>VXBC01001324.1:138613-162415 GCA_013399945.1 Ploceus nigricollis | reverse complement strand
AGTTTATTGTGTAAACAACTAAGAGGTCCTCCTTTGTGCTTGGCATCTGTCTTCCTCACATCCTCCAGGAGGAGGATCTTTAAAGGACTTTGGGGTTAGAGTTGGTTGCAAAACATCTTAATAACCTCTTAATTTTTGCAATATCTGTTTTGCTGGATAAGAGATTGATTTAACACTGGTCTCTGATGTAAACAAGTTGTATCTGTGTACACTGTGATGGACCATAAATATTCACCCTGAAATATTTGAATACAGTCTAGTGAAATTAAAGTTTTTAATATTTAAGTTAGAGTTTCTAAGGCTTCAATCTTCTTAAAATATTTGTTAAAATAAAATATAGCCACAAGGGACAAAAGTCTTAAATTAAAAAATTCAGATTCTAGTAAGAATACACAGTAATTTAACTGAGACTACAAAAACACTGTTAGACCTGGGATGGAGCACAAAGGGTTGAAAACACAACACACAGAGGAAGTCTTTACCTCTGATTATCAGTATCAGAAACAACTGATTGCATAAAATGTCTGAAATCTCAGTTAACATATTGTGTAATCACCTAGCATCAGGTAAGGATTCTAGACTGCATAGAGGATACCCCTAAACAAATCTTACAAATAAGGCCCATGAGGAGTTTCTGTCTCATCCAAATCCAAAACTGTGGCTGTAATGTTTTCCATTTTATTCCCTCCCATTCCCCTGGGCCCTTCTGCTTTCTCCCAGGCTGAGCTAGCGTCACTATTAAATGCAGCTGCATCTCTCCCTCACCCACAAAATTCCCTGTGGCAGCTGGGAACAGAAGGGCAAAGGACTCTGGTGGGTATGGAGGACACAAAGGTCTCCATGGACTGTTTCTACATCCATACTTAGAAGGGAAAACAGCAGAAACATTGATAGTGAACATGTTATTACAGACTTCAGCTTAATCACGGAGCAGCTCCAGGAATGTTGCTCTGCGGATCCTGCCACCTTAAAAATCTGCCACAGGCACTTTGGGAATTTGTCCAAGATTCCACCAAACTCCTGGCCAAGCAGCAATACCATGGATCTGCATCCAAATCTAAAGCATAGTTAAAAAAAAAAGAAGCTGAACTTACCTTAAGTCCACTGGAAGTTATAATTACTAACAACTGCATTTCCTTACGGACACCAGAGATTTATGTTGACTTACATGTCCAGGAAATGAGTCATTCATTGGTGGAACTGGGACAAATTCCCATTCTAGGTGGAACCAAAAAAAGTCATAGCCATCACGCTCACAGCTGCAACCTCTTGTCCAAGGTCAATTGGATCCAGCTCCTCCCCAAAACCTGTTAGAAATGGGGCAAATTGCCAAAAAGCTTGAGAGAACTGATTGCTCCTCCCAGGACTACCAAAGTGAGAGCAAGCAAGCAAGAATCAATCACCTAGAGGGGATGGCAAGAATCACTCAGATAACCTGCTTTTTAACCTGCTTTTCTGTCTCCTTCCACTTTTTAACAGGGTCACTCATTCTGCGCATGTAGCAGAACCAATTACACAACGTGGGTTTCAAAGCTCTAATTACTGTGGCTGCTTCTGCCTCGATATTGCTGGAGGGAAACATCCCTGCAACGAAGCTGTGGTGTCTGTGACAGCTACATCATGTGCCATGCTGGTCAAATACTAGTCCATGACTAAATTTCAGTGTCACCCTTCCTGGCAGTAATTACACCTCAGTATTAAAAAGGAATCATCATCAAGGCTACGTACAGAGAAGCTGTTTTCATATGAAACAAGGGACTCAATAAGAAAAATATTGGAACATAAAATAATTGATAGCATATATTCTTTAAAAACCTCAAAGGATAAAGCTTTTGTGATGATGAATAGTCTAATTTTTCGTAACTGAAACTAGGTCAACAACAAATTAAATTACCCAGCTAGCATGAAAAAGATGAATTGCAGGAAAATAAAAACTTGCCATTAAAATAGATTTCCAGCCTCTCTTGTCAACCTGGAAGGAAAAAAACAATAATTTCAAGATGTCAGTGTCATGAAAAGGAATTAGACAGTGTCATGCTGCTTTCCCCCTTATGAAGTGCAGTGTTACAAGAACCAAAGAAATAAAATTTATACCAGGATAGTAACATATAGAAACAACAGAAAAGTGATAGCAGCTGGTTGTGGGGTTCTTTCAATTTGTCATTTATTGAAAAAATATGAGATTGACAGCTTGAAATTAAATTGTGGTGTCAAATCATAACCATGAGATATTTTTCTCTCCTTTAGCATTAAAACAAAAAAAGTCAAGAGTGTCTCAAAGCATTCTACTAGTTGTAGGTATGTGTCAAATGTATTTGAAATCTAATTCCTCTGTGGGACTCACTGCAGTGGTGAGAGGGAAACTGAGCAGTCTTACACCCCAGCCATGGTGCAGCAAAGTATGGGGCAGACGTGCTGCTGGAGCCTGGGGAGCTGGGCTGCTCTTGCACTGCTCTTCTCTGTAGGGCAGGGCCACATTCTGGGGAGATGCAACAGGGCAGAGCAAGGTCTGCTTGTGCTCCCTGTGGCTCTTGTCTGGGGAGATGCAGGCCTATACCAGAAATGAAGAAGGACCTATGCACTGCCAAGCAGTATGACGCATAATGAGCTTTAAATGCTAATTATAATAGCAATAAAATACTTGTCTCCAAGATTGGAAGGTCAGTGACAAATCCACACCAGAATATCTGTGTAAGAACAGTTGTGAGCATATAAAAAGCTGGCTTTGCTCTAGCTAGAGATGATGCTGCAGGAGTATCAGACGGCTTTTTCCATTTTGCTGTGATTTTGTTTTGGAAGAAAATAGCCTAACACTCAGAAGTGTTCTGCTTTTGATTGAGCTGAGTATTTTAAAGCAATGCAGCTCTGTTGCTGCTTCTCTAAAGAGCACTGTTTATTAAGATTGTAAAGCCAATGCCTCCAATCCCAGAAATAAGACTGCTTGAACTTTGTGATTTGGGCTTTTGGTACCTATGTTTTATGATGTTGTCTTTAATTACATTAGCATATCCTGTTGTTTAAGGATTCCTATTCATGTAGTCACTGGGAAGCTGTTCAGTATTCTTTTTGCCTTCCTTACTCAATGAGTGGTTTCAGGTCTTAGTTAACATACCTCCTCCATATCAGGTTCTGCTTATGGAACTATTCACTTGAAGTGATGGATTAGCACTCTTTTAACTACAGTGTTTGAAGGCTTTCTTGTAAATATTGAAGTATTTAAATATTTAAATATTGACACCTTAAAAAGACAGAAGAGTTGATCTCTGCCAACACTTTTGCATAATTTGAGAGAAGGCTGCTCGACAATGCCCATTAAAGTGGTGCAAGCTCAGCCAAGTACAGAGACCATGCATGGCTCATGTGCTGGTTTGAAGTGAATTTGAAATTCAAAGGTAGTTACACCTGAAATTTGCAGTACACCTAAATGAAATTGTTCTTCCAAAGGAGGAAAACTTGGAAGGAAGCAAATAACTTATGATAATATGCATTGCTGGTGACATGTCCAGCATAGTCTATCAGTAATTTACTTTAAGAAAGCAGTGCTCCTCACGGTAACAGAAGCAGCAGCAGCAGGAATCTGAATTTTGTTTTGGAGAATGAGATATTTGAGGTCAAGAAACAATGAGAAACAAGAAATAGAATGAAGAAAGGACAATAGAGTTACATCCCTTGCTCCTCTGTCTCTCTCCAATTTGAATCGATTGGCAGCAGTGAGTATTTCATCACAAGGAAAATCCCATTCATATGACCCATTTTCATCTAATTACAGGACCTGCCCTCTCCCTCCCCCTCCTAAAGGTTTTTTTACCATTTACTCAAACATGCCCTGGAAATCATGAGGTGCTGAAAAGCAGCACCTCAGTGAGATGTGCTGAGATAAGTACTTCAGCTCACAGAGATCTAACAATGAATTTTAATAGGGGCTGATAGGATTATTTATCTAACATCCATTTCTGGTTTTCCTGTGTGACATAGGGATAGACAGCATTAAATGATGGCTTCTCTGTATTTAGTATTCCCAGCATGAACTGAAAAGAATAGGATATGCATGGATCTGAAAAATGAGTCCACAGAAATGTAACAATAGCACCAAAAAATGGGTGCTACCTGCTGTGACCATAATCTTTTTCTATTTCAGTAGGAGATTATGATACCATCACTCTTCTCTGCCACCATGTGGGTACATATTTGGAAGAAAACGGGCAAAACCTCTACCTTCTGCACAACAACCTACAAGAAAGTGACATACAAAAAGGGAAAAAAACCACAGAACCAAAAAGATACCCAAATTTCTCTGCAGTCAAGGGCAGTTCCCACAGCTAATACCTGTGACAAGGGTATTTCTGGAGGCAGCTGCACTAGAGAATTTCTAGGTTGTGTTTCAACTGGAAGGTGTAACTTAATTTGGCTCATTTCTTCCTTTATATCAGCCTCCCACATAATTTCCAAGATTTCCAGTGAATAGCTTATGATGGGCAATTTCTCAGTGAATTTGAGAATCTAAATCACTAAATATGTCTAAATCACTAAATCCCAACTAATCCTGTCACGACAGTGAGCCACAGGTAGCAAAAAGCTTAATTGGTATAAATGTGAAAAGGATAGGGGATAGACTTCCAGATTCTCTTTCAAAGCTTTTAGCATTGACACTTTAAAAAACAACCTGGCTGTATTTTCCACAGTTTATTTCTGCCAACTCCCCCTCTCCCTTTCCCACCCTTTGCAGAGACCACCAGCAACATGAAGCCCATTAAAAGCTCTGCTCCTCTGCAGGTGGTATAAAATGGGAAGGACCAACAAGTCTGTGCACTGCGGATACCAGAGACTGAAATCCATCAAGTAACTGGCTTTACCCCTCACTCCCACAAGGAAATGCAGGGAGGCAAAAGCAGTTTTTATTTCTACAGGTTTTTATTTTCTACAGGTATCTCAAAATAGCTGTAAAATGTCACAGTATAGTCATTATGATGCTAAAACAACTCACAAAAAAAACCCCAAAACTGAATGCAATTCAGTTTTGAATTATTTTTTGTACCTGATGGCACAGCACAAAAGCTGGCAGAAATATTAAAGTGTATCTCCCTATTTTTCCATACTTCTTTCCTACAGCCCCTCTGAAACAGCTTTAATATTCAGAGAAAACTCAAAAAAGAAAGTGAATAACAAGAAGGGTTTTCTTCCCTTCTTTTCTCAGATGCAGGGTTCATTGCAATTACTTGTGACAATGCAGGGTAACCATCTCAGTCAAAGTATGACTAGCAAGTTGCTGATGTTGCTTAAAATGTGTTACTTCTGAAATTACCATGACTCCACTCACTCCCAGGATCATCAGAATGAGTACAGCCACAGGGAGTTTCAGAGAATTGTCCCTGTTACACATGCAGCTTACTGAAACAGAGAAGAATTAAGTGATGTGCTTAAGAACACATAGGAAATTTGTGGAAGAGCAGACAATTAAAGTAAACCCTCCCAAGTTCCAGGTCTGTGTTCTTATCACTTCATCAACTCTTCCTCCCAACTATTTCAAACCATGTAACAGCACAGCCTTTTTCAGCCACAGTCATTTCCTTCTCTGGCCATATAAAAAAAAAATTACTGAGACAATTAGTTAATAAGGATTTTGTCCAGAGGCAGGGATGAAGATTTGAGGAAAATAAAATGGAAAAGAATATAAGGACTAGGAAAAAAATCCACCACCAACAAAAAAACTCCCCAAAACCTAGCAAGAAAGTAGTTTTCTATTTAACAGTGCAGTTCAGAACAATAGCCAGAAAATAAAATTAAATTTGCCCTGTCTCTGATCTAGTGTGACCTGTTAAACTGTATTTAAATTCATGACTGTGATGGTAAGTGCCACAGAGTGCAGCCTTTTTACCTTAAGAAACTTGTTCGTATTTGAATGATACTGAAATCATGACACAGTCTCAGCAGCATTGCTTCCACTCAAAACTTTCTACAAGTCTTTTTAGGGTTTCCATGATGCTTTTGTTCAGGGATCCCAAAGTCTTCAATCCCTCATGCTGCACATATCTACTTGACGAATATCAGCAAGTTTAGTACCACAGGACGTGCTGTGCAGTCTCTTCTATGCTGGACTGTAGGCAAAACAATTTCAGGCTCAGTCCTAAAGGACACTGCTTGATCTCCTGGGAGCAGAACATTTGAGTCACAGTTTTGGGGTTTCATTGCTGAAGCTGCAGGTGTCTTTAAAGACAACTCTTGGCTGTTAAGCTTTGAGAGACCTGGTCATCTCTGTGGTGAAAGGAGCAATGAGAAGAATGCTCGCCTCCTTGGCTGCTCTGTACTGAGAAATTTTAGCCATGAAAGATCCCAGCACAAATTGCAACAAAGTGCCAGACTGAGCTGGCAGTGTGGGTGGGCTGTGCAAGGCTTGCTACGCGTTGCAAAATTCAGCTAATTCACTGAAAATATTGTTTCATCATCCTACTGCATGACTTGATAGGGATGGTTCCTTTTAATGGGGCTGTTTTATAATACATGAGTCACTTATTGCTAATGGCCATCTACTTTGCCTTTGTAGGTAAATCATGGGCTATTACCCAGTGAATTGACTCAGAAAAGTAATTCCCTATTTATAGAAAAATACAAGAGACAGTACCCATCAAAAACCCCCTCAAAAAACCATTGCATAATTTTCTTTGCCTTCAACCAAGGGAAAGCTTTCAGCAACACAAAAATTGAAATGAAAATAGGGTTATTAAAGTAATTTTTTAGGGATGCCAAGAACATTTGAAATTATTTTCATCTTTCACATTTGCAGACAGTGATGACAACATCTACTCTATGGTCAAAACATTTCTGTGCCTCACAAGAACTTAATTTCTGCTGGGAGGCAGAATCTGGTGACAGCGGCTTCTTTCCACATTGCTTTGTTTCCTCCTTCTTGGCACAGCCATAGGTACTGTGTGAAGCCCAGCAGAGCTGTGAGATTGTGCTTTGATTATGACTCTCAGCAGGGCCCCTTCTGCTGAGAATTGTTATTTTCCTGGTACTTAACAGAGCATGAGTTAGATGGTGAAACACAAAGTAACTGCAGACAGCCTGAGCCTCATTTTCTGATAGAAATTGCCATTATACTTTGTGTTCCCACAAGTTTGTGGTCTGTTGATACCATTTGTTTTAATACATGTAAATAGCAACCAGCTACCATGGCTATGATGATATCAAGTACTAAAAATATGTTAAAAGGGCATCTGCAGTTTGTCCTGCATACTAGAAAGGAAATTCATCCCTTGAATAAAATGGATTCCTTAAGATCACCACAAAATTTATATAAGAATATAAAAATATCTTTAAAGAAAGTCTTCAAAGCTGTGTGAAGTCAAAGAGACTATGAACAAAAGGGTACTCATTTATCTTCCTTAATCTGTGTTGTCCTAGTGGGAACTGGAAACAGACAAAAGATCATAAAATAGGATTTATAAGCTCTGATCTTGCTCTTCTTCTTCCTGCTATGTGACCTTGTACAAACCACTTGCTCCTAAGGAGTCCTATGAAGAATTTAACAATACTTGAATCCTTATTCCCTTTTCCTCCCTGATGTCATTACACTATTGTGCATCTTTCTTCTGTTTGTGTAAAATCTGATGAAAAAACCCCCATCACTGATAGATACCTTTATCAGAAATATTTTTTATTATTTCCAGTAAAAAATTACCATAGCTGATCCAAGGTCTTTGCTACATTATTTCTGTAGCACTTTTGCCCATAAGATACTTTGTCTTTACCTTTGTGTAACACTGGGAAGTTGTTCCCCCTTATTTATCAATTTCTACATCAATCTTCAGATCTTTGAAAAGTCATTAGAAATCTCTGAATAGTTTTTTTTTTTTTTGCTTTAGAACCCTTTTCAAACATACTCTTTTCTATTATTTATGGTGGGTCTTTTGAAGCAACCTTGCTGGTTTCTATGATGGTAGATACTGACATTTTGTCTTGCTGAAATTGACTCTATGGGTCCTTAGTGATTCAAATGTTCCACTCCCTTTTTTTCTTCAAGTCCCTTCCATAGTGCACTGACTTCAGCTGGCTCAGGAAAAGTAGTGTGAAAATGTTCTTGCTACTCTGATAGCCTCAGAGACAATCTATCCATTTCATTAGAAATTCTGGCAGAAAAGCTGTACAAGCACAAAGATTCTCAGCATATGTCACAAGATGCATGTTATCTCTGGCAAAAAGCATTAATTCCTATTTCTGGAAAAGAAACAGAGGAATTGGCTTAATGCTGTGTTTCTCTAATAAAAAGATAAAAAAGAAAACTGATTAATGGTTCCTAGATTAAAGTTTGAAAAAAAAAAAGAAAAAAACACCTCAAGTTTTAGGTGTAAGGTTTACGTGGAAGGAGCAACTCACATTTCACATTGCTCAACTTGTAGTGCACGTATGCTTTCATCACTTCTCATGCAACCACTCCCTTCTCGTGACGGGCTGCTGGCTCAGGAGAACAGAATGAATCCCGGCCAGCTTAAGGGGTGCACTGTTGGAAACACAGCATGGGCACTGCTTCCATGCATTGCAAACAGCAGCTGTGGAGTCTGGACATGTTATGGCAAAACCAGTCAAGTTTTCTCATTGCAGTACTTGCACATGGTGCTTTCTGAACATTTAGCTCTCACTCTGAAAGTTGTTTTTGGTAACAGCTTTAAAGTTGATCAGTCTGTGAAAGCACAATAGAGGGGCTTAAACTCATTTTCAGCGCCAGGCAATGAAAGGGGACACGATCATTAACTGGCACTTGACAGAAGTGTTACTGGAAACTTCCCAGCAGCCTAACAAATGAGTGCTACATCAGGGGCCCAGCTTGGCTAAAAGATGACACTTTGCTAGACAGCTCCTTGGCAAAAAGCAGAGGGAGAGAGCTGATGGATCTGATGTCATGTGAAGATGGATTCAAACTTGCTTTCAAGAAGAACAGCTTAAAATTTTAGATCAATGGAGGACTTTGGTCTAGTATTGGACATACAAATTTTGGCTGTGCTTCAGTGCTGTCTCTATATTTTCTATTTTAGCCTGTTTGCCATATTAAAAGAAAAAAAATCAGGATGAACCCAAGTGTACGATTTTGGCTGAAATCCACTGTTATCAATTCAGTAACAGGTGTCACAGAGCAACTGTAAAACAGCATGCACCTACTCCCCACCATCATTTTCTTCAAGAGCTGACCACAATACTTGGACATTACTGAAATCAGTAAACCCTAGGCTCATGTTATGACAACATGAACTACCACGACTTTTAATTCAAAGTAATACAAGGAGCCAAATTCTAAAAAATTCATTTTTAACAAAGGACTTTATAGGTAAATATTTTAGGCTTCCTTGGGTGGCTATTTTAGAGAAAAATATTTCATTAAGACACATGGACGTCAGCATGCAGTCTTTTCAACACCAGCTGTTTGAGTAGTACAAGAATCAGCGTAAGTTCTGCCATCACTGCTATACACTGCTGAGCCAGTGACAGTCATCAAGAGTTTTTACTGCAAGACTAGTTGTAATTGCTATTTCAGTTTTGCCTGTGGCCTCATTGCTGATTTATAAATCTCACTATTGAATTTCAGAGTGTAATGTGGAAGAGGAAACGGATGCAGGATCCCTATTTTAATAGAAGAATTCTGGATCCCTGTCAGGAAAGAAGATACTGTGGACAAGAAAGTGAGAAAAATCAGAAGGACAGTGGTAGAAAATAGTGTATAGCCTGGAGAAGAGATGATTTCTCTGAGAAGGTTACTAAGAAAAGCCCTTGCAGCAGTGAGTACTGGGAGCATGAGAGACAACAAATTGAAAGAGAGATTATACAGGGTATAAAGAAAAACCTTTTCAGCTTGAGCACAGCCAGGCAGAGAAATATGCCCAAGGAGGTTGTGCAGTCTTCATCCTTGGAGGGTTTCAAGACCCAACTCGATAAAGCCCTGAGCAAGTTGGTCTGATCTTGCCTTGAGCAGAAGGTTGGACTAGAGACTTTCTGAGGTCCCTTCCTAACTCAATTCCCTTATGGTCCTGTGAATGATAGAAAATGTGCTATTTCATACTGGGAAAGAAGTGGTAAAGTGGAAAGGAGACAGAAAAAATAAAAAGGGGTGGGAAAGTGTTGCAAAATGTAGCATTGATGTACTGCTATTCAGATCAGAGGCTAATAGCTTGGATTGACTTGCAACTGTTTGTGTTTTTATTTATTTATTTGAGTTCAGAGAGCAGAATGCCTTGTGACCACTATCCAGGTCACCCACCAATTACTAGGAATTCTGAAACTCACCATCTGTCACTTTGCTTTCACAATCATACAGTAAGGCAACATTTTAGTACCTGAAACCCACCTGTCTGGCAGCACCAGGCTCTGTGAGGAAACTGGGTTTTTGTTTAACTATTGAAACAAAGACAAATCACCCAGGAAAACTACACCAAAACCCAGACCAAACCTTACACATTTTATCCTCACTTTCCATTCTGGTTTGGGCTTAATAATGAAATTCTTATTGGAGGTACTGTTCATTTACTTGAATTTCACAGAAAATCTCAGTCTTTTCAGACATTTAGAAATCACAGTATCCAAAAAGATTCATGTATTTTCTTTGGGACAGTTTTTATTTTTTTTTTTGCTACAGTATGTAAATTACAAGCTTGGGTGACTTTCAAAGACAGTTATTTACTCCTTTTGCTAAAGGAAGCTTAAGATAAATTTGTTACAAATAACTTTGATTCCTTTCAGATGTTCTTGGTTTTACATTACAGTACAAAGTAGGCAAACATGTTTCCTTAGGAGGGTCATCCCTTTAGGTTATTGAGTGGAACAGTACCCAGTCACACAAGAATCTGGACTTCCAATGTACTCTGTTTACTTGATAGCTCAAACTTGCCCTTTACTACCAAGAACCCTAAATGAGAGTTTCCTTTTTTGTTACAATACTTCCTACTGCTTGTCACCAGGGCTACTACGCGTTTTCCAGGTATGAAAGCAAAGATAATGGAAAAAAATATTAAAACACAACCTGTGTCTAGATCACAAACTTCTGCTGGCATACTTGGGCTGTGGAATGTCTGCTTCCTTACACTGTCTTGAGAAGAAGCCTGTAGTCTAGTGTGGCTACTCTATAGCACAGTGCCTTTCTTGGTCTAGGCTAGGCTGTTTGGGGTGAGGGTGTTAATTATGTGGTCAGATCTTTTGGCAGCATAATGCTGAATCTACATAAAAAGCCTTGTTGGTTTTTTCTTTATCACAAGAATCTCTTTGAAATAATTATGCTCAAAGAATAAACAGGAAGGTGGGGGTTTCTAGCAGAGTGCTGCAGGTGATTAAGCAGCACAACTTCTCTGAAGGCACACTAGCAGCCTGAAATCCAGTCACATTTTATGAAAAGTTTTTTAAACTACTCTCAAGTATGGAACCATTTCCCGAATTTTCCTACCAATTCCAAATGTTTTCAACTCAGCACAGTATGGTCACCCTATTGCCAAGCAGAACAGCCATAAAGACAGTGTCAGGGAAGGAAACAATGAATAAAAAGTTATACACAAAAAGCTTTAAAATGCACCAAGTGTGTGTGTGAAGGGGAAGCCTTTTTCCACTGCTTTCCTCCTCCTGAAACAATCTTAGCTGTTGCTTGGTATTATTTTACCGAAAACAGTCAGACGAGTAGTAATCCACTGTTCAAATCCACTGTTTCTTTTTGCTTTGATTTACCTGTCTGTAAGATCCTAAGCCCTCAGGTCACCCAGCTGGAAGCAGTGTCACCAGTACTCCAAAGACAACAGAACACATAGGAAGGCCAACATCAGACCTGCCTGCACAGTCTTTGGAGTTCCAGTGCAAAGCAAATTTTGTTCTGTTGATAGCTGCAAGTTTGATAATGTACTACAGACCATTTGCACTGACAGAACTGTCAAATGAAGCAAGAATTTGCACCATCAGCTTTTCATAAAGGAATGCCAACAGAAATTGGATCCAGATTTGAACCCTTGGTTGCAACTGAGGAGTGAGCAGCTCAGATCAGGAGCTGGACAGCCCGTGCACATGTGCCTGTTCTGCTCCCTCAAATCCTGAGAGACTTTGCAGGGCTGCTACCTTGGCATAGCTGGGGAAGGCTGAAGAGATGCTCCGAGTCACAAGGGCAGGGTGTCTGAGCTACACAGAACGTCTGGCTGCTCACTTTTCAGGGGGTACCTGTTGGTGACGTGCTGCCCAAAAGGCACGTAGGCAGTTCTGCTGATACTTGTGAGTCTTTGCACCAGGAAGATAGCAGAAAGAGAAAACACCAGGGTTTGGATCACTGATCTGAAACTGAAATACTTATTAAAAATTGCTTTGACTTTAAATAGCTTTATCGTTTTAAATAAAATAATTGTTTTAAAATAGTTTTAATTAAATGAACCTAGCAGTTGTGGATCTTTGATATCCATGTCTGATATACTTTTGAATAAATAGATCTATAAATACCTCTTGATCTTTTTGGTGATGAAGTGCACAAAAAGTTAAAAATATTTTTTTTAAGCTGAAATGAACAGTTGTCTCTTTAGGAATAAACTTAATAAACACTCAATGCAAAGTTACAGAAACCCAAAATATATTCTAACTACATAGTCACTATAAATACATACTTTAACTGAAAGCATGCTTTTTAATTACTCAGTGAGTAAATTGCCAAAATAGAAAATTAAGCTTCTCTTTAACAGAAAAACTAAATAAATAAACAAACAAACCCAGAATTCAAATAATAAACTGAACCAGCCAGTAACACTTTAAAACACAAAAGTGTCTTTCCCTTTCTCCTTTAGAGTAGCCCAGCATTATGATACTCTTGAGGACAACAAACAAACAAACAACCCCCAAACTACCATTCTCAAGTTTCATTCTAAAAGCAAAAGTTTTCAGTAATTTGGGCATTTGAAATTTACTTGTTTAGTATAAAGCTGCACATGAGGCTCCCTAGGGTATAAATAAACTAAGCCTCCACAGTGAAAACCAAAAGAGAAATCATACATGCAGTTTATTCTAGAAAAAACATGATTTTAACTTTCACTTTAAAAACCCATTAAGTGTAACAGTGCATTAGGACAATCAAGCTCACTAGAGGGACAATTTGCTTGCAAATGTCAGAAAGCATGATCTTTAATGTTATAATTCTGAGCAGTATCTCAAAGATTTCACTTCATAGCATTTTACAAAATAATATCCTAAACCTGAACACACTGCATCATACAAGGTTAGTAAGCAGGAAATCACAGAGTGGAGTGAAGTGGGCCCCTCAAAAATGCTGTTTCCTGAGGTGTAAAGGAATCGTTTAACGCTCACACCGTCAGCAGGGCTGCACCATTGTGCTCTGTGCAAGGACAGCTGCCACATCTGGAGCAGAGCGTGGCCCAAAGGCCTGTGTATCTAATTCTCACCTTCACTGTCCTGCCAGTGTTTCTCTCACCACCACACAGGGAGGGCTGAGCACCAAGTGATAGAAATACCCATTTAAAATGACTCTTTGTACTGATCTAAATTTGTTTGTAAAGCTGATAGAGAAAGAACAGATTTTACAGTACAGGTCTCAGAACTGCAGGGCAAATAAATACAAATGTGCTTTATCGGCTGGAACAAGTGCCCTGGAATACCAACAGGCTGTGGATCTGCACTGAACCTCTGAACCTCCTCTGTTGGATCAGTCCCCCTTTACATAACCTTTACTCATTGGCAGAGGCTGCAGCCACACAATTCTGTGATCCTGTGCACTCATTTGGGATGAATCAGACATAAGCCCTAATTCCAATAAATATTCATAGACAAAGGCAAGGATCATTATTCTCCATTTATGGAGGAGAAACTGAGGCACAAAGTGATTACTCCAAGTCAGTGACACAGCTGGAGGAAAACCCAGTTAGCCCCACACCTGCTACCAGGTGCTTTAAAATGAGCCGAAGCCACTTGATTATTTAATATGAATAATTTAGTAAACATCTTTTGTTTCTGTGTTTAGTGAGACCAGTGATTTCTTTTTTAACCTTCCATTTCTAAAACAACCCACATGATACTGAGAGTAAAGGTCCAAGAAATTTAGTGAAATCTGCCAGCAGATTTATCCCATTCATGATATTCACTGCAAGCTGTAAGATACAGGGTCAGCCTGGTAATTACCAAATGAGGGTTCTGTGAATGCCACTGCACTCTTCTCACTCCACCCAAATAATTACATGGCTCACCAGGAGAAATAAAATGGATAAAAACATTAAGACTTAGAAAAAAAATAATGTTTCCATAAAACAGAGACTTATTGCATGATAGCTGGAGGCAACACCTTTGCACAAACAGCCGTAAATTAAAGCTGTCCTTTTACTAAGCTTCCAGAGATTGCTTACACAATGTGTGGCAATGGGAGAGAATACAGAAGACAGTTAATTTTCTTCCTTCTTCACTTGCTCAAGTGGATGAAAAGCTACTTGCCTACTTTCAAAAGGATGAAGATAATAACTTTTTATGCTCCCATACCACGCTGCTACAGTTGTGAACAGATGTGAACATTTTGCCACCTGATTGCTAAACTAAAATTTTCTTGATTTCTAAGTAAGTGTGAAAGTATATTATCAAATACACATCACCTGCAGGTGGCAAGTGTTAAAGAACTTGAAATCACAATTTTGTTCTACTCTCTCCAGTAACCACTGGTGAGCTCTCAGCGTGCTGTGTCCACTCCTTCCAGCTATGAGAAGGCTATCCAGTGTTTAAGTTCTTCCACACGCTGCAGTATCTGTGTATAATAGAAATCCATGTTGGCTGCAAAATCAGTGCACACAGGGGATTCCATGTCACCAAAGGTGCAGTACAGTGCAGTTCCTCCAATGCTAAGGAAAACAGTTGCTATGCACAGCAGGATCAGCAAAATACAGGAGCCACCAGACACTTCATCTGCAAATAAGAGCAGAAAAGGTGAAAAAAGATGCTATACAAAGCAATACAAATGCACGTGAGAAAACCTGAGATAGGTTTTTATCACGAATGGGTCAGGAGGTAAACACACTTAATAATGCTCACCACGTCAAAGTGACCACAATACACATGGGGAATTTTATGTTTCTCAGTCTCTTCAGAAACCTAAATAATTATATTGCTTCATTTCTGCAGTCTGTGTACCTGTCCCTGCTGAGATCACTTGTGGAGCCATTCCACGCTGAAGCAAAATAAGCTCACCTGTGAGAAGGCCCCACAGCCAAAGCTGTCCTTCATGGAACACTTGAAATGAAACAAAGGCTTTGAAACGAAACCAAATGGAAACATTCTTGCTTCACTTGTAATGACAGTGACTGCAGTACAATGAACTGCTTGTGATTACTCTCACATTTTGACTGCAGACACAAAACATTCAGTGCAGGCTAACGTGAGGGGTTATTTTACATCTCAGCTATTCTCTGCTAATTCTTTGCATGATTGTTTATTCCTGAGTAGGAGCAATGCAGAGGTTGCAGAGGTGCTGCTACATCCTCACAATCTCCCTTGTCCTTGCTGATCTGTATGCATGAACAACATCTGTGTCTTCTGTCAGACTGACGTGGCCCTAAGAAAATTTCTGTACTCCCTTTACTCTACACTGGGAGAAGAAATGGGGTAAAAAGAAACATTTGAGTGATTTTTTTTTTGGTGTGTGTTTGAAATCAAATTTAAAGTAATAATAACAATATAAAAACTTTCCTTTTCAATCACTAAATCCTTGGGGAAAAATCATAGAAATAACTCTAATTGGAATTTTAAATAAAACATAAATACTTAAAAAATAATTTCAAGAAAAAGATGGGATAGGGTCTCTTTTTAGGCTGTGAATGTTTGAGACATGCTAACATCCTTTTAGGAACTAATTTATACCATTTAGTGGCTGACATACACAGTAGATAGCACTTTCTATATCATTAGCAATCAAATGTATTTTTCTTAATATCTCTTTAGTTTGAATAATAGACAACCTAAACCAAAAAAAAAGAAAAAAAAAAGCACAACACAAGAAACATACTGTGTTTCTCATGAGGCTATTTAGCCCATGGAAAGGTTTAAAGCCAGATTTAATGACAGCTAGCAAATATGTATGGATGTTAAATTATAAAGCAAGATTAAAATCTGACACCCTTCAATCCCATGGAAATCACTAGAAAGGGTTGGAAATGTACCCATGGACAAAGCACAACAGACTTGTTTCTTTTGCATCCCTCTACTTACACAGTAAATGGATTTAGGAAGAAAGCCTACACCTCTCACCTCTAAGCAATGAACATTAATGAAAGGACTTAAATTATTTGTTATTTGCAAATCATTCAGCCAGAGGAAAAAAGCAGTGATTTCATTCTCAACCAAGCTTTAAAACAGAAATGTGCTCATTGTATCCTTCTGTAGTCTTGTTACCCAAACCTGGTACAGATTAACAATCTTTGATCAATCACCTTTACTTACTAAGTTTTAAAAAACCAAGAGAGTATGTTCAATAAATGCCTGTTTTGCTGCTGTGAACAAAAAGATTGACAATATTTGCACCCCAAGAGCACAATCCATGAATTAACAAATCTAAACTACCTTGATCCAATGTGTCTTCCATTTCTTGGAATCTCACTCTTCTCTTTGTTTGCCTTTGCTGGACTTGAGCAATTGTTTTTCCATCTCTGTCATCTCTCTTCTTTAGTATAGACACCAATCCTTCCACAGGGGTAATCTATCAGGAAAGTCAGTGAGTGGCACAAGAGATGTTAAATAGAGCTCACGCTTCGATTTCTCACAATGACTCAGGGAGGAAACAAGCTAAACAGTTAATAAATGGTTTCCAGTCTACTTTTCTTAAACATTGCAGCACTTGTGAAACCTCCTTCTTGAAGACATCAAGTCCCGAACAGACAGGACAGCTGCAGTATCATTCTGCTGCTTACTGACACTGCTTGCCTTTAATTGCTATAAAAGTTAAATGCACACACATTTTCTGCTTGGATCATACTTTGTGTCCCTTTGTAAGCTCACATGGGCAGGGGCAGTGGTAAGGCGGATTTGTGTCAAAATCACTATCATCAGAGGGCAATAAGAAGTCAATGACACACTGCTGCTGCCTCTCCAAAGATATAATCCTGCAGAGACCATCCAATACTTATTGTGAGATTAATTTTCCAGCACTGCAATTGGTTCCCCAGGGGGAACAAGCAGCTAGAGCAGGGCTACAAAACCAAAGAGAGGGAACACCAGGGAAAAAGAAAGCTTCAGTGCTCTGGATAGATTCCAGCTTCACATTGTAATAAGCTCTCTGGATACAGCAGCAGCGCAAAAATCCTTCCCTACAGGCTGGTCACTCAAACAGCTTGCACAAACAGCAATTTGGTCAACAAATCAATAAACTACACCTTCTCTTTTCTTTGCTATAGCATTTCCATTAGTTGCAAGAATATATGGTAAGCCATACTGGGTTGGTTGAGCAGTCTGTAACTTCCTTGTTATTAATGAAATGAAAGTAGGTGAAGTACCAGGAGAAAAATGTTTTCCTAAGCAAGTAGTTCCTGGTGTGCTAGAAATAAATAGAAATTAAAGCAGAAAGTATGTTTAGAATTACCCTTTTTTCTACCTTGTGAGCATCCCTGCCTCAAAAAAAGCTGTTATTATTTCTTCCTAGACCTTAGTAGGACTTTAAAAAACTTAATTCTGTAGATCAGCAGTAACATTTGTTAAATTGAAAAGTAGTATGTATACATTTGTGCTACAGACAAAACGTCACATTTACAACTGAATTTGCAACTCATCTATTAGATAAAACCCCAAAGGCCTCTAACATTCACAAAAACTCCAAAGCCCCCAACTTTCCAAGTAACACTGTAGTTGCAGACAAAGGACTGCTTAAGCCTATCTATAACATAAGTTAGAAGACCACCCATAAAAACTTGTCTGCATTGCATTTCCAAGAGCTGCAGAGAAACAGAAAACAAACAACTTCCTAAGTTATGTCCTTAAGCTTGCCTCATGCTGTGAGCTTATATAATGCATCGATGCACGCTGTAGTCAGAGATGGTGCCCTGCCCAGGGAGACACAGGGCACAATCCAATAGGCACTGGAGCAGCTTTGGCCTTTGCAACATTGAACTGAGAAATGTGGCAATTACACTTGCAGGTCTCTGGTCTGGCAGTATTTTATAGCCCTTAAATGGACAAATAACGTTACCCAGAACAACTCAGAGGATAAAACTGATCTCTGCCACACTTTTGATACTCACTTTCTCTTTTGCTTATCTGCTCAAGAGCTTGAATGGACTATTTAATGAAACAATGCAAGGAAGTACTTGGAAAGTAGTGGAAGTGTGGAGACAGAGGAAATAAATTGTTTAAGTCAACATGCAGAGGACCAGTAGCTGGCACAAACGACCCAGAAATAATAGTCTGCAAGTGTCTCATCACAACAAATGAGTGCACTGAGGCGCAGCTTCTACTACTAATGTTAAATTAGCCTTGCAAAACTGCCACGAAAATTTAACAGACCAGCAGGAAAATCAACACTTATGTTTCTTTGTTGTGACAAGGAAGGGGGATTATGCAGAAGTGTTTTAATTTGACTTATTTATTTGGAAGGGTGGAGATGAAATGATATCCTTTAGTAGATTATTTTAAGCTTCTGCTTACAGCATTGCTTTCATAAAGAGGATCAATTGCTCCTCCCACACCACCCACACAGCAGGCTGGCTGTTGCCTGGCATGATTATTCCCAAGTGGCTTGGACTGCACAAGGCGGGAATATCACCCAGAGATGGCAGGGCATTCCTACCAGTCTGCCCTAAGATTACAAGTGGTGCTCAGCTCTGCAAGACATCACTGCAACCTGAGGCACTTCCTTCTGTCTGTTGGCTCTTGCTGGTTTCTGAATGACTGTGTCACAAACTCGTGTCTTCTCCAAGCTTAAAACCAGAGGGATATCCTTGACAGGATTATGTGGAAATGTGTTGCAGTAATTACAGTTACATAAAAGGCTTTCTGGAGGAAAGTCTTGCTACAATGAGGTTCATTTACTTTCCCTGTCAGCCTACATGGATACCTTCCAGGATTTACTTTAAATGTATAAAGAACTAATCTGACACAGCACAGGTTTCTCTGTTCTGAACATCTTCTTTTGCTTAAAAAGAGGGAGCAAGTTCTTTTGATTTTGCAATAAAAATCAGTGTGGCTAGTGTTACTTCCCTATCCCAACAAAAGCCATAAACTGTATTTTGAAAAACAGCTCCTTTACATGATATGTAATTAATCCCTAGAACAGACTCATAGAATATGTTGAGCTGGAAGGGATTCACAAAGATCATCAAGTCCAACTCTTAGTCCACACCCCAAGAGTCACACCCTGTGCCTCAGAGCATTGTCCAAGCACTTCTTAAACTCTGTCAGGCTGGGGCTGTGACCACTTCTTTGGGGAGCCTGTTCCAGTGCCCAACCACTCTCTGGGTAAAGAACCTTTTCCTAATATCCAACCTAAACCTCTCCTGACTCAGCTCCATGGCATGACTATACTTCATCTGCCATACTTCATCTGCCTTTGAATTTTATGAGTTATACACTTAAGGTTTTTTGTCTTTGTCTCCAATACACAAAGTGATTATATTAGATCCATCTCCCACTAATTAAACATCCAAGGAGAAGGATTTAGCTGCCACACAAGACGAAGTTCTACATTCCACTCTTTAGGCGTCAGGAGGAATTAAAAAAGGCAGAATATACTATTTAAATTGGAAGTTAATGAGGGAACTGTGGTTAATACAGTTGACCACAAGTCAAGCAAAGGCTTGACTTGAACCACAGGCAGAAAAATATAGGCTTGCACCAGACTGCTCTGCAAACAGCTCTTACATGAAAGCTGCATAAAGGACCCTATTGAAACATCAGATATTTTCTTAATTCTAAGCTGGATAATTAACAAAAGATGGTTTTGGAGCATCTATCTAACTGAGCTTACTCAGCTCTGCTGGCCTTCACAAAATCTTTTGACAGGGGTTTTAACAGTCACTGTACAGGAACTGAAAGTGGCATGCAGGTGTGTGGTGGCATCTTCATCAACAGTCAAAAAGGAAAGCAGCAATGACTGTTGGTTAATTGAAACTCTGTTAAAAAAAGCTTTTCTCTTTTCCCCACCATTAACAGAAAGTGAATTTGCTTCAATCAAAAGTTTCACACTTTTCAGGTAAATTTTAATAACCAGGTTGCAAAATCAGAAGAAATAAACTAATTAAACTACCTGTCTCTTCTCTGTTTAAAACAGAATTTCTAATAAAATATCAAAAAGCTTCTTACACTGTGCTTATTTTCAACAAACATGATATTTATAAACATACTAGACAAATCTATGAAAATAAGGCCTTGTAATTCAAGTTCTGAGAAGAAACTTCTGAGAGAAAACATATTGAACTTGACATTTAGAATTAGTTGTAGCATATAGACATAAATAAAAACCCCAAAATGGAGGCACTACAAACTGGGAACTAGGAAGAAAAGCTCATAGTATGAAGTAGTTTGGTGTGAATGCAGAAAACGAGTACTCTAGAAGGTTTGTGTATTCTTCTGTGGGCTGTGTTCCTTATTCAGTTACGCGGCAAAGGACCGTAGTTTTATTACAAGCAATACCAGATTTTTTTAAAGCAGTAATCCCCAAAATGACAAAACCCAAGACTGCCCTGTGTTACAGTAAAACCAGCAGAGAAACCCCTTTGCTAATAAAATACATTAGACAAGTGAGTAATTTGAGTTTGAGAAAGAGCTGACTCAGCAGGTTCAGTATTCACACCACAGTTACTGAGGGTAAGTATTTTTCCTGCTGATACACTTGCCATGCAAGTACCTGAGCTCCTTTATACAGCAACAGATACTTGATACCATGTAAGCACTTCACATGGAAGCATAGTTCTCACAAACTCAAAGCTATGGGACCCAAGCCATATAAGAGAACAGAAGATCCAAAACATTGCTGCTAAACCTAGTGGAGACTTCATTTCTTGGTATACAAACTGCCATCCAAAAGCTTTATCTTTTGGTAGACAGTCTCACTATCATTGCTTTCTATAAAGAATTTCCCAATTATAATTTTCTAATAAGGAAAAACTTTAAGATTTTACTCACTTCCCTAACTGTCTCTCACATAGAAAGTTTATGGTACAACCTTTTATTTTATATAGCAAAATGCAACTTTATTGAGGTTACAATTTGTTTTGCCACTGGTGTGTCATTTCATTCTCATAAAATGATATCAAAGATATTTAAGAAGAGTTATATACTTCTAGTGTCTGTTGTTGCCAGCTTCTGACTGTGCTTCAAAGTTCTTTGTTAGCTGTACTAATCTTGTTTCTATAAAATGGCTGTGGTTTTCCATCATTTGCATGTTGTTGGACATGGTTTGTACTAGTAAAGAAATACCCAGTAAAAGGGCCTGTACAATACGAAAACTACTATTTCAGTTTTGCAGCTATTTAAATCCAGAGTCAGAATTTGGTGAATTTTCACTCTTATAATTAGCTACTGCAAATGATAAACTAAAAGCAAGTGACAAAGTATCTAAGTTAGAAAACTGCATGAGATGATTCTTACATGATCTCAATATGGAGCCAAGCAAAACTTCCTAACTATAAATACATACACAAGTATTTACCCTTCTCCATCTTCAATAAATTATTACTACATGTCAATTGAAGAACATTAATGAAATTTTATCCTACCATATGGGTTTTGTCCCCAGGTTATTTCAAAATTATCTTTACTTCCACCTTCCATTCTAATTTTTTCGTGGCAGTGAAGTAAACACTTACTTCATGACAAGTTTTATCACAGTCAAATTGATTATTTTTTTCTTTTTTACTGCCACATTGGTACATTTCATGTGATTCATTTAATTTCACCCATGTGGCTACCAATGCATTTTCTAGATACTCATTAACAACCAGTGTATGAAAACATCATCTTCTTAGGTTGCCACAGCGTGAACAATGCAATTTCAAAGCCTTCAAGAGGCCAAAAAAGGAAGAAGCGTTACAGCTGGGTACAAAGATTCCGTTTGCTCATCAAAACTTCAGTGCAATCTTATTTTGGCACTGAAACAGAATCAATGAACACAAGTTAACAACGCTGCTTTCTCAGGGGTGCCAAGCTCTTTCAAATGTGTCTTCCAAGAAAGCTGTGGGTGCTCATCACTTCTGAAAAACAACCCCTAGGCTACTGATGGGTGGTAAGATTAACTGGAAAAACATCCTATAGGTGTATAATGAAACAATACAAGCTGGTGTGCTGCTTAACTCACCCTGTGGCACCAAGAAATCCCAAGCATTGTGAAACAACCCCAGATGCTGCATATGACAAATTTTAATTGCTACTGATGCTAATCCTTCTTCTCTTCTCCCATTTAAGCCCCCTGCCTCACACAAAACTCGGGCCTCTTCCTAAGAATGATTCAAGTGGACACTCACCAATGCAACCAACATGATTCCTTAGATGGCCAGAAAAAGTACTATGGAAAAAGTCAAGGTGCTTTTTCCTCTGCAGAGACTCAACTCTGCCATCAGAGTACTGGCAGTCCCAGCATCAGGAGAGCAAACTAGAATTGAAATTAGATGCCCTGTAAAGCATCATCATCAGTCACAGGGACAATCAATACAATAACTTTTCTAACAGTATTAATATGCTGCTTCCTATCCCATCCTCTGAAACACAAATGGCACAAACATAGCTATTTAAAAATAGATGCTATTGGATTAATTTAGGCTATATCTATGTGAAATAGAACAGTACTCCTCTGCTAAAATGCAGCACTTTCAGTGGGCTCAAAAGAAATTTAATGCCGAAGGATGATACTTAAATTACTCTTTTGTTATACACGTATTCAGGCTTAGCACAGACTGTCAACAAAATGCTCTTTTCCAAAACCACCCTCTAAGTGAACACAAGCCACTGGACTTATGAAAATTTGGGATACATGTATTAACATGTATGTGGGCTTCCACATCTGCTTGCATACAGCTTTGTGCACATGGCTGTCAGTCCTGGTATGTGGCATAATTCCTGAGAGCCCACAAAAAGACAAGAGGCACGATCTTGGAAAGGATGTAAGAAAATCTTTAGGTGGGGAGAAAAACCAAAATGCTCTCTTTCCAGCTCTGGAGACTTTACCAAACATGTAATAACACCAGCATCGATCCCCAGTATTTAGCTCCCTGCTTGGCCACTGTCCTTGAGCAACTGTGGGGGTTCTTGGTCTCTGTGCATTAGCTTGATCTATAGAGAAGTACTGTAACTTTATTGCCAAGGGGACAGTCTACTGTTAAAGATCTTAAAAATAGAAATGAACTAAGAAGATACCTTCATACAAGCCTTCCCCCTCCAGCATCTGAAATAACAACATTTCACAATACACTCTTTTTTAGTTTAAAAAAAAAAAAAAAGCTCTTAAGGATGCAAATGCAGCAAAACTAGAAGAGAAATAAAGCAAAGATGTTGTCATTACACTCTCCAAAAAAGTCCCAAAGCAATAAATCTTCTCTATTTTCAGAAGAGCAATTTAGCTTATGAAGCACTCACCCTTGTTACAGGCCTATCAGGTGGGCTCAGGGTTAGAAGCTCTTTCTTAGCTTGGGCTGAACAACAAATCTGCCTCTGCCTAACTCGNCACCCCTATGGAATAAACACAAAAAAGCAAACTTTGTTCTATGCATAGAAATGAACAATGGTACATCATAGGCATTATGTGGATTTCTGACACAAAATCTAATTTAACAGGAA
Organism: Ploceus nigricollis; assembly: GCA_013399945.1. Classification (NCBI taxonomy): domain Eukaryota; kingdom Metazoa; phylum Chordata; class Aves; order Passeriformes; family Ploceidae; genus Ploceus; species Ploceus nigricollis. The sequence continues at coordinate 138,670 of VXBC01001324.1, read as the reverse complement.
TTGTGAGAACATCTCTTAACAGTCTCTCTCAGAATAAATAAAAAATTAACACACACC
>VXBC01001324.1:102988-138576 GCA_013399945.1 Ploceus nigricollis | reverse complement strand
TTTTGAAACACAGTGCACTGCTGGTAAAAAAGTAGACAGAGAGGCAAAGTGAAACTTTTTTCTGAGTAACTCAAAGCAATTAAATATGTATAGATTTCAGATTTGGAAAAGTGATACATAAAGGAATATTTAACACATTTTGAAGCTGGCAATATCTAAAATATTTTAACTGAGATAAACATGAAAGATTATATAGGATTTACAATATTTACCTCAGTAATCTCTATCCTTCTTGTAAGTTCATCAAGAGAAGAAAAGCTGTCATCTAGTGATAAAGCTTCCAGGCAGTTATAAGATGCTCGTTCAGGTGAAATATCTGGAAGAGTGTCAACGTCCTCTTGGTTTGCTAAATCTGCAGACTCTTCTGTGTCTATTATGTTACCATTCAAAAATCTCAGAAATAAATCTTCTTGTTCATTATTGACCTTCTCCTCCTGTCCTGCTGCTCTCTGTATTTCCTTGCACACCAGTGAATGGGCAGTACTCTCATGCTCAGACACTTCATTACACCCAGAGCATTCACCTGAGGCAGTTCTGTCCCATGAAGATTGTTCATCATCATCATCATCAGGCTGTATCTGTTGCTGCTTTAAATCACTATTTCCAAGCTGGCCACTAGGAATTTCTGAAGACCCAGCAGCATGTTTTGATCTGAGCAGACTTCTCTCAGCTGGCACATCTTTATCAGAAGGAACCAAATCAGTAGGCATATAATCATCATCTGTTAAAGCCGAAGCATCTACCATTGGCTCAAGAGGGAGTTTCACTACAGACTCCCCAGCCCTTTCTATTTTCACTGCATCCTTGGAGAGCTGTCTTTCCCTCAGCTGCAGACTGTTATCTTTACCAGCATCCCCAGATGATAAACAGCCCGAGAAAGGCCTGCCCACTGTCCCTGTGGACTGGGTGTGTGGCTCCAATGTTGATTCAGCACTGCAGTGCTGCTCCTCCATGTGGTCCTTTCCTGCAGCTACCCGAAGACTTGCTGCCTCTGTCTGTCTGTCAGTTTTGTTTTCACCTGGGCAAACAGTGCTCAGCTGTTTATCTTCTTTCTTTGGTGCAACGCCAGGACAAGTTTCAGTACCTAAGTGCAATAGGAAAAACAGTTCCAGAGTTTTTAAATGATTCAAAGCATCAGCCTAGGGGGGAAAGAGTATACTGTGATTTGATAACATTGTAACCTAATGCTTCAAAATGCTCTCCCATAAAGGGCAGGTATTTTGTGCTTCAGTCAGGTTAACTTTTGTTACTCTCTGACTCCTGATTCAGGAAAAAAAAATATTTGCACATATTCTTGCAGGTGAAGCACATGATTCAGTGTCCTTCTGAAAAAAGCTACCCCCAATATGTAAGTGAGTATCTTTCTGAACACTTGTCTTCTAATGGATATTTTACAAGAGTCATCTCATGGAGGTCTGGAGTTCAGGCAAATGCACTTAATTACAGAAAACCGTACCTTGATGCCAGTGTATCTGTCACCTAGGGAAATATCTGCATTTCCTTTAAAGAAGCTGAAATCATACTAATTTAATAAATTTTAAATTTGCAGATCACTAGCTCCTTTGGTTAACACTAAACTAAATAGAAATTACATTTCCCATAAATAGACAGCATAAAAAGATACTGCTTTTTGGATCAGTAAGTTTACATATTAAAAATGCAATTAGATGCAACTTATTTCTATATTCATATTTACAATACATATGAAAATTATTTTTTCTTATCTGAAATTTCAGAGACACACAAGGAGTTCTACATAGCTTGTGAATTCGCCTACTGTTGGCATGATCTGCTGATGAAGGAGTAGATGCTTAACCCAAGTTATCTATGAAATTATTAGATATTAACCATTAAAAGAAAGCCAAAATTCTGTTTTTAGGCTTAAAAAGAGAGAAAGGGGCTGTTAAGAACTAAAATATTGAAGTAAGCTAGCTATGACAGAAACTGCCTTTTATTCCATACTTTAACAAAAATATGGTAAGACTATGTTATAATAGGACTACTGTTGCAGTAGTAATAACCTCAATCAACAAATGAATAACTTTAGAAAGCACTTATTTGCATTTTTTGGTCATAGTGAAGAGCAAAAAGGTCTTATGAACAGATTAATAAAGATATCAAACAATGCCCTTCTTAACTGAATTCTCCATGCCAATTTTTTTCTTCCTCACCTGTTAAAACCCCTCTTAAAAAGTGAGCTATTTCCTGAACTTGTTACACAACCTAGGCACATTCATTAAAACAAATGTTTGCATTAATTCATTGTACTGAACAATTTTTTTAAATTCCAAACTATCCCCCTTTTAATGGATAATGAAATGCAAGGTAGCACAGAAAAGACAGACTTGAAAATTGAAAAAGAGAATATCCAAGCAAATCAAAATGTGGAAAAAAATCAGAATGACATTAACAGAAATAAAGAGTACAAGGAACCTAACTTCTGTAAAACACTGAAAGAAGTGGTGTGAGACAGGGACTTTTAAAAATTAGACACAGATGAGTAGAGAGCTCAAGGGATTTGTAATGGGATACTGAGCCCTTCACATACAGGTCATGAGTTCAAACACAGCCTGGATTATTGGTACAAGATTTTGTTACCATCTGTCAATTTTTCCTAGTGGATACATCCCCATTACAACAGGCATCTTTGTTGGCAGCCCCAACTGCAACAAAGATTAAATAGAATCGGAAATTAAATCAGATTCTTTACTCTGAAAGGTGTCCCTTGAGCTCAGGGCACTGTTCCTAAGAAAGTAATAAATGATCCTAGCACTGTTATGTAACCATGGATGTACAAGAACTGGGATGCAGTGATCATTCACATCAAGTTTTCAGCAGTGTTCGATATATACAACTACTTCAGGCAACCCATGCCCACTACAGACTGAAGGCAAGTTAAGACAAATACTTGAAGACTTAATAGAAAAGATGCCTTTGCCTACACTAGGTTAACTGAAGACATACCCACCAGGGGCAGTACTTTTTGCCTGACTGACAGAGGTACAACAAAGTGTCTACAGAAAACTTTTCAGCAACAAAAGCACCTATGGTAATTTAAAAAATGGTTTCTTTTCCCCCTAAAAGAGTTGCATTAGAATTGACACTTGGTTCGTTCATCACAGGAACCTGTAAGCACTACTTTGTCCTGTTAATCCAACACAGCCTAGCAGACAGAGTACTATGTACAGTAATCTACCAATGGAGAATTCACACTTCTCCATCTTTGTCCTTCTTCCCAATTAAAAACAAATCCCATAGAACCTAAAAGAAAACAGGGTATAAAGACTTCCTCCCTGTCCTGGAAATGAGTCTAAACTATATGTACACACTGCAAACTTATGCTAAGGGTTTTGTAAAATTCAGTATTTCATTAGGAAGGTTTTCATGAAACATTAATTTATCTTTAGTTAACACTAAGGCTATTAAGTTTCTGCTTTCAGTCAGAAACTGAAGAAATTAATGGGAAAAGGATGTATCAAATCTCATATTTTAATATAAACACACAGTATTAAGGGCCAAATTTTCTCTGTTGGTAGATTCAGAGTAAAAATCTGCCAGAAAGTAAAATGTAATAGAACAGACCATTCACAACCCTTGCTCAGAAGGGCAGAAATCTAATTAGGTACCGTCCCAGGAATCTTGACTGGATGACTTCTTATAAAGCTGTTTGTCAGTCGCTGTAGCCCCAGGAGAGAGGAATTGTGAATTCTTTGGATCAACTGCCTACAGATGCTCAAACTATGTTCCCATATACCTTAGCAGATCAATGGAGTAATTTTTGCTTCAGACTACCAGGCAAGTTTGATTTTACTTCAAAGATGCTACTATAGTGCAGAGCAACAATCTCTACAATGTAATATAGACATTGCTACAATGCATTTCATGTATTCTTATTGATAATTGCTACATAAATTCTTACTAAATATGAATCCATATATAGACCAGTTCTCAAAACAGGTGAGTTTCCTTTTCCTGTCTTACTGTAAGTCAGACTTCTACTACAAGCAGTTAAATGAGTTAAGTAGTTCATCCTGTGTTTTGGCAGATATATGTATAAGAAAAGTAAAACTTTACATGTTTACTTCTCATTTTTCATTTAATTTTTCTTTTTTTTGGTAGAGAAAAAAAACCACCTAAAAAGCAGAAGTCAAGCATTCTAAGTTTTCATTGAGATGGTCCATGCATTTAGGCTACTGCTGAAAAGGACATATATTAGGAACTGTAGTTTACTGTAATATAGGATTCTGCTGGGGTTCAGGCAAAATCAAGAACCAGTCCCAAATGGTCATATTGCTTCTAGTCCTGAGCTGGATCACTCAGGCACAGCTTGTTATTTGAACGATATTTCAGACTACGAATCACCTTTGTCAAATTTCTGTACTGGTTCATACTGATGCTTTCCCTACCCAAATCCTTCTGACTGCAACCAAACCCATCCATCCCCATGCTACTGATGCACTGACACTGAAGGGCAGCAGCAGCTAATGACCACATGCTGCCTGAACAGCTGCTCACACTGGCCAGGGAGAGAATTCATTGCTTCCTCAAGAATGCACTAATCTTGTGAAAAGCACCTTTTGCAAATCTCAACCATTTAAACTCGAGACAAGGTGGAAATATTTCTATCTTTGTATTGAAAGTACTTCGCACTGCTGAAAATTCCTCAGCAGAACTGCTTTTTATTGGATGACATAACTTTATTAATTTAACAATATTTCCCAGGAACCCAAAGATTTTGATGATATTTTGACAAGATTTACATTAAGAGAAAGGTATTAAAAGATCATTTACACCATTAATTCCCTCCACATTATGTCAAGATGTTGTACTAGAGTATTTCAACATTGAAACAAAATGCTCCTGAATTCAGAACACTCAAATGTTCAGAAATTCTGCTCTCCAGAAAGCTTTTGTTCCCACTTGGAATAAAATCAGAGGAAAAATTGTAATTGTCTATTTTTTTTCCATGGGAATTTCCAACCATCCAAAAATAAAAAGCACCTGTGTTCTTTTGATCTGCTTTCTGAGCTGTAGAACATGTTTGTTTCACGTTTCTAACACTTTATGTTTAGTTAGGTTACAAGAATAGAAGTGGAGAAAAGGCAGTATAAGAGTCATGGTAAAAGAGCATGTAGATAAGGAGGATCCACACATGTAGAGAACTGTGACTCTGTATCTTCATTAATTTCTGATTCTCCTGAACATCCTGGCTGATACACACTTGTAGGATAGTTTAGGTGGAATGGGACCTCCTAGGATCACTTAGGCCAGTTCTCATCTTCTGAAGAATTCTAGCCGGTTTTGAGGGAAGGTACTTAGCTTAAGCCAATTTTGGCAACTAGAGTATTTTCCAGTTTTTCTAGCAGAACACCAGAAACTTTTTGCTCAGAGAGAGGAGAGATAAAGCTCAGCCTGGTTGTCTACCAATATTCTTTCTCACTCTGTCTCCATTTTAACAATTCATTAATTTGTAAATGTGTCATAAGAACCCAAAAATTCTAACAAATTACTCAAACAAAAATGCCCCTGCTCCAAGGCAGAAAAAGGAAAATGAGGCTGAAAATGACATAGAAGTATGTACTGAAAACAATTAACTGAATGTTTTTCTCTTCAAGACCCCCCAAAGGCTTCATTATTTTCTGTGTTGCTTCAGAAAAACGCATCTCAAAATCAGTACACTGCATGTAACTTAAAATAGTTACTAATATTGTTAACTATACTCCACTGCCACACCTCAGAATGTCTGTCATCAGATTGATTACCTAGTATATATTTGCATACATACAAATTATGCATCTTATCTCTAGTTTCATACAATTTTGTAGCTTATATAAGCTAACATAAATGCATGCACATTTAAGACTTTTTTTGATGGAGGCTAGAATTACTTTACAATTATGAATATCGATGACTAATTAAAATTGCATTATTTATCCACTGTGCTGAGAAAAAAAAAATCATCTATTTGTGTATCCATAGAGATCCAAATGCTGTAGCTTCAAATGAAATAGCTCAGTTTTATTTATAGGAATATGTCATTACAGTGTAATATTTAAAACAAATGTATGCACATGTACATACATACACACATACCTGATTTAAAAGCAGTAGCTTCTCTTTCCTTTAAAGTTCTGGATTCCACTAACTGAGGTAAACAACTGCCTTCCCATGTATTTTCTGCAGCTACTAGCTGTAAAATATGATAGTATTACCTGTAGTTTTTGGAATTAAACAGGAATGCTGTGACTTTTTGAGACATTCAAACTTCAAAAAGCTTCTAAACATGAAAGATTTTATCTAATATTTAAAATATATTTATTATCAATTTTTGACAAAGCAGAATTCAATTAAACAGCTGCTTACCTTATGTTTGGATGTCTGTGGCCTGCAGCAATAAAGAAAAAGAGAATAAATTAAATAACCTAGTAGCAACATTCTTCATAATAAACGTAAGTGAAATCTTAGAAACTTTTGCTCTGTTCTAAAATTAGCACAGAACTTTTCCTCCTTTGAAAGTGTCAGCCTCCTAGCATACCTTCAAGCACAGATCTGTACTTGAATGAATATCATCAGGATACCAATTAGCCCTAACATTGTTCCACCTGAGAAAGCAGTCAGAAGGAAATTTACTGCAACACATCAAGCAATGTACACTCCTGTAAAAGGTTATGCTAAGAAGGAACTCTACCAACTTTAAAAATCATATAAGAACTTGATATCTACTACTATTTAAAATAGGGATCACTATAAAAGAGATTGAGGAATGAAATGCCCTCCCCAAAAAACCCACAGACTGGGACATGTTCTGGGTTCTGTAAGGTACAGCAGCTCCCACTGATTCCATTCAGATTCACAGGTGAATCACACTGCTCACTGTCAGTGTGGACTTTGCCAGCTGGACAGAGATTCATGCACAATGTGATTTATCACACACAATCTGTCTTGCAGTCTTTCATACAGCAATGAAAATAAAATGGGGAGCATTTTGTTTAAAACTACTGAAAAAAATTGGAGATACAAGGGATACAGTGTAATATTCATACTGTCTAACAAAAACTTCAAAAAGTTACACTGCTTTTTAAATTTTACCATTTAAAATTCAAATAAAGGACACTCAAAACTATCTTTAAAGAGCAAACATGTCCAGTATGTAGCTGTAAAACGTGAGTATGAGAAAAATTTACATTACTTTCAATTACAAAAGCAAAATGCTCACATTTTCCAAGACCTGCATGCTATCCATTAAAAATTAAAGTGTAATTTCAATTAAAAAGTAAAATTAGTTTAAAGCTTAGGAAAAACTCTCTATATAAAACAATAAAAGCACATAGGCTTTTGCCTTGAGAGTCTGAAAGAGTAATAGCATTACATACAGAGCACTGATCATGGCAAATGAACACAAGCCTTAATTTTTATCAAATTGTAGGGTTTCTCAGAACAGGGAATGACATTTCAAAACTAAAATGAAGGAGAAAGCAGAGTTATTCTCAACAAGGTGACAACCCAGGTGACAACAGGGAGGTGCTGCTTGTTGCAGCACATAAATCACAGCAGACCTGAGTCTCAGCCTTTCTGTGGGCTCACAAGGTCGTGTGCAGGGAAATGTGGGCTGGGGCAGCTGCAGGCACTCAGTGCAACCTCTCAGCAGCAGCACACTGTGGGTGCAAACCTGCAGCTCCAGTGCCACACCTGCCCCCTCTTACTGTGGGAATGCAGGAATACCTTTCCAGGGGCTCCCTCCCAAAGGCATTCAGAATACACGTGAAAAATCCCTACATGGATTCTGGGAATCAGCTGGGGTGTTTTCAAACTTTGGTACCATCACCCAGAAGAAAAAAAATTGATAGCCAAATCAATACTTTATGAACAACAGGAGCATTTTGGCTTTTGTTATATCCAGATTGACTAAGCCAATACAAATGTACTAGAGAAAGTTCTCTCCCCCATCTAATTGAGAGCATCTTGCCTGTCACAGGCAGGCCTTTTCACAGCCTCTGAATGTAGTTAGTTTCCTTATTGCTGTTGGTTGATCATTTTTCAGTGGCAGCTCGTATGATTTTTTCCATCTGTGCATTAAAATCGATGTCTGGACAGTAGGACATTCATCCATGAAGGAACAGATCTCCTCCTCCTACCTGATGGGTACAATCCCATATGTGCTAATACCCAAAAAAGCACCCTAGGCACTGCCCACAAGTTTGTTGTACTGTGATACAACTGATTCAGGAGGCTGATGGATCAGGCAAAGCAGTTACCAGCTGAGATTTCACTGTTCAGAACATTGTCATGCTAGGAAAGTACAGAATCACTGCTTCATGTAAATGCAACTGATATGAAATTAATAGAAGGTAACAAGAACTACTTTAAGCATTAAGGAATTGTCCTAAAATGTGGAAATTTGGGAATAAAATCCTATAGGGTAGGTATGGGTGCTGAAGTGTGAGATGCTGGACACGTGCATTTTGAAATAAAACTATTATTAAACACAAATACCATCATTAGTTCTACAGTCTCTCTCTTCCTAAATTAACACTATTCAGTTTTTCCTTTGGTTGAAATAATAAAACTCAAAACTCCAGTTCTGGAAAACTGATGATTTGCTAAAACGAGTTCAGATTTAGTCTTCATGCATTCCCCAAACAATATTAAAACAATGTGAAAACTGATGGTAAAAATATTTTAGTTACATAGCAGAAGGAACCACCACTTTATAACCAAATTCAAGTCAGTGATGCAATTTTTATTTTGACACTGATTATTTTAAAACACCCATAATGACAAGGAGACAATAGCTGCAGTAACATATTAGTTTGAGGAGTAATAACACTTTCTTATACTTACTGTTGATGCGAGGAGCAAACTCTAGTAAGCTTTTCCAGTTCTTGGCCACTCAGCTCTTTATCTGAAATCCTCAGTGTTGTAACTGGACTGGGAACTGCTGTTTTCCATTTTCTTTCTATATTAAATCAAAATAATTTTTACTCAAGATACTATAAAAGCAGCTTAACATAAAACAAATAGGTGAAACTAATTAATGGAGAAATATTGACAACTTTTCCACGTATGTTCTACAGTCTTGTTCCAGACTATGTAGAACAGCATCCTATTCTCTCAGAAGACACTTTATTTTCACACATCACACTCACTGACCCTAACTCAAAAATAAGCTTGAAACAATTGTGGATCAAATTCTTGATTAACAGAATAAAGAATTACAAACAATTTCCACATTTATAATTAAATGTGTGCAAACAAATCCAAAGCAGGAATACTCTTCTTGTAACAAGCTCAGAGAAATTCTGATATAAATGCCACTTCTGCTATGTAATTTTTTTAGCCTGGAAATGTAACTTTATTATTTAGAAATACAAATGAAAGTCTTTCTTCCACCATATTAGTTTATCTGGTACTCACCCCACTGTTCCTGTATGGAAGAAAGATTTGCAAGCAGCTGCTCATGATAAAGTCGTTCAAGCTGAATGAACTTCATGGCCTTCTCATCTGAATGGAAGGTTAAAGGCAAGTGCACATATATGTGGACATGGTATGACTTACTCATAATTGGCATCATGTTTGAAAGGGAAGTAATTACACACTTGAAATTTGAAATAAGTGAATCAAAATGAATAATGGCTAGCATCCCAATTTCTGTATAAGAAAGAAAAAATAGCAGACTTTCATGAAAATGGCAGGCAAGAAGTAAAATAAGTTGAGAAACATTCAAAAAATGAAAATCCTATTCTTTTCAGCAGGTACCTCTTCCCACGTGCCTGAAGCACAACAAAAGATTTTTCTTGAAAAGAAATGACCTAAATGTTGATATGTTGATAACTTCACCAAAAAAATGAAATCTCTGGGAAATGAAAAGCAAAACAATGACACAAATACCAGCATGTATCTTGCAAGAAATACAAATACATGCCAATAACCATGACTAACTGAAAATATGACTCCTTTCTACTGACCAGCTGGAGACAGTATTAAAACAATTGATCCAACTTCAACTTTTGAAAAATACCTGCCCCCCTTTTCAACCATTGTATGCAACACTGTTGGACTGCTAAATTTACCTTTTGTCTTCCTGAAGAGTCTGATCACTTCTCTTCTATATGAATAACTCTTTCCCCATGCTTAGGGTTATAAATATATTCACAAAGGTATACTGATAGTCACATTTTTTACAATAGTCAGGATAATGCTAGTTCCACTAAGCCTGAGTTGTTAGTTGTGCTGTTTTAAGCTGTTTTTCCAGCTATTTGAAATGTAATTCTACAATACAGTGAGGACAGAAGTACAGCGAATGAGGTTCTTAGTAATACAGAAAACCCACTTTCCATTATTCATGCTAATTAAAACACTGGAGCAATTATTACAAAAACACAACCAGTACTTGTTATTCTGGTTAGCCTCATGCAACAGCATGGCTTATGAACAACAATACTAATGGAAAGAATATTCCCTGTCTTCAGGAAATCTGTTATTAGAAACAGAATTACAGATCACAGTGAGAGCCTTAGAGGATCAATGCAACAAACCCTGAATTATTTTTAATATGAGATTCCACACTGGATGAATTAAAATGTCTGTCATGGATAATTAATACAGTGCAACATGATCAAGTAAGTTCTTTATTAACCTCAGGAAACTGATGGCTGGAGGTACAGTGGAGATATCCTTCATAAATATGTATTATATAGTGGTGTTGAATTCCACACATCAGGTGTACATTGCATTAAAAAATATTTCCTTTGATCAGCTTTAAATAGAATGCCTTTCAATTAAAGCAACTCCAATGAAAGAGGAACTGTTTCTACCATGCCATTTATATTCTAATTTTACTGTATCCCCCTCTGCATCACAACTTACTACAGAATTTTTCCATGCCTTTAATTTGTGCTGTGCAATTCACATTTTCTGATGGACATTTTTGAATTAGGAGGACCAAAACAAAAGTGCAGTCCTCTAAAACAGTGATGGATATTTTATTTGATATGTTGCTTTTATAACATTGCAACTGTTAGCTCTCTGGTTTTATCTACATGCTAACATAATTTGATTAGGTTTCTTATGCTTTGTTACTTAGCATGCTAAACAATTGCCTTTTTGCTGTATTTTGTTTGTACAAATTACATAATAAAGAAATAATCTGTATGCACAAATTCTGCAATATATGATGCATCTTAGTGAATCACATATACTTTAAGGGCTTACCACTGGCATCTTTTTATAATCTGATCACTTTGCCTTTGAAGCAAAGAGGAAATCCCCGTCCACCTTTTCGAAAATTCTAACTTAACTTTGAGGTTTAATATTATTATTCTCTCACACAATTACTGAAATATATCAGAATAATTATCAGCAGTTCAACTATGACAATTTTTTGACCAAACTTACTTGCATTATCTAGGAACAAATAAAAATAAACTGGACTATTAAACTGTTCCCAGAAGCAATTACCCATATTTTCCTCCATCAATTTCTTAAACTTCCTTGATATGATTTTGACTAATTAGCATTTGTCAAACACCATTTTGCTATTGCTTGCAGGTTGCTGATCTCAGCTCCATGTGTTTGGTATTTTTATTCTAATCTAGACATTTTTAGTACATATTCTAATCAACTCTTGTGACAATTTTAACATTACTATAAGTACCCTACTTGATATAATACATATCCTATCTCTAAACTGGACATTTTCCCAGTTACTAATATTTAGAATAGAAGTTACTGCATAAAAACAAAAGTTCTTTGAAAATGTTTTCATACTTCCTTGCTTACATCCAGCTACCAATGACTGCATCAGTACAGCTGTTGGAAGTGAATTTATCCCTTAACTCACATTCCAGTTGTTTGATTAAGAAGGATTTGCTAGCATACTGTGTATTCACTCATGGGTAAATTATGGTTGTTCACTTCCTTATAACTCTGACCCAGTAGATGTGAGTCAAGAGGAAAGCATACCACATTATTTTAATACTGTGCAACAATTTCTGCAAGTAAAAGGATACACTCCTCCTCTTGAAAATAGGTCTCAGCTATCTGCAAAAGCGAAAAAAAATTAAGAACCTATAATTTTCATGACAGTGGTAAGGACGTGATATAAACTTTTTATCATAGCTTTAAACACCTAGTTTGCAGGTTCCTATTTTATTTGGGTAAAATATGAATGTTCTGACAAAATACATGTATTCCTATTCTAGGAAAAAGCTTTTAAAAGAGTATCAAAGACCACAGAAATATTAAGTCCTCTCACACAAAACAGACTTGATTTTGTGTAATTTACAGAATTACAGAAAAGAGAAAACCTTAGCAGGGTTTTATGTTCCTACAACTATAAAAATTATTTCAGAAACATTTTTAGCTATCTTAATAGAAAGCTTTAAAATGACCTACAACAGAAGTACTATTTTTACCGATACCAGTTCAAAGTTTGAATTCTGTGCCTGACCAATGTTTCCTTATGTTTGAGCAAATTAAGATCATTGCTGCACTCTCCTGAGCATTACATTGCAATGTGTTAAAACAGAAATGGAGGTTTCCTGACTGATGAGAAAAGAACAGTCTTTTGTCTCCCTGTAGACAAAAAATATTTGAGAATTGCAACAATAACTTATTTGTGCTTGTTACAAAACTGCGCAGGCTTTCCTAAAAAGCTGAGCAATACTGACATCATTGTTTGTAAATGCGATGAAATACAAAAGATATAAACCTCAGAAGTATTCCACAGAGCTCTACACTACCAGTGACCTTTACAAGCAGCAACTAATCAGTCCTCGGGGACAGCAAATTTTGGCAGTCTTCCTGTTTGCCATGCATGGTGAGGCAAGGGCAGAACTTGCAAAATGTGTCCAGGAGTGCAGGTATACTGATAGCAGAACATTCAGGTTGAGGCACCTCATAGATGATTCCCCAATGACTTCTGTGGGAGCACTCAAAAATTCAGTCTCAAGATCTCTGGGACATATCAATTTAAGTAGCCATAATATGGAGGGCTTAAATAAGTACTTTTGTAGAAGTCTGAAGATGATTGCTCAAAAAAGACAGCAACTTGATAGAGGAGTCTAGACTACAAATTGCATTTCCTGGCTTTCAGCCTCACTGCTAACCACTAGATCATTCTGAGCCCAGTACCTTCAAAAGACAATGGGTAAGTGACTTTTAATGTTCTTTATCTGCATATTTTGTCTGCTGTCCACAATAGCCTCCTAAGAACTTTTGGAGCTGTCAAAGCTCTACCTATGTTTTATATAAAAATACCTCTTAGATTCTGTAACAAGTCCTAAACAAATCAAATGAATCCCATTCAAGATAGGAAAAAAAATTACACCCTATTTTAATTAAAAGTTGACTCTTAGAACAACCCCTATTATCCAACAGTCTTTAAATATTCAATACAGGCTTCCCACAAACACCATGGATTGTTAATACTCCAGAACATCTGACACAGCTCTTGATTTTACATTGAATTTTGTCATATAGAGTAGAAAAAGGATGTTGCAGAAGAGTATTTGATAGACTTGGTTTAATGGTACTGTCAGGCTCTATTAGCAATCTGAAAAAAAAAAAGTCTGAAGATGACAGGTTAATTCACTAGAAAGGGAAAAAATTCTTAACAGACTCACTTTACAGGAATGCTAAACTTAAAATCCTCCCCCCTCCCATCCTCTATTAAAAAAACAGGTTACGATTCTTGTGAGTTCCATCAGCTTTCTTTCAAATGCTCCATTCAAAATGCTTGATAATTTTTAGGAAAAAAGAGATAGTGTTTGAATACATATTTCAATCTGAATATGCAGATTTTGTTCTCACTTTATGACACAGATCTGTATGACTTTCAAAATGTTCTTCCCCTTAGGGTTTGGCTTCCTCATCTAAAAAGCAACACATTTCACCTCCATCATGTGCAATTGATCTCCTTGATGTCTGTAAAGCATTTTAAGTTTTTGCCCTATCTTGTTTTCCAAAAATGACCTTCGAACTGACTCATGAAAAACCACCAAATTTAATGAGGCTAAAAGCACAAACTGTTAACCCTAAAGCTAAGCTTCTCATAAGTTAAGGAACAGTATCAAATATCTTCACTCAAGAATGGATTAGAAAAAATAATTTAAAATTCTATTTCAAATGTAGATTGTCTATAATGTGCAATCCTAAAGAGAAACCTCTTTCTCCCATATAATTGCTTTTTTGTATCAAAGAAGAAGAATGCAGGAATGTCATTGCAGTTCAGAAATTCAAAATATCTTCCAAAATAAAGACAATGCAGCTAAGTCAAATCAGACAGGTATAGTATCTACATATGGCCCATATTAGACACCACAGCCAAGCAAAAGGTCTTCTAGTCTGCTGTTAGTCTGACACAACTAAACAATAACTACATTAATACTGCATCAAGCTCTATCCACATATTCATTCTGCATCATAACCTCCAGAAGAAAAAAGAAACATACTGGCCAATTTTTAAGAAAGATTGCTTTTCACACCACAGTTTTCCCTTTGGTCTCGCAGGTGTGGCAACTGTGCTAATATAAAGGTATACACTAAGAAAATCTTGAATCTCAATATTCATGCATAAAATTTACGCTAGAAAGATGTCTGCAGCAGTAAAAGCAATTCTAGACTTAAATTTTTATTCTGGTATCTGCTGTCCTGTAACTATACCAGTGTCTTACAAACCTTATTCAAGGTAGATTAAAGAGTGATTTTGCTAAATCTTCCTGCCAAACTAATTTCACCATTTGGGGAGTTAGAAACCTATCCTTAAGAGTTTCCTTTAACTACAGAATACACTTACAAGGCAATTTATAATTTAAGAAATACTAGAAGATCTAAGAAGAGATATTTGCCCTGACCATCTGTTATACATCAAAGTATCCTGTATATATATAAGTATTGGTATAAATCGTATTTATGCATATTTTTCCTAATGAACAAAGGTTTCAAATAAAAGTAAAATTGGGTGCAACACCCGAAAATCATAGAAAGTACCTGATGGAGACACAGGGGCAGCATTTTTGAATCCATCTGCTCAACCTCTTCACGGAGCAAAGAGAAAAGAGATTGCAATGTTTGCTTTTGGTCTTTTGGATGAAAGTTTTCCTTTGCTTCAACAGCACTTTCAGCCTGCACAAAATCTGTATCTGTATTAAGAACATTTTCATCCTGGATCATTGTGGTTCCCACTGTAGAAATGCCTTTAAAAAGGACAAGTACTTAGGTTAGGATTCAAAAAAAATACATTAAGTTGCTTTTTTAGGAAATTTCAATATGAACGTTATGAATAAAAACCTAGAATGTTAAATAACATCACTGCTACACTAAATACTGGTCTTATCAAAATTAATTGTGACAGGTCTGTGTCACTGTCAGCTCACCTACCCAACAGAACACAGTAACATACATCAGATATATTTGTACACTTCTAAATGGGACCTTGCTTTCACTTATGGGGAAAAAAAAAAATCAGAACACTTAGAAAGTGTTATACAGAGTTATTAATAGGAGACCAGCATGACCTAAAAGTGCTTAGAATGCAATTTTGCTCAAAAATGGCAAATAGCAGGTAGGTGAGGGCAGTATGACTGAGGTTTTCAGTTTGTCTCTTTGCTCCTGCCAAGGACCTCAGACAAGGAAGTGTCCTGGGGATGGACAGACACACGGGAAGAAGGACAATTCAATCGGTTCCTGTTTTTTAGATGATAACACAGTGGCTCCTCACAGTGACAGCAGGATCTTAAAGGATAGAAAGAAGCAGATGATGACAGTGTGGGATTCTATTGTAGGAGAGAGATGTCTAAGGGGACTTTCCTGTTGAGTGAAAAGGAAGACCCCCCCTATATAGCTGGATAGTTTCTTTGAGTGTCCAGGGAAAGAGGCAGTAGTGCTGATCTATGTCGGTAACAATGACACAAGGATGTGTAAACTTAATTTAGATCCCAGAAAACCAAGTCCTCTATAGTACATTTCCTGGCAGTTCACTGTTGCCTGTGTCCAGTTTTATAGAAGTCAAAAAAAGTCAAGCATTCAGGTGGAGATATGAAAAATAATGTAAAGCATAACACTACAAGAATATTACAAAAAAAAAAACTTTCTGGGTGCAAATCCCACATTTTATTTTTAGAAATGCAAAACTTGTGTATTTTGATAATGAATATAATAGTTATGAGAAAATGTTAAATGAGATTAAGAAAGAAGTGTAGAGTAGTAGTAGTAGTGACAGCAGCAGCGGGAGAAATCAACTACCCATATACTGACTTGATCAGTCTCTCACAAAGATCAGAGAGCAATAAATTACAGCTTCCTACAAAACACAGTCTTAGGAGGAACTGAAAACTACACCTGATTCCAACAGTTAATAAACTCATTTTTGTTTCTCCATAAAACATTGAATTTCACACACTTGCATAAGACTTAAAAAAATTCCCACAATCGTTTAAAACACTTTAGAGAATTTGGCCACAGAAATGTGCACAGTAAACTTTTAATAAACTCAAATCATAATGAGTATTGCTCCCCAGCTACACCCATTTTCTGAAATCATGTTATCATTTGAAAGATGGACAGCTGAGGGCACTGCTTCAAGTATCTCTACGTTCTCAGCTTGGGCACTCTGTTTCAGACCCCTTTGTTTTCATCGCCTCTGAAACCCAATAATGATGATTCAGGTTTAAGATTTAGGACCTAAGAAAGGCATTAGCTTGTCCATAGAATGCTCCACCATTCTGATTATTTTAAACTCTTTATTTAGTAAACTACCCAAGTTAGGACTACTAATTATCTCTGTGGGTGGCTATTTTCACAGGGCTTGCTGCCAGAAAAAATATGGGCGTAACTTAACATTGCTTTTTCAAAATTAGCGCACATCTCTGATCTTCCGGTATTTATTTGGGTTTCCTGTGGGCCAAAAGCAACAAGAGACACAACTGGATGCAAGATACAAACCAGGAAATACTTCTAGAGATGGAATTAAGGCTGTCTTTAAAAATACAGCTTCCTGTTTAGCACATTATCATGAAACTAGAAAAGAGAGTCCTCGTGCTCTGGCAAACCACTTCTCTCAGAAAAACAAACAAAAAAACCAAACTTCACTTCAAGCTGCACTTTTTTAAGCAGTTAATAATCACCTGTCATATCAAAACATGAACATTGACTGCAACATGCTCAATAGCAACTCTCATGAAAAACCTTAATTTTAATGTTTTCATGATACGGTTGCTAACTCAGTTCATAAACTGCATTATTCTTTGTACATATGGTTGAGCTGTCACTCAGAATCAAAACCTGCCCTCAAATTTCTTCCCTGATTTTGAAAGTGAGGACTTACAGTTATGTGGGTTAATTCTAACTTGTCCGACAACATTTGTGCCTCAGTAGCACTACAACAAAGAACTTTTATTGTAACACTTAGTGATGCTATTTCACCATAAAGATGTAATGGGCTAGGATCCCTATTTATTTTTTTCCCCCATTCTAGAAAACAGCACTCTACTTTTTCTAGGAATCAATCTTACTGTCCAAAGCAGATGAATTTTTTTTTTTCACTAGAGACAGGTATCTTGCATATATTTCTGAATTTTTAATAAGGAAGGATTAAATTTTTTCACTTTATAAAGCACTGATATTTACTCCACCCCAGCACGGAACCAAAGCCTTTATGAAAATGTGTGCAAAAAGACACAGAAGGCATCAGTGGCCAGAGCTCTCAGCAGGTCCATGGCCAAGAGCCAGGCTCGAGTTTTTGCTCTGCCAGACTCACAAATGTTTCAACTGACCCCTTCTACACCCAGATGGGTGTGCCAATATTTCCTAAGATACAGAGAGAAACAAACTTTCTCTCAGTGTCCCAAACAGTTCACAGAAGCAGCCCCATGTTTGCCTAAAAAAGATCGAATGTTGACACACTTTTTGAATAAAACCTTACATTTTTTCAGTACTGTAAGTATATGAAATTAAGATGCTCTTTGTTACCCGCCTGAGGATGAATCCAAGGTGCAAGTATGAGTGACTTGCTATCAAAATAAAATTATGGATGTTGCCTTCTGTTTTTTATATGAATTTGAATTTTCATATCCAGTAGCACTAGCTTAAGTCACCAGTAACAGAAATTTCTAGTACAGAAAACATATGGCAATTTCTTTTTTTAAACATTCTTTGGTACCCAATACAGAAAGCTGCTTCAGACTGATTCATTCAAGAACTATTGAGGAAAAAAGGAAAAAGACCAGCAAGTATTTAAAAACTATTCATTTTTAAGAGAAGAGATTTTGAGATAAAAGTTTGGTGGTAAAGATATAACTTCAACTGAGCAAGCTCAAAATCTTGTTTAGTTTGGTACACAACCCTAAATTAAATAACATTACTTGAATTTTCATGTAATTTGACTATCTTACATTCATATATTTTATTTCCTTCAACACCAATTCCATCCCAAACACTTTCTTCTTTCCTCCACCTTCAAGCTGCTATAAGAAATAAGTGGAATAATTCACAGAAAAAGCTTATGTTGCAGAATTTAACTTGGGGAAAAAAGACTGACTGCAGGTTACCATGTTATACTATGTTAAGGAATCATAAAATGATTTGACAATATTAAGTTATGCCAGGACTGACTTTTTGAAAAAAAAAAAAATTTATTTTCAGAGAATACGGATAATCTGAAGTCCATATTTACAAAAATATATCGGAACAGATTAAACTTGATGAATCACTGTCTCTACCACACTAAAGTTAGCACAACTCTTTACAAGGAATAACATTATGAATAATCACCAAATTTTAAATTCTTCAGTTAAAATGTACATGTATTCTTTGGTGAACAGTCCTCCCTAATCAGCTAGAATCATAATACATTCAAAACTATGGTGAGTATACAAAAAGAATGTGAGAAAAAAATTGGGATCTAGGAGCTATAGACTTGTCCATCCCCTCTCAATTTCCTACAGCATCAAGAGGGCTAAAAGGAGGTGCTTCTTCAACAAACAGATTAAATCCTGGAACTGCTTACTCCAGGATACTGAAATGGATGCAAAAAGCATCCATTAAGTCACCTGTAAGTCAGGTGACAAATTCACTCTAAAGTATTACAGTTTATCAATTTCCACTTGGGCGAGTCCTGAGATTGCTGCAGATGGAGAGCAGAACATGCAAACAAATCACTACACGTTTGCCTTTGCCTTGTACTCTCACCTACAAATCCTCTGTTGGCCTCTGACAGCGGAAGAATATTGAACCAGAAGGATCTTCAACCAGGTACAGTGACTGTTAAACTTGCATTCCAGTCTACTGATAGGAGAAGCTAGGATAATTTTAGCTTCAACAGATCCCAAGCATATACAGACAGATAATAATCCAACTTATAACTGTTTATTCTTCACTAACAACTATTCAGAGAGTTTCAGACACATTGCAAGTGCGAGTACTTGCTCTTTCTTCTAAAGTAAAAACATGTTGAGAGTGAAAGATTGCCTTCTGTAATGATCACCAATATTCTGCTGAGCAAGTCACAAGTAAACAAAAATGACTAAAATGTAATTTTTCACATAAATTGCTTTAGTCACTAGCAAGAAGAGGAATATGAACAATGTGCTTTTGAAGTCAAATGTCATCTTTTCTAGAATGGCAACATTTAACAGCAATCATAACAGGTGTGCTTATAGGGAAAAAGATTCATACATCTCTTTCTTAGTTATGAGTCAAAGTAACTCATCCATGATTTCTCAATAGTTTAAAATATTTTTTATAAAAATCACAACAATACATGCCATGCAAATATTTAGTTTGATATTCCAGCTTGCTTGTGTGGTGCTCCCACTGTCACCTACTCAGCAATCTTCCCATCTAGTTCGATTATTCCCATCTAGTTCAATTAGTCTCTCCTTTAACTCTGAGTTGGTATAAGGAAAGAAAGCTAGTTTGGACCTTTATGTAGAGGTTGTAATGAGATATTCAGGAATCATTTAAAATAGCTGGTGCTGGAAATTAAATGGAAGATTACCACTAAAATAATGACATTTGCAACATCAAGAAATTGTGACACAGTCAACAGCATTTTGTGAAAACAGAAGAAACATCACGTTAGAGTGTGGAAAAAACTACTAAATGTATATTAGCCCATAAACAATGGGAGATATAATTTAATTTTATATTTTGATCTTCCTAACAATCAGGGTTCTTTACTAATAAAGTAACAAGAGTTTCTTCATAAGAATTCAACACAATCTAAAAGAGTTTTGCAAACAAGATGTTCTCTTATGTGGTTTTCTGCATTGCCAGGTTTTTCCATGAAATTGTCTATATTTTCAGGATTCTAATTTTTGTCTTAAAACTTCAATCTACTGTGGACAGCTCATTTTGCAGTATTTCTGCATCAGTTCATTCAACACGAATACAAACTAATGGAGAAAGACTACGAGCCAAGTTTAAGTTCCAGTGTTTAGGTGAGTTTTTTCCTTTTCTTCCTCTTATTGCGCTTCACACACCTACGTCAACACGTATGTATAACTTTTCATCAACTTCTTTTTTGTTATCCCCATCATACAGATGACTGGTTCTCAATTTCTTCTGCCAATCTCATTTTAATTATTATGTTATTAAAACTTAAATCTACAGGTGAAATATATCTACTTATTAAGTGCTGAAGAAAGTTATTGAGAAATCATTCTCCCTGTAGTGACAGATTTCAGAATACTATTATCTATACTAGAAAATATAATTTTTCTTTTCAGATATTGCCTATTTGTACAAGATATGGAATGCAAGGCTTCCTTCCTTTCCTGTCTTTACCTATTCTATAATCCCTTAAAATAATAACCCGTTTTCTGATTAGGTCACAAAATACTTGCCATTTAGGAGGAAAATTGTATTTTGAAATTATTTAGTTTAAAATGCATGGAAAAAAGCACACATGAATCACTTGTTCTTTCAAAGAAACCTGTGCATGAAACATACTGATTTTAATTAATATGTGCAGCACTATGACACATAAGCTTTAGGATGTATGGCAAAAACCTAATATAACACATTCTGTTACCCTAAATCCTACTCCTTCAAAAAGGGGAAGGATTTCAAATAAGAACATGCAATAAACATTACATTTTCCTTATCCAATTCACACCCAAAATATTTAAAGAAAAAATAACATTAAAAATTGGTAGGAACACATTTTTTAACAGTTTGTTACCCAAAACACACTACCGAGGCCTATCTGGTAAGCTTTGAAAAATATAAGTAAATTTTACAACAGCAGGGCAAGATCAAGCTATTTGGTACTCATAACAAGATTTCAAATGTTGACATGAGATTAAGATACCAAAATGTTGCACTCAACTATGATGCTCAAATGAGCAAAACCATAATGCCAGAATTTCTGTCCATTCTGATTTGGACACCAGCCCAGTTTCCGTACTGACTCTGAGTACCTCCCTCTACTCCTGTTTACTTGATGTGTTACATTTGCTACATAGCCACTGTTTAAAATACCGAAGGTGAAAACATGTAGAGTTGAATCTGATTGAAGACTAATAGCAGTTCTGGAAAGAAAAAAAGTAAAAACAAACCAAAACCCACCAAACCTTTAGTGAAATGCTAAAAATAATTAGAACAACACCTAGAATATATTTCTTATCAGCTTACAGATTTAAACTACGGTGTTACTTCTGAAATAAACAGAACAAAAATATTTTCAATGGAAGTACCTTTAGATTTTTTATTGGAGCTTCTTTTGCTTCTTGGACTTCTTTTTCCAGCTGGCTGTTTTTCTGTAATAGGCTTTTCCTCCAGCTGAGGGTCCATATGGACATTTACAGATCTTCTCTCAGTCTCACTTTCCTTACAGTTTGGGATCCAGTCTCCACTGTCCATATTCTCATTATTATTGATGTTATCCTGTTCACCTTTATCCTGCCGTCCCATAGCAATGCTACTACTGGTCAGAACTTCATTCCCATCACTGTCAAGTTGATTTTCATTTTCATCAGCTGAAGGAATCAAATGAGACGCCAAACTTTCTACCCTATAGTTAGCAGGAAGATTGTCCTTTGAGTCTATTTGCAGATCATTTGGTGGAAAGTGTCTGTCATCCATTAGAGCGTTACTTGTTGAACCACTTAATCTCCCTCCAGATACTTTTAGACCTAAAATATAAAATGGAATGAAGCATTTATAATATGTATAGTTTAACAGATAAATAATGTCAGCCAGTGCCAGCCAATAAAGACTCATATTAGCCAACTGATACAGCTTAAAAGTATGGGGAATTTCTTTCATTCACTGACCCACTTAAAGTCTTACCGTGGGGGATATTTACATACAAAAAACCCTATGAAGTTATATTTTTATCCAATTATAATTGTTCTAGTTACCTGAGCAAAAGCACAGCTAATCTTTACAACAGTGCTTCTGTTGTTACAGCTGAGGTAATGAGAAAAACAAAAAGATAAACAGAAGCCACCTCATGTCCCCCTTGCCCCCCCCTTTAAATCCATGGCTAAAACAAAAGCATTCTTGTCACGTAAGATCATAGTTTGCCTGAAATAAAAATAAACCAGGGAGGAATAAAAGTAGAACAACTTTTAATTCTGTCAGTGATGGTATCAGATCAAACTTGCAGATAGATTAACTGTGTTATCAGAATTAGATGGAAGTAGAACTTGTTTATTGCCTCAATCGTCACATTATTTTCAAGAAAACATTCAACATGTGTTCAGTATACACAGAAGCAGATGGTTTGTTGATAAAAAACCAAAACCCCCACCTACTCTCAGCAGGAGTCAATTTTCCCTTTTTGTGAAGGTGCAACTCCAATCAATGCTGCAATTAGACACATTCATGGGAACAAAAAAAGAGTAACTTAGCAGAAGACCTACATGTTACAGGATCATTGTTGTATCAGTTCCTATCTTTAGCCTTTAGAATCACGGCAATACTGCTGTTTAATTTAGCAACCATATACGCGAAATACAGCTCCATTATGTACCTCTCACTAGATTTAGCTCACGTTTTAAATAGCGAAGCCAAGAAACAGCAAGTACTCTTAAATTATAGAAGAGCTTAGGTAAGCCTCCTACAGCAGCTTCCTATACTTTCCTTTAAATGAAAGTACATTTTAGGATACCTGTTTTCACCAGGCTTTATTAACTCTTGGTATACACAAGTTGAGTAAATGAAATACACACTTGGTAAATTTGCAAGATAGTCTTTCATTTTTACTTGCTAGAAGAATTAAAGTTGCAGAAAAATGGAAGAAGATTCAAAAGAATAAGTAGGCTTTCCTTCATACATAGAAACATATTTCTGACAAAGATTACTAAAGAGATTTTCCCCAAATTATTCTTTCATAAACTTCATAGTTGCTAAAAGGACTGAAAAAAAAAAAAAGAAAATAAAAAGAAAACATCACTCCTATCTAAGGCACAAGAAGAAGGATTTAGGGAGCTACGGGCTGCTCTGCCTCACCTTAGTCCTTGGAAGGTCTTACAGCAAGTTAGTCCAGAAAGCATTTTCAAACATCTGAAGGATAAGGTGGTCATCAAGTGCAGTCAGCATGGATTTAGGATGGGTAAATTGTGGTTCTACAAAACACTGACTTGCTTAGCAGAAGAAGTGGGAATAATGGATGTGATTTACTGTGCCTGGCTTTTGACGCTGTCTCCAACAACATGCTCACAGACAAGCACGCAAAGTACAGGCCTGGTTAAATAGATGGTGAGGAGTTCCAGAGAAGCACACAGAGGGCAACAAGCCACCACCAACTGGGCAATACAAAAGCAAAAGCCAGCACCACCCAGGACAACGCCATCTCTGCTTGCAACCTGAAGAACTGGCTAACCACTTCCAGCCATACCAGTCTAACAAAAATTACTGCCTACCCTAAAACATATAAGCAGCACCAGGGAAGGTTAGACTGGACATTAGGAAGCATTTCTTTACTCAGGGTGTGGTCAAACACTGGAACAGGCTTCCTAGAGAGGCCAATTCCCCAAGCCTGTCTAAGAGGCATTTGGACAATGCTCTTTGCAACACATTTCAACTTTTGGTCAGCCTTGAGTTGCTCAGGACAAGGTGATAACTGTAGGTCACTTCTGATGGAAATATTCTATCCTGGTATAGAAAAACTATGGATTGTACATATAGAGATGAAAGTTGCATTTTCCTTTGGCAGCCACATTAGGTGATAACTGGTTTTCCTTGAGCACCAGAAGGACAAAGGGAACTCTAGAGGAGATACTGAGGACTTATCTAGAAAAGGCATCTGTTCACTAGAAGGATGCTCCTTAATCAAGCCATTTTCTCTCAAAGAGAGTTAAACACAAAATTAAAGGTTAAGAGGAGAACAGAACTTTAATCAGAGCAGAAAGAATCAGAACTAGCTATTATTAGACATCCATACTACAGTTAGGTTGATTTATTGATACCTGTTCTAAAGCACTAAAAAAATAACTCCAAACACACTATTGTATTTGAAAGGTTCACTTTTTAGTCTTCCTGCCACATGAAATAATAACTACTGCTGCTTTCCCCAGCTCATAGATCAAATTATGCATCAAAAGAGGCTGAAGTAAATTGCCCAAACCCAATGAGGAATTAGTTTTAACAACAATAATTAAAAAATCAGAATGTTCTACCACCACTGTCTTGCTTCTATCTGTAGAAAACAGTTTATCCTTCCAACAGCCAGCAAAGGGAAAGAGAAATACAAATGCATTTGAACAAGGTGTTTCCTATTTGATTGTGAAAAATGAGAAAAGATGCTTTTGACAAGTGATATTTGCTGTAGAGGAAGCTAACATTCTGATGGAAAATGTTAACTCACTTCCTTTGAACATTTGGCTGAAATGATAGTCCCTCTGTAGCTGAGAAGCTGGAAAGTACAACGTTTCTTGGTTTATTGCTTGAAACTCGGTATTTCTCCAAATAAAAGTAGCCCTGAAAATCTATTCCTTTCTACAACCCTTAGGACTCCTTAGAGAACGAAAACCCAAAAAGAGCTAGTTCAAGGAATTTAGAATACTCCTGCCCTTGATCTTTTAAAAGTATTTCCCATCCCACCCAGATGAAATTTTTTACCTTCTTGATTTTCAATGCTGCTATTTGCAATTCCTTTTGAGTTTACCACGGCACTAGGCAGGCATCAAAGTGAATCTAAATCCTATGAGAATGAACTTTAGCTCTGTCTAAAAACAAAAGTAGAAACACTTATTTATAAACAAAAATGAAATTAAAATCTCTTAAGATTTAAACTATATTTAAAAGACCACTAACATGTGGTTCCTGTATTTACTGAATTTATTTCATTGAAATGAATTGTAAAAACAAACAACATGTTCATAAAAAATGATTGTTTCTTCATAGGCCCATCTTTCCTCCCTTCATTGGTTGCCCAAAATTGAAATAAAAGCTAACACTGAGTAGAACTGTGCTGACCTTTTTTAAAAGGTACTGATGAATAAAAGTGCTTCAGTTGCCACACAGATTCATACAATTGGCACATGTAATCATGGCAATTAGAGCACAAATGAAAAATAAAATGGAAAATATTTGCCAAGTGGTGAAAAGACGAAGTCTGTATTGAAGAAATTACTTGTATGTTTGTTTGCTTTAGGACAACCAGTATGTACATTAGAGAAATGGCCCACGCTTGTGTTTTAAGTCAACTCCAGTTTTAAAAGGCCCATACTCATCAGTGTTCCCTCTCATGTATTTCATACAACTTAATATAATTTTGACAACTTTTTCAGTTGCTCACTTTTTTCCATCTATCCTTACAATGGAAATATAACCTTAAATATAGCTGTTTGGGGAAAAAAAAAAGGTAGTAAGAAGTGGGATCATTCCTGACCTGGCAGGGATTAAATTGAAGAGTGCATTAAAAACAAAACAAAACCACAAACACCACCAGGCCCCTTAAACTTTCATACTAACTCAGCTCCTTTATCCTGAACAGCTGGTGGGCTCTGTGAATGTTTACTGAACATATAGTATAGTATTTCATTTACTGATCTTGGATGTATCTTGCAGAACAATCCAGATCATAACGTTGTTTCTTCTAACATTCAAAAAGTTTACACCAAACTGTTTTTTTATTCCGTTTGATTGGCTTCATATAGCTCTTCTGCCACAGACACTATTTTCCCTCTCTCATTCTCATGCCATTTAATTTTTCTGTGTTAATTAAAGAGATTTAAGTCTTTTAATTCTTTGAAAATCAGCTTCCCCACTATATCACCAACACTGCTCTATTCAAAATGAATGGGCATTTCAGATTGGTTCCCAGTGGTGCTTCCATGCAATATTTTCATTAACTTTGATGATAAACCACAATAGCAGTATATAGTCTGCAGCTAGAAGCAGTTATATGTATTTTTGAGGATTTAATTCAAAACTAATTGTAGCAATAAGTGCTCCAAAAGGAATAACATAAAATTCACTAACACAAACAGAATATTCCCAAATTTCTGGAATAAATACACACATCTATCTGAGATAGGGATTAACCAGTCATTTTGTTATGATGAAAAGCATCTCAAAGAGATACCAGCCAGAAAACTGAGAAAACTGACCATGAGTCCAAGCTTTCTTTTTCTCCTGAGATATAATACAGCAAGTGTTACATGCACAAGAGAATTCATTATGTTCTACTAGGCACTAACCAATTACACTCATGGGGGGTTTTTTGTGCACCATACACACAAAACAAGATGCACACAAGAGAACCTGGATCCCAGAAAGAGAAGAGTTTTAGAAAGGAAGGGTCAGCACTACAACTGACAGTAGCAATTCAGTCTAAAAAAGGTCGCTACGTAAACAACCAAACAGTCTGTCTAGAGATGTTGTGGAATCCCCATCATTATAAAGAAGAAATCCAGCAAGTCTCAGGTTTAAGGACAGGTAAAAAATTGGCACAAACTAGTATTAAAGAAATTTGGTTTTCTTTACTGTTGCGGGGGTTTTAGTATCTTCCCCCCCCCTTTTTTTTTTACTTAAATACAAGCAGATTTACAAGTCCTAGAGAAAAAAAAGCCCAACAAGACTGATTCCATGAAAATGAAACAAGTCGTTTTAAAAATCATTATGTTTACAGAGTTGGTGCTTCTACCATTAGAATAAAAAGAGGAAAACTGTAGAAACACTAAAATTAAAAAATAACTAAACCTAATCCATACATTTCTTAAGACTAAATTTGTTGATTTTTCTGATAGCTGGTGTGAAGATACTATCATTTAAATATCCTCTTCTGATGTATCTCTTTTCATATTGATAAATAATCTTCTACAAATTAATAAAAACCAATGTGAAAACCATCATGGCCATACACAATCAAAACATACACTGGAAATTCTTCTTACTGCCCATTAACATCCATATAGAAGGAAAAAGGTTGATCCCATTCTATGAGCATTTATATTTAATACCAAAATGAAGATTCAGTGATGGGGGGAAACTCTAAATGACCCAGTATCTACATGACACAATGTAAAAACTACATACAACATAGCATTACGAGTTCATTAGCTTGCAAGAAAAAGGACAATGTCTACTATGCTGTTACAGGAGCTAATAAACCAAGAGCACATATGTTCTTTAGAGAAGTGCAAATGCAACTTCTCCACAACAGTTTGCTTCCTCATCTAATGTGGAAGCCAAGATATACCTACAGAAGCCTGGAATATTATCACCAGAGTGCCCTTGCCTCACCACAACCAAGAAAAGTACTAGTTGCTGAAGATGTGCTTGACCATCACAGAATTTGCTACAGAAAGAAATAGACAGCAGACAAAGGTGATAGGCAATTCATGTTGCTGTAATCATCTCACAAAGCCAGACCAATTCCAGCTAACAGAATTCTGCTCTGCATTGTGTTTTATGTGAAACGTAATAGTTGGAACACTGCTGTTTCTAAAGGAAATAAAGATATTCATATGTATGCTTCCATTATCCAACCTGACACCTCTGCAGAAAAACACATCCCCATGCTGTTGTGCTGTCTTATAGCATGGACCCACTGGAAGTTTATCACTTCAAAAGACAGACTAATGTACAATCCTTTTACTGGGCAGGCTCACCATGAGAAAATCTCATTAATGTCCTCCTGACTGCTCAGTTTGCCCTGCTTGGCTTTGAAAAAAATGTACTAGGGGTAAAAATATCTTTCTACGTGCTTTCTTCTTCTGTGTCAGATACACAGATTAAGAGGTCTATTTTTTCAAATGCACGAAGTCTGCTTTCCTTTAAAAAGTATTCAGATACCGGGGTGGTTTATCTAATTTCACTGAATTTACAAAAATGTCTGAGCGTGAACACTTTGGTGGTTTTGTACTTTCTGACACTAAGTGACATTTCTCAAGTGGCAGTGGCATTTAAAGGCACAATGAGCTTCACATCTATAAACAGTAGGAATAGTGAGGTTTAAAGAGGAAGTTTCACATGCTATTTTCAACTTCTAAGCTTCCTAGGCATATTGCTTATTCACAGTTTTAATAAACAATGATAAACATACTGCCAGGCATAATCTACTATTCCACATTTAACATTACTTTAAAAATATGTTTCAGTCATGTAGCCAAATACAAGAGGTTTGTCTGGAAACAAATAGTAGCTTTTGGTAGAACATATGACAGTTCTCTCAAAAATTTCACACAAACAACCTCTTTGTCAGCACTCAAAATACACAATGACGAGTCCCCCAAGTGTCTGAAAAGTTTTGGGTTTCAAGTTTCACTAGAACAAATTTGACTGAATGTTACAAGAACAAAAAGCAACCTCCCCATTCAATGTGTTCAATTTTTTTTTTTTTTTTTCTTGTCTGCAACAAAACACCAGAACATATCTTGGGAAGAGATATGGTAGAAAAGGCAGTAGACCAGACTGCTTTAGGAGAATGGAGAACTCTCATCTTGCAGCTCTTTTGTCTAGACAAACGTTGTTCAGGAATAACCTATGAGTAACTGGTCTTGCCTTGGGATGCATGAACCTACTTTTAAGTCTTCTTAAAAGTAGCAACTTGCCTTTTTTGATTTTTAAATTTTCCTTCTAATTGAAGAACTCTCCGATTTTTATTACACTTCAGAACATGTGCACAGGTTCGATTACAAAGCATAACAAAAACAAAAAGCTTCCTACTAGACAAATTTATGCATCTTTTCTAGGATAGGTACTTTTTCATTACAGGAAAAAAAAAGAAAAAAAAGTCCTGCAAATCCACAGACTATATTTATGAGAATTAATCAACTCAACTCATTCTTATCCAAATCTTTACTTTCCAAGGACCTGAGAAAGCTGTCAGATCCTACCATCTCATAAGAGGTTGCTAAAAAACATATGATATAAAATCTCTCATGATCTCTGAACAATTTTCAGCATATATGAAAAAGCAGAAATGACAGACCAGACCCTTGAAATCATAAGAAGAATGAGGCAATTATCTAAAAGTTGCCCAACTGAAGAAAGAAGAATGTTCAAGACTTTCTGAGAATTAAATTTCACAGTGAGACTGAATTCCATAATTTTTTATATTGATGAGGGACAAGCAAGTTTTATAGCCCTCATCAACACACAGAAAGTTAGTACTATAAAAATATTCAGTAAGGTCCTAAATCATATCAAGGCCAGAAGTAACAACAAGTAGAATGGAAAACTGTCCATAAAAGTTATGAAACAATTCTTGTCCGTAAGTATAATATACTTGCAGTCCCTCTGTTATCAAGCCTGCAGGTCCAACCAGAAGGTTAATTAAGAATAGACCTAATTGCTAGAGCTTCAATAATTGTCATCATTAGAAAATCAGAATACTCAGCAGCTCTACTAAAATCTTGCATCTCTTTGCCTTATATTTCCAAAAGGAAGGACGGTCTAGTTTCTACATTATTCAGTGTCAGATACAAATGAATGAGATCAAATCCCTTCTTTGCTCTGAACCTCTTCCATGAAGTCAGTCACACTGTTACATTATCTGCATTGCATTTCTCAACCAAAAACTACTGACACATCTCACAGGGATGTGGCAAAGATTAATACAATGAGAGATTATGAAATAAATATTTCATACAAGGACTGTAAGGAAGTACAATACATTTAATCTGGTCTTTTTTCTTCTTTTTTTGGCCCTTAAATGCATGAGCAAGAACTTAATCACGTATGAACTGTAAGAGACCTATGTTAAGCAAATCACAACCCCCAAAAAATTAATCCCTGCTGTAACTTGACTGAAGTTAATGAAGCTGCAACTACTGAAACCCAATGGTGAATTTAGTCTAGAGTGCTGTTTCAACTCTCCCCCTTCCAACAGGAAATTATTATGGTAAATTCATTTCAGCTCTAATTGTGTAAACAGATATTGGCTATATGAGCTGTCTCTTAACAATTTACACATACTTTTGACTAATAGATCTTAGAGAGATTTTCTGAAGCACAGTTACCAGTTTCTCCTTACGGAATTTGAATGCTTGCAATACCTGAGCCTGTAAACAGAGATCTAATTTGTTTCAGATCAGCTTTTCAAAAAACTATGATCAAAGTCACTTTAAGTAGTTTCCATTTAAAAAATATCTTTCCATTACAAAATCCCCACTATCACAAACATTAACAAAAACTCAGTACTGTAAAGTGGTAAAAACTAATTTCACTTAAAACCCAAAGTGAGATTGTTTCAATGATTCCATGACAGAAGAAGTTTAAAAGCCCAAAGAGAAACTGAATGAATGTTATTCCTCCTTGTGTTCATGATGTTATATTTCAGTATTAACATAGTAGACTTGAACAGTCTTCCAGGAGAAAAAGAGAAAGCCAGGTAAGAAACTAAGCACCTCCCAAAACAACATTGGATAAAGAGTAATTTTATATGCCAACTCTTGCTAAGATCAAATCTTCCAAGGACCAAATGTGTGAGCTCTGCATGGTGTACGTCACTTTATAAAATAAAGACGTGAATCAGTGAAAATGCCAAAATATTACTGAAGAACTGACAAACGTGTAATTTCAGGACAAGATGCAAAATAAACAAAAAAATTTGTTTATTTTGCCAAACTGGGTCACCTGTAGAATTGTAAAAACAGAATGAACAACACCTGAACTGCGATGCAGGTCCAGATGAAATGTTGGTTTGAAGTGCTAAGACCATCATGCCCTCACTCAGAAGCTAAAAGCACACAAAATTCCAAGTTATAACAATTAAGAACCTCCAAAATGTACATTATGATTTTCCATATTATTTCAGTCACATATTCATCAAGTGAACTTAAAAATCTTCCTAACATGCTCATTTCACCAAGATAAAAATGAATACCATGTTTAGTTTTATGTTCTTTCTTTTTTTTAAAGTTATTCTGAATTAACCTGAACTTGCCCTCCAGTGTAACATTAAAGTTTCAAACAAAAAACCCAAGAAAATCATTGGCATGGACAGAGAAAGGCAGTGCTAAAGCTCACATTCTAAGGCCACAGATTAGCAATTCACTTGGGACAGGTGGAGCAGCGTAATGGAACAACAGTGGAAAAAACTTCACACTTGCACTAAGCAACTCTGTTCCTAAAAAGCAAGCACACAACACAGCAAAATTTGTCTACAGCCATCTCTGGCACTAACAGCATTTCACCTCTACACTTTCCTTATCAGTTAGCCAGACAGTTTCAAAGACATCACAGTTATATTCTAAGTAGATGAATAAGGAAAAAACAAGTAAAAAAATCTTTGGTGCGACAGGCTCTCAAGCAAGACAACATTTCAAAAGCCTTCTGGATAAAGACTTATGATGAGATAGACACACAAACACATGCTGAGTGAATTTAAGTCAGCAGAACATGCTCACCAGAATTCAGTGAAGAGAAATTCTGAGAGAAATAAACAGAAAAAGCATCTATTTGAACGTTTTCGCTCCTGCCCACAAAGGTTTAATAGTGCTTTTTTTTTTGCATGCACACAAAAAATATTTGCAGTAAATTTAGTGCTGATGAAAGATGCCAGATTGATAGCCCTAGGGACTGAGATTCTCCGTACACACAGACAAAGTACAGAGTGAGAAATTTGTAACCCTGCCAAAATGCCTTATAATACACAGCTTACGCAACCATCTTCACACTACAAAACCCTTCACCTCTCCACTGAAAATGTCTAAAATATTGCTTAGTGCTCATTCGAAGGGAAATAAAACATGGACACTGTTGTTAGCATCAACAGGGATAGAATTCAAGGCATCAAGTAATTTAAAAAATGTTTTACTTTTGTTCTGAATGGTTCTTTTGTCAGCTGTGAACTTTGCAAGACTGCAAAGTCAATCTGCACCTGCTATGAAAAAGCTTTCCTATTAAACAGCATGGTACTACATAAAAAAAATAGCAAAGGAGTGGTTTAACATTTTTGTTCAAATAAGCTTATTCTAGCATACATGAGCTCACACCTAGTTCTCAGAAACTATCTCAAAGGAGAACTTGACTTGATAGTTTCACTTAATTGGTACCTAGGCAGTCACTCTCCAGTGATCTGCACAATTGATCTAACAGACTTTTAATGGACAGCAACTCCCTATTAATCAGGTTTTCAGTGGTAGGCTGGAATCTACGTTGTCACATGGAGCAGGCGAGCGTCCAAGGAACCTTGGATTCTAATTTCCCTTGCTACTAATAGCTTGGCCAAACAGCAAAACTCCCCCCACTCCCTAGCCACTGTCCCGCATCCAAATGTCAAGCAATTTTTAATTGTCAACAGAGGATATGTAGGAAAGCAGTGAGTTAAGGTTCATAGACCGTAACAGCTCTAAATGCAAAACTGCTAACCTCCTTATAAAGGCAAAGATTTTCACTTCAAAGGAACATGTCCAACACAACCCACAGGCTGCAAACTCAGTGGATTTCAAACCAGACTGTGGCATAGGATTAAATGCTACTTCAGTTCTTGGGAGATTTCCTTTGTGCATATATGGGCTTGGAGTGGGGGACAGTGATGGCTAGAAAACATGACAAAAGAATGAGGCTACTCTCTGGTAGATTTAAAAAAAATAATTCTTCCTAGAGACTCTTTTCCTGAACGTGCAGTGCTTAGAGCACTTTTGAAAAAATCTCTTACCACACCTTCTACTATTTTCCTTGGTCACCAACCAAAGCATTACAACAAAATTATTCAAGTATGCTTAATAAAATAAATGAAAACAAGAATTCTGCAGCATCCTGCATCTCAGCAAAGCAGAGACATTTCTGTCAACTCCAGCATGTAGCAGATTATTTTATTTTCACATTACTGAAGCAAATAGGCTTAAGTGATTCTTTCAGCTCTATTGTAAGAGCTTCTTTCATTTCTGTTGAAAGCTTCTTCTAAAAGTCACATTAGAAGTGGTGTTTGGTAACATGTAAACCTTTCAAACTTAATCTGTATTCTGAGTCTTTAGAGGAGACTCTAATGATAAGTATCCACTAGGAGGACAAGGAAAAAATGCCATCATGCAAATTTCCATTGAAATACTCATCAGGTTCTTTTTGTGGAAGATAGAAATTCTGCCAAATTTGTACTTAAAATGAAGCATGGGCATAAGAGTTTGAAAAACTGAGATCAAGATCCAGGTACTTCTGCAATTTTCACCCTTACTTAGAAACGATTGCCAATACTTACTATGGCTAAGTGGTTACAACATAGCAAAATAATACTAAAAGATTAATGCTATAATATTACCTTGATAAATAAGCTTTAAATTGGGCCAAATAAAGGTAAATGCAAAAGGTATTTAGAACCATTGAAAAAAAAATCAAATCTCTTTACTATCCTTTTGACCCATACAACTAACGAGCTCTTTTGGTTCAAGCATAGACTGGAATCCAATCAAACAGGTAACCCTTTTGATTCCCTCTGATTTATTTCAGGAAACAGTAATTAGGAGGAAACAATTCCAGAGCACTCAACAATGCAGATAAATTACAAAGACATAAGGCTGTATGAGGTAAGGCTGTAAATTCAAATATTTGCATGTGGTGATAGCTGGATTAAACTAGAAAACATCCATAATCAACCATAATGTAAAAACAACTGTTTAAATGTCTCTGTGATACACTTCAATGCATTAAAAAATTTTCTACCTTGTAATTTCTAAATTAAAAAAAAAAAAACCCATGTAAAAAACGTACCATTTTCCTATGGTTTCATCAGTTTGTCAAAGATAATGACCAGGTCATAAAGAGGTAGTCCTTTATGCACGAAAGATTCAGCATATATCTAGCAGTTCTAGTAGGGGGAAAAAAACCCAAACCATGAGTTTAGCTCATACAGACCTGTGGCTCAATCCAGGCAAGCACTAAGCTAAAATAAAGTAATGAAGAAAAGTGTATCATTTCTAGTGTAGGAAGACTTGTCAGGGCATTTTGTCATTTGGTTTTTATTAGCAAACACTCCTTTGAATAATCTCAGTTGCTCTGAACAGCCCATTTAAAGATGACCCTAGCGCTCCTGAATCCTCCAACTGACAACAAAAATTTCCAAAATTCATTAATTAAGCTTAAAACTATACCTAACTTTTCTGTGGCCATAGCTGTCAATAAACTTTGATAAGGAATGCTGAATTAGGACGTTACTAGACACTTGATCTAAGAAAATCAAGTTCTGCTTGATGTTCTAAAAGTCCTACAAATTACTGAATTATCAGACTAATTAGTAAGAGAGGGAAAAAGCTATTAAAACATAAAGTCCAGTTTAAAAATGGATTGAGGTCTATCCCATCATCCAGCAGAACAATCTGTCCATTTCCCTTAAGGCACAGGGAAAACTATTACAGCACTCAGTGTAAAAAAGCTGAGTATTTAAAAATAAATTGCAGAGTTGAAGGACTGCTGCATTTGCTAAGGCATTTTTCTAAATTCAGCCCAGACGCTCCTCATGCCACATGTAGGTCCCCCAAAAACAGAATAACAAAGCCAGAATTTTCTATCCCAATTTTTGTTTTTGAGCAACATACCAAACAAAACGACTTTGTTTAGTGAGTAGAAAAGTGTTAATTTCTCACTTCACAAGCAGAGAAACAAGATACAAGAAATTAAGCAATTTGCAGAAAATCATACAGAAAGTCTACTTATCAACCATTAATTTGAAGACCAGGTGTACCCTGTGATTGCCAGATCTCTCTTGCCTTCTGCACAAATGATACAGGGAGCCGAGAAACACGTTTGGAAAGATTCTCTCTCCCTTCCCCCATCACACTGCGGCCACTCACCTGCCACTGACAGGTTTCGGCACAGCATCCCTGAAGGATGAACTCCAGTTTGGCAGAACTTGAAAACGTTTTGAAGATGATCTTAAAGTTATTTCTCGTTCAGGCATTGAGGACGTTGCCGAAAGGACAACGTCACTGCTATTGAAAATTACAGGTTTCGCCTAAACCGTAATTGCAACAAGGTACGGAGCACAGAGAAGCCGGCAAGGACGGATGCCGGAGATCGGCCGGAGCAGAATTCTGCACCTGCTGAGAGCGGCAGGGCGATACAAACAACCGAGTCCCGAAGTGACTATTTAGCTGCAGACGCGGAGATCAAAGACTCCCGTGAAACACCCAGGCAAACCTCAAACTAAATACGTAGCTCCTGGGACTTCACCGACACACGGAGCACACATCGCTCCACGG
>VXBC01001324.1:86644-102909 GCA_013399945.1 Ploceus nigricollis | reverse complement strand
CTCCTGACAGCGGGGCTGCGGCCGCTGCTCTGCGGGCTGTCGCCGTGCTGGGTGACGGCAGGGCGGCAGTACCCGTCCCTGCGGGTAGCGGAGCCGGCGAAGGAGAAGCGGCTGGTGCGTAAGGAGCAGCGGAGCAGCCTCGTGGTCCGCCGCTTCATCGCCTGTCCGCAGCTGGCGCGCACCGTGCGGCGCTGCCTGCAGGGCGGAGCCGGCCCCGGCCCCGGCCCCCAGCCCCTCCTGCTCGAGTTCGCGCCCGGTGAGCTGCCCGAGGCTCCGGCGCGCCCCAGTGACCTTGGGGGGTCAGTGCGAGCTGCCGCCCTCGCCACCGGCCGTGCTGGCACCCCGGCCCCGCGGAGTGCTGGGGCTGCTGCTGCGGGAAGGGGCTGGGGCCGTGCCTCTCCCGGGATCTCGGGCGGGGGTGGCAGCTGCGCTGCGTTCCGGCGCTGCCCCGGCCGGAATCGCGGCTGGGGGATGTCCCGTCCCGGACCCGCGCCCCGGCACCTTCCCGGGACATCTGGGTGCGGGCCCAGGGATGTGCCTCAGGGGCCATTTATGCACAGCCTGGGGGATGAGTGAGGGTGCAGTCTGGATGCTTGAGTCACTCATGTTAAAACTTTGCTGTAGAGTGACCAGAGATGGCATTTTCTGTCAGGTAATGCTGTGGTTTTGTAGGCGAACTTTATCAGTAAAAGCACACCCAGGATTATGGGCTATGGCAGATCCTTTGCAGTTACCTAATGGTTTGGGGTTTTTTTTTGTTTACACTTCTGCGGAATGTATTTTAAAGATAGTATGGGTAAGGTTTCACAGTATATTTCATTTAGCAGAACAAAAAGTAATAGAAATATTTGAGATGTTATCTCCAGTGCTGCTCAGTATCTAATTGTAACACTGTGCTTAGTGTAATACAGTGAGAAATCTTGGGCGGGCTGCTTGTAAATAATTTCTCTAACTTTTGTTTTGAAGTGTGTTTAACAAACACACCTGTTGAAGGTGATATGTCCCAAGTGTTGTGTTGGGAAAATCACTGAAGGTAATTGTTTAGAAACAAAAACGCATTCCTAAATTTTTTTTAAAAATTTTTTTTCCTTTATTTTCCTACTTCAGGTCCTGGGATTTTGACTCGATCTCTGCTTGATGCAGGTTTTAGAGTGGTAGCTCTGGAAAGTAACTCAGATTTTCTTACAGACTTACAGGTATACTTTTGATTCAGTTGCATGTTTCTAAAACAAAATTAAAGGGAAAATCAGAAATTAGCTTAAATTGTTGTGTAATTGTTGGATCAAAAAGGAATTAGGCAGTGATTGTTACTTGCAACATCTGACATAATGCCTAAAACCAGTATGTAGTTTGGCATTGTACATCACAAACGCTGAATGTTTTTTAATTAATTTGGCATTTTGTGTATGTAGGAATTCAAGTTCATACATAATCTTTCTATACATAAATAAAATTTCATGCATAAATTTGAAACTGATCGGAGTCATTGTGGATGTTTATGTTTAAGCAAGAGTTCTGTATGAAGCTATAAGAAATCTGTAAAAATACTCCTAGTTATTTTGATTATCTCACAGTTTTATTTAATCTGTTTTCCTACAATTGACACATGTGTTGTCCTCTCCTGCTCACCTGGGCTTTGCATGGATTCAAAGGGGATCAGACACAGAGCTGCAGAAGTTTCTCTAGAAGGTTTGCATTACAGAGCTGGTTTGGAACCAATGACTCTAACCTGACTTAAAATGTGTATAAAAAGTATCCTCTACACAGATATGAAGAATTGTAGTTTCAATTTGTTAAAAGAAGCGGTTTGCTTAGTTTAGTAGTTTGTGTGGTTTTTTAAAAAATATTGCAGAACATCTTACAAATTTAAGAATGTGGTTTAAAGCTGAAGTTGAACAGCACAAAAAATGCCAAAATGTCCTGCACAGTGAAGGAGGCA
Source organism: Ploceus nigricollis (assembly GCA_013399945.1). Taxonomy (NCBI): domain Eukaryota; kingdom Metazoa; phylum Chordata; class Aves; order Passeriformes; family Ploceidae; genus Ploceus; species Ploceus nigricollis. Next base: position 100,970 of record VXBC01001324.1, on the reverse strand, counting down.
GTTATTATTATCAGATGAAATAAGCCATTCTTTTTATCATCTGTAAGAAGCAGCTCTGGGGTTTGACTCTGGTTGACTGGGTAACAGTTTTAGGTAGTGCTTGAATGCATTTTTTGTTTGGGTTGGGTGTTTTGCAAAGCTAGTTACCGTATCCAGATTTCTTCAACTAAAGTTATTTTCATTCAGTCCCTAGAAAATAGCCTGGATGGGCAGTTAAAGGTGATTCATGGTGACTTCTTCAGACTGGATCCTATGGCGAAGGGAGCTTTGAAACCACCTGCTGTGTCTTCTGACAAACTTTTTGAAACCATGGGTGTAGCAGCAGTTCCTTGGAGGGCAGGTATATGTTTATGATCCCGCACGTTACAAACGCGTGTTTCAAGGGTGCATAGGCAGTTTGGCAAAAACTTTGGAATTTGCTTGCGGTATATGTTCTATTTAATGCACATGCTGGATTGATAGATGCTGTTTTCTACATTTCAGCTTTGCTTAAGACTCGTGATAGCTTCAGAACCACCCCTCTCCCCCCCTGCCCCATGGCAATATCAGATAATTAGGTATTTTCTTGTCATTTAAAGTTTTTGTCTAATGCAAACTGGGCTTAGCTTTGACTAAGGCTTGAATTGTATTCATTCTGGAACAACATGAACTCACAGACTTTCTTCTCTTAGTTTTTTGTAGTTAAGACATTAGAATTAATGAGATGGTCTAATACATACTGCAAAATTTTAAAGATACTTTTGTTATTGTGGGAAACAGATGTTCCTTTGAAAATTTTTGGAATCATACCACAACAGTTGGAAAGAAACAGACTTTGGAGACTTCTTTTCGCCATGTATGAATGCAGTTCCATATACAGATACGGAAGAGTAGAACTCAACCTCTTTATAAGTGAAAAAGAGTATACGGTATGTGCAAGGCATTTTACAGGTAATGAAGGTGTAGTCCTCCACAGAACACAAACCCATTTATATTGTATACCTAATGTTTTTACTAGTGAATTTTTTTTTTTACCAGAATTTTTAAGTATTGTCAGTTTCCTACTTGTTTGCTTTATGCTGTGATAGCACTATTAAGAAACATTGTGTTGTCATTTAACCACAGATCTTAAAAATGTGAAGACTGGTCCTTGAGACTAGTCTGCAGCAGCAGACTAACTGCTTTCCATTGTAAATTGTGAGGCGATTAAATTCTGTGCCATGCTTTTGCAAAAAGTTTGTTTACTAGTTGCAGGTAGTAGTTAATGAAGACTGAATTCAAAACACAAAAACACAAGTCAAGAGGATTCCGAGTCACTAAATACAGTGAGGTGCACTTGTCCTCTTGAGTTGTTTTGTATGCAGTACTGAAAATAATAGAGGCAATATATAATAATTTACACTCCTTTTTATTAATGCTCTGTACACTAAGGTGCAGAACCTTTTCTGGATTACATATTCCTAATTTATGCTGTCCCAAAGCTCTAGAACTGTACTTACACTTCAAGGATAACTTATTTTTCTCTTCCCCCCCACCATGAAACTGGGAGGTTTGTACAGTCATAAACCTTTAATTACTTGAAGTAGCCAAGGACTTCCAGGTCTGCTTACACAACCAGTGTTGTGTCTAACACCCCACTGAAAAAACTTAAACATCTTAAGTATATTCTTCTGTGAAATGACAGTTTGGACACCACTGAAATAGCCACTTGTATAGTATGTTTTATTGGTCAGATGTTTTACTAAATACAGGGCAGCCTATTCATTTAAGGTAGTCCCTGTTTCTTTTTTTTTTTTTTTAATTAACTTTTCTGGTTATAATGTGAACTCTGTTACTGAAGAGGTGTGTAGTAAAAGCTATTGGAACCTTCTTTAACTAGACATTGTTGAGTCCTTTTTGTTGGTTGTTCTGGCTTTTTATCACATGACAAGGCTGTGTAAATCTATGGCACAAATCTCCCTGCTACAATTTACTTCTTTCCTTGCCCTTTTTGAGAATAAGCACAAGCTTTTCTTTTTTCCTTGCCCTAAGAGTTGTTTGATTTGTAACATTGATCAGGATGAGGACTGTGCAAGTTGCTTAATGTGCAACGTGGCCACCTGATGTTTTCCTTACTCTGCTTTGTGTGCCTTCTTGGGAATATTATCTTATCAGTGCAAACTGATAACTCTGCCAAAGTTACGGTTTTATATGAAATCTGATCCTTATTTCTCTTCAGCGTGAAACTTCTCTGCCTTAAAAGGGACCAGAAAGTATATGCTGGAGAGTCATACATAGTTCAGTTATCCCAATAACTGCTGTGAAGAAATACTTCAAATATTACATCTTCTAGCCCTCTCTTCTGACAAGATAAATTAAAATAGCACAAAGCGCATGTTAGAGGCATAATGTAACTTTACCTTGGAATTTTAGACTTAACTGAATTTCTTACTGTTTTATATAAAGACACAGTCTTGGTTTTTGCAACAAAAATGATTGCTCTTTGCCATTTTTTTAGGTATTAACAGCAAAGCCTGGGAAGTCAAAGATTTATCAAGCACTTAGTGTACTTGCACAACTAGGGTATGAAATTGAACTACTGCATAAGGTAAGAGTTTTGTACCAGCTGATATGGCCTAAAGCTATGGACATGCATTTAGAAAAGGGTTTATAGTGGTTTACCATTGCAAACTAATTGGAAGCTAATTTGATATTTAAATCAGTTGGAAAACTGTTGGAAAACTTTTGTAAAAAGCTAAACCAGTCATGTTTTGTGTATAACTCTTTCAATTAAGCAACACTGTTATTCACTATGATGTCAGTGTTTTCACTGCAAGCTATTGCACTCAAAAACATTTATTCTCAGATTCTGGTAGATAAAAAAAAGATGTTTACACACCAGATAAACCTTTTCCATTTTGCTAATGGTTGTGTGAAACTAGAAGTCTGCTTTTCCAATCTGTCATAGTCTGCTCTTTGTTATATCCTCTGAATGTTGCCAACATGTATGCTTTTGACTTCCTAAGCTGTGTTCAGTAGAAGTTTTTTTGAGTCTTGGTGCTTTAACTTTCCAAGCATACCTGTTCCTCCTACTAGTCAGTACCTTCTTACCTTGCGAAACATACTATGGTTTAGTTTTAAAAGGTTTTTTTTTTGTGTTGTCCCCCCAATTCCTCATGAGCACATGGCCATCAACTTTCAGTTAGTTTATGCTTTTCAGATTTATCTTTGTGCTCTGTTTTTCTAGGAACGTACTGTCAAAGTTTAAATGTTTTGCTAATCTAAAATAAGGTTTCACTGTCCATTGTCTTCCAAATACCTTATACTACAAGGTATACGTTAAGGTAAATATTAAGAAGTTGAAGAATACCTCCTTTTTGAAGGAGGTCACCTGACTAATAGGGATAAAGTAGAAGTGGAGGCATTCGATGTCTCTTTTGCCTCAGTCTTTAATAATACTGACTAGCCGTGGGCTACTTGGCCCCCTGAGCCAGAGGACCATGAGTGTGGGAACTGTGACTTTCCATTTATGGAGACTGAAACCGTAAGGGACCAGCTGTATCAGCTGAATGTTCAGAGGTCCTTGGGGCCTGATGGAATTCATCCCAGAGTACTGAGGAGGTAGTGAAGTTATGGCAGGACCTCTCTTGATCAGGTACCAAAGGTCTTGGTAGTCTGGGGAGGTCCCTGCTGAGTGAAGCAGGCCAGTGTTATTCCACATCCTCCTACAAAGAAGAATGTGAGGGAAGACCCAGTGAACTACAGACTTGTTTGTCTAACCTCAGTACCTGCAACCATTATGGAGTACCAGAGTCTACTGGGTACTGTTCAAAGGCATTTGAAGAATAGTGCACTCATCAGGCACAGTTAACATGGGTTCACAAAGGAAAGTCTTGTTTAACCCATTTGACACCCTCCTATGAAAAGGTTGCCTGCCCAGTGGATGAAGGGAAAAGGTGGATGCAATTTTTCTGGATTCTAGGGAGGCTTTTGATACTGCCCCTCACAGCATCTTTCTGGAAAAGCTGTCCAGCTGTGGGATAAGCAGGTTCAGGGTGTGCTGGGTGAAGAACTGGCTGAAGGGCAGAGCTCAGAGGGCTGTACTGATTTGGGCTATACCTGGCTGGCCACTGGTCACCTGGGCGGTTAGTCAGCAGGGTGTGCCCTGGCAGCCAGGAGGGCAAACTGCACCCTGGGGTGCCTCAAACAGCATCATCAGCTGGTCAAGAAAGGTGATTGTCCGCTGAATTCAGTGTTGTGCAGCTTCACCTTAAACACTTGGGCATTTCTGGGCCCCACAATTTAAGAAGGATGTGAAGGTCCTTGAGTGCATCCAGAGAACAGCAACAAAACCAGTGAAAGGACCAGAAGGTCATGAGGAGCAGCTGAGGGCTTTGGGCTTGTATTGTTTGGAGCAAAGGAGGCTGAGGGGTGATGTCACTGCTCTCTACAGCTTCCTGAGGAGGGGGAGAGGGAGGTCCTGAGCTCTTCTCCCTGGTATCCACTGATAGGATATATGGAAATGGTTCAAAGCTGTGCCAGGGAAGGTTTAGACTGGACATTAGAAAGTACTTCTTTACAGAGCGGGTGGTCAGACACTGTAACAGGCTTCCTAGAGAGGTGGTCAATGCCCCAAGCCTGTCAGCATTTAAGAGAACATTTGAACAATGCCCTTTATAACATGCTTTAGCTTGGCCAGCCTTGAATTGCTCAGGCAGTTGGACTAGATGATCACTGTAGGTACCTTCCAACTGAAATAATCTATTCTATTCTAACAAAACACTTCAATTCCATAATACATAATACATTTACTTTCTCCCATAGGAACCTTGGTCTTCATTTGCAACTAATTTGAAAAATGGGGCACTGGCGATACCAAAAGCTGGGGTAAGGTTGTTGTATATGCTTTTCTTCTGAAGATGCAGCTAAACTACTTTTAATTAAAGGTCAAAGGAACTTTATAGCAGCATTTACAGATGTATTTAAGAACTTTTCTAATTAATATTTAAGGCAACATAGAGATTCATCAAAAGTGGAGTGAAGAATTGCTATTATCTTAGAAACTGAAACTAATATTTTTATTGTCTGTGATGGAAAAAAATACAGTGAGTAAACAGCATAAAGGAATAGGAATAGGTAAAGTATTTTTCAGAGAAAGTTACTGATGGTCACATCTACCTGCTTGAACAAAACAAGTGTTACCACAGTTAATAACACAATCAGTACGCTGCTGGTTTTGATGAAAATAATTATTCACATGTCTATTATAGATTTCATGTGCAAGTTAATTGTGGAAAAGCAAGAGTCTCCAAACTTAAATCTGAGAAGTGCAAAAATACCTTGTGTAAAGTTATTTACTTCTCTCCTTTGGAAAAGTAATGATGTTCCTTTGTATAATAAAGGAATATTCCTTTTTAATTCTGATAATATAAAAGCACGTTTACTTAATATTTTTGAATTTCACGCTCCCCAGAAACTGCTTTGGTGCTGTATTGAGTGTAGTTTGCAATACTTCTGTAACATGTAAGTGACTGGGTGTGCCTTATATGCTTATTTGTTTTGCTGAAAAGCCATGTGGAGAGGCCCATCAGGTGGGCTATACAAGATGTACCAGGACAACTTCAGAACTACAGATGTCAGATCTAATATATCCATTGCTGCCAATACAGAAGTACATTTATTTCCTTTGAAGACTCCACTTTGTTCCAGTTTTATAAAATCCTCATGTTGCAATAGTGTCTTTGTTACACTCACATAATTCCATCTTTATATATAAAAGGCAGATCTGATACCTTGCATAGTATAGGAATACAATAGGCCATATAATGTCTTGAAAACTCACATCAAGCCTGTATTGTCCATTTCAACTAAGAAAGTCCAGTCTTAAAATATAGAAATAAACCCCAAATGATAATATCTTTCTTTTGTTTTCTATTTCCTTTTCTGTTTGAGGCACAGGGAGGTGAAGCCTCATCTTCCGATGAAAGCATCTTGCTAAGACTTTAATAACAAATGTTACTGGTGGCAAAGATGAAACTCTTAGCTTAAGATAGATACTGTCTTAAAAAGTGATATTTTCAGTGACTTACTCTGTTTTTCTTGCAGATGCTGCCAAATGACCATTTCTGTTTGGTACGACTGACTCCTCAGCAAAATCTATTTACAGGAGGCTTGAAGCCCTCAAATGCATCTACCTTTATTTTCATGGTGAAACAGTCTTTTGCTAAACCTAAGTCTAAACTTACTGATAGATTAAAGTAAGTAAGAAAGAATTACAATTTTTATACTTCAGAGAAATATATGAAAATATTAAAATATGTTCCCAAAGCAGTATTTATTTGCAGATAAAATACTGCCTTTAAAAAAAACTAATTAGTTATTTTTTAATTAATCATCAACATGTAGAATAGAAGATTTCATTTATACAACCTACTACACTGTATTTTGGGGACTGTTCCTCTCAGGAAGGTTGGAAAGTAAAATGTATATGTGCAGTAATTCCTGTACCTCCAGTGGAGCTTAGGTCATGTATCTTCAAGAAGTTTTCACTTATTTTACAGATACTATTGTATGTATCTGTATACAGATACTACTGTATTTATCTGTATACAGATACTACTGTATTTATCTGTATAAAGCCACCAAGAGTTTTGCAGTTACAGAAATTAAAAGCTGAAAGAGATTCAGCTTACAGCAGACATCAAAGTCATGCTAATGAAAGCAGCTGAAGGTTATAGAAGGTGGGATGGGGATGTCCTCAAATAGCTGTTATCTAATTAAAAAATCAGGCTTTAGACTTTACCAATTATGCAAGCTATTCACGTTTCTTTATGATCAGTAGATTTCTGTTTCCCAGAAATGGAAGGTGTTCACAGTCTGGAAAGCATTGACTTCTTGCTGATGAAAATAATGAATATACTTCTCATTTGCTGATAGTAGGTTATGAAAGTTAATTTCCAGAAAGGGGGGAAAAAATAAGCTACTAAATTCCAGTAACTCTCTTAGAAAGACAAGTACAAAGAGCCTTAATGGATTTCTTTCTTAAAGCTCAGTGGTATACCTCATCTCCACTTGATCCTTCAGTTAGGAAGTTGAAGGCTTCTAATATGCATCTTCTGTGTATTTATACACTCTTTTGCTGTCTGGGAAATAGTTAATGTATGTGCACATTTATAAAAGTATAGCTTTCAGAGCAAAGATGTAGATGAGGGGAGAGTGGATACATCTGTTTATGTATAGAAGAAAATACCTGGGAGGTGTAAGTCACTAGTTCATGCTGTACTGAGTCATCCTTGGCTTTAATTTCTCCAGCACTGAAACACCCTTTCCAGGCTGTAATGCCTGTTACTGACTTATGAATTTAGGGTGGATGAGGGAGAGAGAGCACCTATCCTGTAATGACGAGGTTTGTGTGTTTGGTATTGTCTGTGTGTGCTGGGGGCTTTATTTGCTATTGATGTGTTTTGATAGCAGAGGTTTCTTCCTGTTTGCAGTATGGATTGAAAGTAACTTGTGTTGCAAGAAGAGGTTAGCTTCTTCTAGAGGCGGTGAAAGAGTGAAGTGGACCTTCAGATAATGTTTCTTGCTTTTTAATTTTTCACAGAAAGAAATGCTCCATTATGATTTTGTTTGTTTGTTTCAGTTCATGGAGCTTGGACAATAATGACACATTACTGAAAGCACTAGAAATTCCCAAAAATGCTGCAATGTGTAACTTGTATCCAGAAGACTATAAGCGTCTTTTCGAGGCTTTGCAAAACTCCGATTTGTTTGCTGAGACCTTCTTCCATGATGAAGTCTTGGCAAGTACGAGGACCATGAACTCATAAATCTAAAGCTTTTGGAAGATCACCTTTGCTTCTGGAAGATTACTTTGATAAAAAGTGATTTAAATAAAATCGGAGATACTGTTAGCTAGATGATTTCCTGTCCAAACAGGAAAAATTTAGCACGTAACAAGAGCCCTTCTACTTAGGATGAAAGTAATGAATTCACAGTTATCTTTCACAATCCTATCTGGAATGGACAAGCTTTGCACACAATCCTATCTGGAATGGACAAGCTTTGCAACTTTCGCAGGAGCTTATTAGCTCATGCTACTTTTGGATGTACCACTTAAATGCAACTTTTGTTACACTGTTGCTGCATATTTACAACATTATTAACAGACCAAATTATTATTTGTTTGGTTTTTATTTTAGTGCTTAATGATTTGAATGCCCTTTTGACGGATTCACAGAATACAAAGGTGTTTACAACCACTGAGCCTGCCACATTGTCTGCTTTTCTGACTTTCCAGCCTAAAGTCAAAAAATGCTAATAAATTAATAGTGGTATGTTAATAGAAGACAAGGTAATGACAGGGTGATAAAATATTAAGTGAGAGTTGCTTAAAATAAAGATTGTGATATCCCTGAGGGAAAGTTGTAACAGTTATTTCTTTTCAAAATAACAGGGACAACATGTACTAGTTTGTAATACAATACATAAACACCTACATGTGTATAGGGATTATTTTAGGTCTGAAAGTCATCAGAATATTCAGTGCTGTATAAATGATTTCAAAGAAGATTATTTTATTTTTTTTAAGCCTTTGCCAATATCTTTAATGCGTAATACATGTACCAAAAAATTACTCAAAACCATGTGCTATTAAAATTCTGGTTTTAGCCATAGTACTCCGTAAGGCAACCTGTTCCCAATTTCTCTGTTTTACCATCTAATTGTTCTGTTGTTGTTCAACAATGCTGAGAGGTTGTACTGTTTCTGTGTTGTATATTGTACCCTCTGGAAAGAGCTGTGGCAAATAATACACTTCTTTAGCAAAGCACTAGTTTATAAAATGCCATTTTGGTGAAGGCTGAGCTATTTTCAGGCTGTGGATAACAGTAGTGTCCCAAACAATGCAAACAGAATTGAATTTCTTAAGGTTAGTGTGAGGTATAGATGTGATAAGCATTCTTCTCTGTCTTCCTCCTGCAGTTCTGGCTGCAGATGACAAATTGACTTTGAGCAGCCTCAGTTCACTCTGCTAGCTAGGCTGCAGCTTCCTCTTGAAGCTGCTGCTGAGCTTTTGTAATATTAGGATGAAACTCCTGGAAAGGCTGAGGCTTAATTTGCAGTCTGTCTCAGAGCCTTGCTGGTGTTCTGGTGGAGGTTGTCAAGATTTGAGGCTTCCTTGCTGCTTACATCTCTGACTATTTCAGAGATAGTAATTGTTAATTTGTCGGTGAATGGCAACTTTGCATTAACAGAAGCAATTCCACCTTTTTCAGTCTCATTAGATGGTAACTGTCTTATCTACTGGTCTGCAAGACTGCTGTGTCTCTTGGGCTGATTCCCCCTCCCCACCTTGAATCAAAACACCTTGCTCTTGTTGCGGCAAGATGTCTTACACCTCCAACATACCAGGAGAAGTATTCTATACATGAAATGTAAGACCACCACTGCCTAAATAAATTTCTTCAACTATGTGCTGATGACATTTCAAACACAAACTGAAAAAAATAAATTTGTTTTATTTTGATGCTGTTGCAAAGCAGCACTTAATGATCCAATGCAGAGACTAACAGCAGGAGTGTGTAAGTGGAAGGAATATTGTGTAACTGGGGACTTGAAATGAGATTTAATGCTCAACAGAAATGTACCATTAAGGCTAAGTGTAAGCAATGTTTAGCCCTGATCACAAATGTGAAAGGGAGAGAGAAATGCCTTCCATTATAAAAATGATTTTAGTATTCATGGAAAAGATTGAAAATGTGAAAATTACTATTGTTTATCAATAAATATATATACTTGATTAATTGATGCTATTTCCTATTGTTGTAGGATTTTAGCTTTTGTAGGATAATGTTGAACTTTCACTTCATTTTCAAATTTTTAATTGTATATAAAGGCTTGTCATACATTTCTGTTACCATTTTTAACCAATGCTGTATTATTTGTATTTCTTTCCTTTGCATAACTGTCTTTTTTTTTTTTAAGACTGATTTAATACATGAACCTCTGAAACATGAACCACATGTGACGCACTAAGTAGGAGAACATTTTTAAGTGTTGCTTTCACTCTTCCAATTTTTTTGAGGAGCTGCCCAAAAATGGTGTTTGGCATTCCATATTAAAGCACCAGTATATCATAGCTGATACATTGATTGTGACTTTGGAGATGCTAAGTCTTTTCTAGTGGCTCTCATCACTTGTGCCATCTGTCTGAGAAAGAAAATTATGACTGTGCTAGCAATTGCCTAAGCTCTTCCTACTTACATATATTTAAATCATAACAAACACAAATAGAGACAGAAACAAACTTGGTCCAGTTAATGAGAAATTTTGCCACTTGGAATTAGGTCAGTTAAGTTGAACTCTATAGTCAGTTCACTTTTGATCTAGAAGAAGGGTTTGTGACCTTGCAGTAATTAACCCAGGAGATGCTGTGATAAGGGGTTGTTAAGGTGGAATGTGTCTGTACTGGCTGTAAACCTGTTCAACATTGGACATTTTAATAATTAGAGCTCAGCCTTGCAGGCTAATGATAATGTTGATGGAAATATCAGCATAAAACTTGAGAAATAGATTGTGTGGTATAGTTTAAGATGTGCAAATGTGATAGGAAGAAACCGAGGCTTCCTGAGAAGCATGTTGAATTAATTGTTTTGTCAGACTGAACACAATCTGTGGGGCTGCAGATTGAAAACTCTGACCTGAGCTTTGTAAGACATTAATTAGCAAAGCCATACCTTTATTCTGTAAATGTTGAGAAAAAGGAAGTAATAAGTAACTTTTCCAGAAAGGACAAGTCAGTGGGAGATGTTTATTCGCTCACATTATATCCTTGTTTAACAGCTATTGCATCTTTCCTTGTGTGGGCTGCTTAACTTGTCACTGCTAAAAATAGGCACGCTGACTGTCCCCAGCAGATAGAACACAACATGCAGCAAGCACAGGAAGCCCAAGGGAAATTAGGAGTAGTTAAGGTACACCAAATGAAACAGTCGATTACTCATAATGTAAGTCTTTAAACACTGATGTGGTTGATCCTATTGATATGACCCCAAATAAATAAACAGCTCAGAACTTCCTGAGCTTGCTTCTGTCATTTGAAGGAAATTGACGTGTTTGGGGCAGGGAAGATACAAATAAAGTAGAATGGTTTTGTAAATTTCCCAGTAAAAAAAAAATCAACAGATAAAATCTATGTGAAATTTATTATGAATTTGTGCTTAAAACGCTTTTGCAGTGATTTTTAATTTAACATTCTAGAATCAATTTTTCACTAGCATACCAACATTGAAAGTGAAGAGAGCTGTTCAAGAGATATGTGTTCATTAAAGATTTATCTGTACTTACAAGCTTTCAACTAATTAATAGATAGCTATTCTATGCTGTTAGTGACACAAATTTTGTACAATCCAAAATTTAACATTTTGAGCCATATTTTGCTCCCAGAAAAAAAAAAATCAATTTTGTGCTGTGTTGTTTGGAATGCCTATTGCCCATTTATGAGTAAGGAGCAGAATTAGTATTATTTCATTACTGCAGCTGTTTCTCTAAATTCATGTTGTAAAACATGTTGTCTCGAGATAGAAGAGCTAAAGCTCCATGACGGTGTCTCCTGGCAGTAAGGAGGTATGACTAATTCAGCAGCATCAGCCACAATTAAGTGATACTTCCTTCAAAACTGCCCTCATTATACTCCTTGACAGCTTCTTCCGTCCAGAATGTGTCATGCACTTCAAACAGCTGCTGAGAAGTCTGACCTGTTTAGGTCTGTGTATGACTTGGTCATATAAAAATACCATGCTGATAATAGGGATTAAATTCAACTAAATATATTCTTGGGCTAAATAAGCACTTACTTACTAGGATATATATCCCTACTGTCATTATGCTTTCGAGAAAATTCAGACTGATGATTCCAAAAACATCCAAGTTGGGCATTCCATTGATCACCATTGTTCAAAGACTGTTGAATGGCCCTCCTAGGCACATTCGTCATTAACCTGTAGAAGTAGATATCCAGAATCAGTTCTTCAGGCCCTTCATACAGATGTCCAAATATCCAACACTGCATTAAAATGTTCAATGCTGTGTTTGAAAGCTTATCTATACAGAAAATCTCTATTACTGCAATTATGTTTTCATATCACTTGAAATGCAATGTCACCTAAAAGCTGTTTTCAAGTTTCTGTGGCTTATTTCCTGTACAGCTTATGCCAAGCTGATGGAAGTCCCTTTCTTCAGGTATACACACTTCAAATGTTCCTAGAGTAGCTGGGCTCTTCAAGGTTGTGATTTTCATTTTGTTTGTATGTCAGTGAGACAGAAGACTGGCATTCCCTCAGGTGTGTTTTTGTACTTTGCAAGGTTTTTTAGTTACTGGACATATAAGTGAGAAAACCTGCCAAGAAAAAAAGAGAAAATAATGAAAATTACATCTGGTATTATATATTTACATTCACCCTTCCCCGAGTGTACTTTTTGCAGTTCATGGGTAGGCCTTTAGGTTTATGCTTTTTGTTTGACCATTCATTTCTTAAATTTATCCACTAATAGAGGCAAATGTTAACTTCTGTTATTACTGGGCTTGTTTTTGGTACAGGTTTTGGGTGATGCCTGCTTAGAAACTAAAACAGCAGAGACAGGAAAATGCAGAATATTTAATAGGTGAAGAAGTAAAGCATACAGGCCAAATACAGAGCTAATTGCCTAATATTTTAATTACTGTTAAGGTTAATTCTTGAGAAACCCAAAGTATCACTGTAATTTAACACATTTAAAAATTTGCTAGAAGAGCTAAAGATAAGCATAGTAACATGCATAATGATTTCACTAACAGCTAGATTGCTGTCAGTTCTTTTGGTAATGTATTACATCATTGCAGCATTAAGCAAATGCCAAAATATATTTTTCTGTGAGAATCCTCTGGCTTTAGGTACCTTGGTTCTTCCTAATAGCAGTGTTTTAGATATGCATATTGCCATTCCTTATTACCTTGTTCCAACTTGGATGAAAACAACTGCAGACTGAAATAATAGTTACTGAGAACAAAACTGAGCGGTTTCAGCACAGATGCTTGGCAGAACTGTTACATCTATGTCTCAGTGTTCTTTGACAGCACAAATCAACGCTCCTTTCCAAAACACAAGCCCTACCTCCCTCTATAGGCGTGATAAGGAAAAGCAGACAAAGCCGATCTGCAGTTTAACACGTTTAGCCTACATCATGAGTGTGATCTCTCATAAATAAATGAAAGTTACGCAGACCCATGCAGAAAGCACTTATTTCACGGGCTTTGAGCACCAACATTTCAGATTAATACTCTTATTTAATTCTGCAAGTGTTTTGCTTTTTCCGTTGTCATTTATTTGACTCATGGTTCTGACAAAAAGTTATCTGGTGTATGGGTTGCATTCTCAGTAGCATAGGTGCAGCTACTGGCCCAGTCATAGTTCTTTGTATTCAGATCACAGTGCGATCCAGATGCCAGCTCACAAATATAATATATAAATATAATAAACATAATGGCCTTTTTTGGGATGTCTTTTGACTGAATCATTGTCACATCCCTTCCTTTGTAAACCAAACTGATTAATATTTTGGGTGTAAATATTTAAAGTGAAGGTGCCAGGAGGATGGAGCCAGGCTGTGATCAGTGGTGCCAACAAACAGTACAGAAGGCAAGGGGCAGAAAATTATGCCTAGGAAGTTCCACCTGAACATGCTGAAAAGCTTCATTACTTTGCAGGTGACTGAGTACTGGAGCAGATTGTCCAGAGAGGCTGTGGCGTCTCCGTGACTGGAAATACTAAAGATCCCTCTGGATGCAGTCCTGTGCAATGCGCTCTGGGACGGCCCTGCTTGAGCAGGGAGGTTCCACCAGATGACGCACTGTAGTCCCTTCCAACCTAACCCACTATGGGATCCTGTGATACGTATTATTAGCTGCCTCTTCAGGCAAAGGGCTGCCCCGCGCCTCTCAGCGCGGCTGCGCTGCGCTGCCCCAGGACACGCGTGTGCCGCAAGCCCAGGCTCCATCGCCGCAGGCCCGGCTCTTGCCCACCGCGGGGGCCGCCACCGCCCTTGCCCTGATTTAAGATGGCGGCGGCAGCGCCCTGTCACGTGCCGGCGGGCGGGGCGGCCGCGCTCTTCTCTCCGGTGGCGGCGCGCGCGGCAGGATGGAGCCGGCGGTGCTGGAGCGGTTCCACAGCCCGGGAAAGGGCAGCGGCCTCCGCTCCCGCCGGAGGGTGCGGCCCGGAGAGTTGCTCTACCGCGACGTGCCCTTCGCCTACGTCCTCACCAAGGAGCAGCTGGGTAGCGTGTGCGAGCGCTGCCTGCGCAGGTACCGGCGGGAACGCGCCGCTCCGCAGCC
>VXBC01001324.1:10063-84290 GCA_013399945.1 Ploceus nigricollis | reverse complement strand
ATGTACACTTAATGCATCTAATGGTAGAAAGATTAACTGCCTTTCCTTATCTTACGGAGCTGTTGGTACTGTTTTTATAGTGACAATAAATTTTTTGGTCATTGTTTTTAGGTCTACATCATACGTAGAGCAGATAGCAGATTTTTGTCACTGTCTCCCCTTTTGTGATTTTGTCGTACTTCAAATAGAACCCTGTATTTTCTAATGAAGAGGTTAATGTTGTTTTTTTTTTATACAAGGCTGGGCTAAAATGCTCTGCTGTAGATGGTTTAATATGATAGCATAGCTGTTTGAATGGTATTCTGTTAGAAATTATAAAAAATACTGCCCTGAAATAGGATACATAATAAAGATTTGCTCTGAAATACAAGTTTTGATAGAGAGTTGGCAATGTGTATTTCTATGGAAGCAGTATCTTGGTAAAACATGAAGTATTGCATGATGGTATGTTTTTTGCAAGAATATCTGTATTGTGACAAAATTTGAATGGCCAGCATCTTTTTCCAACAATTTCCTGGGGAAAGCAACAGAAAAGATTTTTTTTCCTTACTAATTAGAAGTTTTCTTTATGGCTTCTTCCATGCTTTAATACCTCTTTAATGTTGGTCTGAGTCTCAGATTTTGAATTGAAAATATACCCAGCCTGTTTTAAATTGGGAATCAAAATGAAGTGGAAGTCAATGATATCTCTGGTGTTTGTTTGCTTTTCACAAAACATTTCTGTGATGCCTTGGAGTTACAAGAATCCACTGCAAGAATATTTAAGTCTTAGTTGATACTTAGGAGCAAGCAAACAAACTTCATAGAATCCAAGTCTCAGAAAAAGTAGGAAAAAAGAGGTAACACCATCCTATTTCAAAATGCTATACCATTTATGCCTTTAAGGGAAATGAATATATGAGAATAAGTAATGAGTAACATAGTAACATGAGTAATATAGACTATGAAATAAAATACATTAGTGTTTCTTGTTTGGGTAAGGTCAGAGGTTCAGATTCTGGAAGTGGAGCAAGTATGAATGTATTTTTGAATGACTACAAGTTTTTTAAACATATTTAGAAAGAGAAAAAACATTAAAGCTGGGGGTGGTGATAAGCTAGATGAGACTGCAAACATTATTGCTGTATGGGAAATATAACCAAGCCTGAATAGTTGGGTGATTACGGTGTACTAAACACAGGCCAGCAATTGTGTGCTCCTTGCTTGATTTCACCTGATTTAAAAATAGCCAAATGGAAACACCTTTACATTCAGAACTGTGCATTCAGTCCTGTGTCTTCACTCCTAAATTGGCTGCTTTGTTCTTAATATTCCTACTAATATGATTACTGCTACTAAGACAATGTTGAGTTATTTCATCACCATGAAAGCTGGCATACCATTGTTAAAGTATGGAGTGTCAAAGTTAATGGCAGCCCGAAGGTAAAAAAGTACCGTTAAGTTTTAACCACGGTATGGAATTTTTTAAGTGGAGAGAAGCAGGATTTGACTCAGAGAGTGATAAGGGGGGTGGTTGTGATTGCGTGATCCTTCCTGCCACTGTGTGGCTTAGAGTTGTGTGGTTCTGCCTGAGGAGAGCTAGTTGTTAACTGTTCAAGTGTACCCCTTTCACACTGCAGCAGGGAGGTCAGGAGAGGAGAGGAGCTCGTTATTTTGGCTCTTTAGCAATGGGAGTTTCTCCATGAAGGTTCTGTCATTCGCCAGTAGCTGAGTTGCTTCCTTAAGCACCAAAGAGAGTGTCACTTTCAGCAGAGCCCCTGAGTTCTGCTGCTTCCAGCTTTGCTGGGTGATTAGGTGCAAGCTAATGGATTCTCTTTTTTTATGTGATGTTTAGCATATGTGTGACTTCCAGTAATGCACAAGGCTGCAAAATCTACACTGCCTCTGTATTTATATCTGAAAAATACTTCTGTTGCTTAAGTATTTAAGGTTAATACAGGAATAGCTTTAAATTTATGCTAATTTCTTGAAAACATCCTGTTTTGTTGCTCTAGGTGTTCCGAGTATACATATATTTTGCTCTACAGGGATTCTAGAGTGTGGAAAATGAATATTTGATTCTTTCATTCTTTGACTTTTAACTTTTCACTGGTTGTCTTCAAATGAAGATAGTTAAGTGTTATAGTTCTTTAGATATAAAACAATATCCAAATATCCATGTTTTATAGTTTGCTTGTATAAAAAGATGTTTTGGGTTTTTTCCCTCCTGAAGAATATTATATTTCCATGCTTGTTTATAGAATGGTATAACATTTTTAAAATTCCTTAAACATATGTAAGAACATAAGTTTTAGACTTACCACGTAAATGAATAAAGTTGGTCAGCATGACTTGGTGCCATGTCAATAAGTCAGTAAGGTTTTTTAAATGTGAGATATATGATGTGTTTGGTGTCCCTTCAGTGCCACTCAAAATTCTAGACAGAGTTCCAGTAGTTTTCAAGATGTGTAACTTCTTATGGAGTAGAGGAATGTAAAAAATTCATTAATCACAGTGTGAGTATTAAGAGCAATTACGTTTTTGTGCTTCCAGGATAGGATAATCCTGGGAATCATATACTATAATTTGATGGAGCATCCTGACAGTTAGGAGTGCAATTGCAGCACTGACTCTTGTCATACCTGAAGTGCGAACTAAGAGCAAAGCATGTGAAACAAAATTATATGTGAGACAGAAACTATACAAAGTATCATAATTTCAGGTTCTGTGTACATTTGTGAGAATGTTTCCCAAGACCTGAGAAATTGAGCACCACCACCACCAGTAACGTTTCTCTCTGTAGCTGGATGACAGTCTGAAAAAAGGCATTTTCCTTAGAAAAGACTCTCCCTTCCCCAGCTGAACTTACTCCCATGTTTTTGAAGCAACTTTATGAAAAGCAGCAAAGAAGTGGGTTTTTTTCTGCCCTCATGCCAGCTGGAGCCATAGAAGTGGCTTTCAGGCTGCTGTCCCATGCTGCCAGGAAAGTCTTCTGTGAGAGGGAGTGAAGACATAAACTGTGCTTTCCTGCAGTGTCCCATCCAGAGAAGCAGAAATTATGCTTACAGTCTCCATCTCCCATTCCTTCTGTTTGGAGTCAGGTTGAAGCAGGGGGAAGAAGGAACCTCTGGCATTCAGGATAGCATTCATAAGCTGTTGTCCTGGTCTGCCTGTTGGTTTGGTTTACTTCCCTCACAGCACCCTTTTTTTAGTGTGGTCAGGAGTTTCGTGTGTTACCGTTAGCAATATCCCTTGGTCGGTGTTTTTGACCGACTGTTTATTTATCCTGGAGGCTTGTTTTGAGAATGTAATTCAGATTCTGCTAGCTGTAAACCCTTTTCATTGCATAGTAGTTTGGTCTTCAATTGGTGCCTCCTCACTGCTTTGGATACTCTGGGCTTGCTTTAGGTAGTATATGGGTCACTGCTAATCTCCTTCCCTTCCTCCCCTGCCTTGTGGTCTCGAGACTGTTGTTCATGTCTGCTGCTGCCAACCTGGCTCTGCTCCTGTTAATAATAGGAGAAACAGAAAAGGGAGAGGCATTGTTAAAAATAAATTCTCCCAGGTCAAGAGTTTTTATTGCCATGCCTGTCATTTGTGGAAAATGAAAATTTTAGACATGCTTTAAAGGGCCCTAAAGCTATTACTGTATTGGGATTTTGTGTATACAATTTTCATGCTTATACTGCTCTGTAATTTGAAAGGTATGGTATCAAAATTGTTGTCCTGTCAAGGTGTGACTGACCATTTAAGTTGTAGCATTCTTGTAGATTTTACTCAATTTAGGTTTTGCTGTGTATCTGCAATGCACACCTGATACTGTATTTCTGTTCCGCATGGTGCAGTCCCTAATATTAATGTTTTAAAATATTAATATGCTCTGCATAAATACTCTTTGCTTCTGGTTATTGATAAAATGATGAAAATAAGTTTGTGGATTGGATTGTCTTTAATATGCATTTCCTTAGGTTGAACTGTAATTGTGCAAGTACAAAATTATAATCAGCACTAGAAGGGAAGACATGAGTGATTAAAATATGGTAACCTTTAGGTAATGTAATAACACAATTAGTTCCAGATATTTCCCAAAGAAAGTTTTTAATTATGTGTAAGTTGCTCAAAGTTTTGTACTGCATTAGGAATTTATTGTTTAAATTCTTTAAGAATCATTACTGATATCTTGCACATAAGTATAGGAATTAATGAATTGTTAGTGGTTACTTCCAGTAAGTGTCCTCAAAAGCCACTCTCTGCTTTTGCCTGTATGTTGTATGGAATGTTGCTGTTTTCCCTTGAAGAATCTTCTTGTCTTCAGAACCAGTTGCAACAGCTGTTTTGAATTATCCAAAATTAGATGGGTGAGGCTGATAGAATTTTCTGCATGCCTCTCCGCCCCAGCCATTCATGTTTTGAAGTGGGTTATGTATGACAACTTACCTGATGTGCTGGCTAGGAGCTGCTGAAACGGCAGGCGTTCTTACTTGCTCTCCAGAGTCCTTGCTCTCCTTCCTGCTTGCATCTTCTGCTTCTCATCTGGCACTTTGCTGCTCATATGACCTGTGATACACTGGTGCAGAGAAATAAACTGGCAGAAACATACTTTACCAAAATAGAAAAGTCTTAGTCCCCTTGAATCAGCTTATTGCTGGTGGAGCAGAGCTGAAGTGGCCATTGAACAGGGGTCAAGGTTTGATGGTCAGGGCTGTGCCTGTGCATTCTAGTAGTAGCTGGCCTTTAGTCTGCCGTAGCTAAGATGAAACTCTAAGAAGGACAGTTAGAGGAATTTCTGAGCTCTTACGGATGTCTTTAGGAGAAGTAGGGCTTTCAGGTGTGCAGGATTGACTGGCTTGTTAGTGTTGAGGACAATTTTTTCCGCCTTGTAGTCCAGCCTAGTCCTGGACCGTGAGACCTCACTCTCATTTCTTTACCGAGGCATGTTTCAGTCATATTTTACTTCCTCAGGCGCATATCCTAGCTTTAGCAGAAGAAACACTGCAGACATTTGCAGTTGAAGTCTTGGTTCTGTGGGGGTTTATCAACTTTTCTAACTTCATTTTTGAAACCGATTTTACTCATTTTGGGATCTGTGCTTAATTCCAGCAGTCACAATTCTCACAGTGCCTCTGTGGCTGACTGGGAGATTTCATTTAGAGGCCAAGCAAAAGTTTTGAATCATTCCCAAGGGTGTCCTGATGATTGTAGGGTCAGCGTCAAGCAACACAACTGGTTGAACACCAGTAATTCCTATGCCAACTCAAGCTGCAGTCCCCTATTCATGCAATATTTATCTTTCCTGTTTGTCATCATAACTGCTAGCTGCCTTTGGCTCAGCTTTGCTATTAATTTCATTGTTCAAGCTTAAGTTGAAATGAAAGACTATTTTTTTGAAGTATCTTCTTGGCTTCTCAGTTCCTCATCCTGCAGTCAAGAGGTAGGAAAGACAGTTTTGGCTTCACTCAGGGCGGGCTTGCCCTGGCTGTTCATGTAGTGTTTGTGTGCTGCCTGTGTCATCAGGTTTAAGCATTCAGAGCAAAAAAGCCAGCAAGTGTTTTGAACACTACTTAGGAGGGTGTGATTAGGAGTGGTTATGATCTCAGAATCACAGAAGATGTAGAAGTACAGAAAAGGAGTAAAAGATCAACACTAAGTAAAAAAAAAAGGAAATTAAATCTGTCTTATCAACTGTAAACCTCTTCTTACAACTCGCCCAAATATGGCTGATTCATACAATCTAATTCAAATGTCTCATTCAACTGCTTGGAGTGTGCACCGGTGACCTGAAAAGACAACTTCTTTGGTGATGGCATTCTTGGTAGTGGGAAGGAGCATGGTAGAATAGTGAGAAAGAAGTTGAGATGTTTGGTGAAGCATAGTCTTCAGGGAGGAGGGATTTGTCTCAGGAAATACTGAGCATGAAATAAACTGTCTATGTTTCTTAGGGTAAAACACTTGTTAAGTGTAGTTTGTGCTTCTTGGGCAGAAACTTCTTTTTATTTAACATAAAGGTTCAAACTGGAGTGCTGTCTTGTTTTTTTTTTGTTTTTTTTTTTTGTTTGTTTGTTTGTTTGTTTGGTTTTTTTTGTTTTTCCCACTGTGTTAAGTACTACTACTCCCTGGTAAGATGAACTGTGACATTTCTTCTTCTTTTTGTGGGCTGATGGCTGTTTTCCATCACAGAAATAGAGCCTGCTACTCCTTCTGTGATAAGTGGCGTACCAAGCAAGACTTGCTGTGTATAAAAGTATATCTCATAAATTTTATCTCCTCTGTTCTATGTACCTTGTGTGTGAGAAATAAATTTCACCTTGCAGATCATTGTGTTCAAAATCTTTATTGAATATTGGATGGGATGAGAAAGTTTATGCCAGGCTAGTACGCTACAGTTCAATTTCATTTGGAAAAAAAGTTAAGATTTTTTTGATCAAACTCTGGATACACATATTTTAAGAATTGAGTGAATGTTGGTGTGAGTTTGTACTTTGTGTAGCTGGCTTTGATTTCTGTGGTATATTGACTCCAAGTCCTCCAGCTGTTGAAAGTATCTTAGTCCAGATTTCTGAAAAAGCAAAAACAGATTGAAAGATTTAAAAGAAAAAATGAAGTGGGACAGAAAACTGCTTCAGAGATTTATGGTCATAAGCACCTATGTTGGTTTAGCAAATGAGACTGGCTGTTCAGCTATTTATGAATTTTATCCACTTGTCATATTAAAACAGTCATAGTAGTTGATATTCCTGCACAACAGATGAAATAGCCATGGAAACAATTTCTTGAAATACTGTATGAAACTCAAGATGTGATGACTGATTTATCTGAAGCCTTTGCCCCAGGAAAAAGAGGCTACGCAGCAATCCACACAAGATATGTATAATATCAGGTGTAAAACAGATATAGCAATGAAATGTATTTTATCATCAGTAAGATCATTTACAGTATTATGTTGGATGTTCTGTTTGTTTGTTTTAGTTTTGTTTTTTTCCCCACAAAATAAGCACATCATACTTAGGTAAGTATCTCTTACTATAAAATGTCCCTTTCTGTGGCTAAGAAAGTAGATGAACTGTGCTGATGAGCATTAAAAAGAGTGACAAGTATAAAAATAGCTGGTAAGGTTATAGAGGCTCGTAGTTAGTAACCCAGTTCCTGAAAGAAGTTAATCTTGCCACTTGCAGTGGCTACCTAGTATTTTATTAGACATGTAGTCAGTCTGTGTATTTCTTATATGTGGGTTTTGCTGCCAATTAATACTCTTTGCTGCTTTGGCAGTCATTTTGATTGAATTGCACTGACTATTTTATGTGATTACTGCTTTATTCTGTGTTCTGATATGTCCAAACTACTTAAATTCAGTTTTTAATGAAATTCTATAAGGAGTGCGGACTTGCTGAGCATTGTATGCAAAAGAATTAGACCCATATAAAGACTTTGTGAAAATTTGGCATGGAGTTGTTTCACTGATTCACCTTTCTATTGGAAAGTGTACTGACAGGAGAATCCTATTACATGTATATAAAATATGACACAGGTTGGATTCATTAGTGCTGAGTTAATGCCCCTTATGGAATTTAGGATAAAAAATAAATGAATGTGTGGAATTTGTTATGTGTGTGCCGAATTATATATTCACCTAATTTTTCATTGATTAGGAAGTTACTGGATCTTTCAAGATTATATTTTTATGGTGTTTGTTTTATTTGGTATTTCAGGGAGCATTTACCACTTTCTGGTGCTGTTCACTGCATTTTTAGAAATTCCCTTTGCAATAACACATGTCACGTTACTTGTGTTCACAACCCACTTGTAAGGAATGGTTGTCATTTTTCTCCTTTCTCCTCCATGGACAGTCTTTGAACACAGCTTGGGAGAGGAGGGGTCAATGAAATCAAAGAATGGCTGTTCTCACCTCTTTTAAAAGTGTCTTGGTTATGTATAAAAGTAAAGATATTGTCAGCTGATATGTATATTTTAATGCATGTATGAGGAGCACGACAGATGAAAGATAACCTTGTAGTTCAGATATGTAATTGGAGGATTAGAGCCCTTCTTTTGTCTGTTAGATTTATGGTCTTTCCTAGATTACTTGTTTGAGAGAGGTTTGAGGTTTATTGTATTCACCCATATATTTAGAAGATAGTGTTGATAGAGTGTAAAATAAAAATATTAAATTATATGTTTGTATATCACTTTAAGGGCAATATTTGGCCTTAACCCACTTAAGAATCTTAAAAGTGATTATGGGCAGCAGAAACCATATCTGCTATAAATTTATTAGTACCACTAGGAAACAGTCCGACACCAACAGGTTTATCTGTATACTTGGAATTAACATGGCTTTTAAAATTGGTAAAATACGTCCGAATTGTGCCAGGGCTGAAAGCTTTGCCATGCAAAACTTTATGGCCCATGCAATTTGCTGGATGTTATGATTGTTCCTTTCAGTTTCAAAAGCTGTGAAACTTGCTTGTCCTTGGCAAAAAGAAAGTTTTTGTGTGGAAAAAGAAATGCAGCTTAACTGATACCACAGATGGAACAGTAAAGAGGCCAGTGGAACGTGAATTACAACAGACTAAAGAAAATGTCAGTGTGAAAAATTGTTTATTTGAAATGGACGCAGGAGACATAACCTGGAGAGCTAGCAGAAGGGATATTAAATATTTCTGGGGAAAACTGATCATAAGGAAAGAACACAACAGTTGTTTAAGTTGTCTGCTGTGGATGATATTCTAGTATAAATCAATTACCAAAACAAAGAAAAAATTTAGCAGGTGGAAGCTGAAGTTAGCAATGTATTTATGGCATGAAAAGCTATGAAAATTGCTTTCTGATTTTTGTGTAAAAATCTCAGATTTGGAAAGGTGAGACCTGAAGTCCTAGTTTTCCCTGGAAAGTTACATGGCTATGACCCTCTGTGTGACTCATGGGAACATTTAAAAAAATGACAAGGAAAATACAAGACTGGGAAGAGATTAATAATTTCTGTACAAGATTTGAATTTCCAGATGTTGCAAAGCATCTTAAAGGGAGAGTAGAAATGGTTCAAATAGACAAGATTTTTTTTTAATTGAAAATATCTCTATGAACTTGTAGGCAAACTGGTGTAGAGGGAGCTGGATTTTGAGCTAGGCAGTAGAAAGTTGTGTCTTTGTATTTGGTCAGGCGGGCTGTGAGATGAAAGCACCAGTGCAAGGCATGTAGCTGGACAGCCTGGGGCTGTTTGCATCGTGCCATCGGGGTGGTTGTGCTGCCTGGTGGCAGAAAAGCAAATCAGATATCACGGGCTGTACCAATGAACGTGGATGTTACCTGCAATTCTGAGTATCCTGTTTCAAAGTTGGTTTTAGCCTTTTATCTTGTTCTTGAGTCTCGGGGGCAGTTGAATTATTAAAGGACATATTTTGTCTTTGAACAAGTAGCTCTCAGCAATGCCAGTGTTTGATGTGCATAGAATACGGTGACATTTGGTTTTCTGTTGTGGGAGCTGACATAGGGCTCTGGTCACTGCTGCGGCTTTCCTTCCCCTAATCTGCTTTGAGGCAGATGAAATAATTTACAGAACGCCCAAGTGTGTTAGAAATTTTTATGGAGCCAAAGATCTTGTCCTTAGAGATTGCTTTAGAAGTTGTGACTTTGGGAATATGTCTGTTCAGAACTACTGTGCTGTAGACTTATTAATTTTTAATTTTCATATCTTCTTTTTAACCTCCCTCCATGGACTCTTGTATCTGGCTGTATCTGTCAGTACACATACTATTTTATGACCTTTGTAGTTAGGGTTATTTGTGAAGCACGTATTTGGTACTTGTTCATATAGGCCTTAATATTAAAGTAATTTTCACTAAAAAGTACTTTATTAATAGCTGTTTGTTATTAATTGAAAGACTATGCTTATTTTTTTGCTTATAGCACATAAGGATTCAGAATCAGTTTTAAAACTGCATTTGTTGGAATATCTCCATGTCTATCCATTTTACAGCTGGAAGGTAATGGCATTTTTAAATATTCATTTTATTTTCCCAATACAAAGTCACCTGCACTGTGTGTTTGCCTCCCTTTTGTTGTAAATTCTTTGAGGCATGAAATAGGTTGCCAATTGTCTCTTATGCTCAGAAGTTAATGAATGGTTATCAGTTTATTGCAGATAATAACTTAGATACAAACCGTAATGCATGCTTAAGCTCATTGTGTAGAATTTTTGCCTTAAGACAATGTTTAATCAGTGGTTGTAGGTTTAAGAATGTCATTCCAGGCTGTGCATTCTCCCAAGCCTACACAACAGAAACCTTCTCCTCCCCTGCTGTCCTGCCCCATTCTGCAAGCAAAACTTTTCTCAGCTTTGAAATGCCTCCAATTTTACCACAAACTCATCGTAGCTTTTAGTAGAGCAGGTGTTTTGTCTTTACCTTGTGGTGAGTCCTTAGTAGTCATTCTGACTGGTGAAAATTAATGACCTCCGGTTTTTCCTAGGCTTGTACCTATGAAATAAAGTCTGTCCTTGACATGTGTATCTCCTGTTTACTGCTGTTGGGGATGTGAGTTCACAATAAAGAAAAATAAAATCTCTGAGGACTCACCCCTGCAGTTATCTTCTATTAGAATAAAGACAGAAAAAAGGTTTAAATGTTATTCAGCTTGTATGTCTCCTAGAATTGGTAATTTCCAAAGGTGCATTTCTTTTGTTTGGGTGTGTTTTCTTTTTATGCATATGTATGCTTCTTATGCAATAAGAAATTCTGGATTACTTTTAATTGGGAGAATTATGTTCTCTTAAACTTAACTCACAGTGGAAATAAATAAAAAATTATGTTTGAACAGTCTTTAAAAAATTTAGTTCTTAATTTTGCAAAGTTATTTCCCAATCAATTTTAGATTAAATTAATTACAAAAATCCATTCATTCCTTCTTCTTGATTTTTATTTTCAAGTTACTGAGGTTATATTTAGCAAATAAATATGGTGTGCATTTGAGGAAACAAGTTTCTACTAAAGCAGTGCAGTTACTGTAGGCACTCTGTGCAAGGTGATATGGTGGTGGTAGGCTATCAAATAGACCTGTTACTTAATGAGATTTACCACAAAGCTTTGTACAGTACTGGCTTCAGTATCAGGCTTTTGGAGGAACCCTTCAAATAAAAGTTACATCTTTTTCTATTTTAAAAATGTCATAGCAGTTACTGGAAAAACATTAAAAACATTTGGACTCTCTTCTTGCTTTGTACTAGTTTTTCATCTTTTGCATAACTGTGTGTTGACAAAGCCTCATCGACAGAAAATCAGCTCTGAAATGTGTACAGCATAAACACTGTATGTTGATGTGACTGTAGTTCCTGTAGAACTGTCCATGAGGAGTGATGTTTTCCACTTACTCAGTCTAGTTCCTTAGCCTGTTTCAGCAGTGGACTTGGAAGCAAATGTCCCTTCTCCTCATGCTGAAACTGCTTAATTATGCTGGAGGATGTCAGTGCAGCTGCTGTCATTGTGCTTTGCTTTAAACTCCCCAAAGTGGTATTTAGGTCTGCTGTGATGGTGCTGCTGGGTGTGGCGGTCAGGTGCTCCATGTTGTTTCTGGATTTCCTGTTCCAAGCAGAGCCTGGCCCTGTCTTCAGGAACTGTGGTTTCCTTTCACCACTTGAATTCAGCTGTTGGGGTTTCACCAATGACCAAGGCCCTCTGTGGCTTGTTGTTTTTTTGGGGTTTCCAAAGGGAGGGCAGATGTGTCATGGTTTGTTGTGTAAACAAAGTTGTTTCACAATAAGATGAAGAATTTTTCCAGGATGTTGTGAAGAGAAGCCGTTTCTGGTGAACACAGGTAGTAGCAGCCCAGGGAATGAACATTCAGGAGGATTAATATAGTTTTAAGAAGTGAATAGATGTGATTGGGACTTAAAAATATGCCTGGAGCAAGCCTAATTTACAATAACCTTAATTGTGGAAAAAAACCTGAAGCCTAAACCAACAAATGTCCAGAATTAGATTGCTTTTCTATGTCGTGCAAAAACACTATTCTGTTTTGCTTTTTTTTTTTTTGAAACCTAATTGACAATTTAAAGTTGCATTTGACTAACATTGTTCCTAAACTCACTTTGAATACTCAACATTAAAAAAGCTAATTTGTCTAAAAAGTCTTAGTAGTGTGATTAGGTTTTTTAATTGCATGCTTAGTTTCACTGAAAAGATGATCATTAAAAAAATCGGTGCCAGATGCAGAAACAGTGTTTAGTTAGGCTGTAAGACTTAGGCAACTTCATCTTTCTTGACAGATGTTGAATTTCTCTGTGTAGATAAGTTTAAAATTAAAAAAAAGAGAAATTACAAGTGAAGCTTGTCTACCCACTTGCAAAATGGCCAGCAGCAAGAAAAGCAAGAGAAACCCACCAAAATTTAACTGCAGCTTCATGATACTTTGGTTTTGTTTTCTAGGTGGCCAAAGTACACTTGTGTGTCTCCAACAGAATAGGAGCTGGTGTTCTTCAACACTAATTTTGGTTGATGCCTTCTACATGCTTGAGCTAATCTGAAATTTGAAATTATGCTCTATTTTAAAGATATTTTTGCAGTTGCAATCAGATTTCTCAGGAAGAATTAGGTTTGTAGCTTTCTATTCTCTGTGAATACAAGGTCTGACCTTAGGAGGTGTTTAGGTGTGTCCACTCCTGTTGAAGGGATTAGACCTTGGACATAAGGTACAGGAGATGGGTTACCTTGTAGGACTGAGCCATTTCACTTCATTTCTGACCTAATCAGTATTTGAACTCAATTTTCAAGAAATGAATGCTTACTCTTGCCATTTCATTTCTATAAGATGCTGCAATGAATTGGAAAATTATACTTCAAGAATACATGAGAACTCGGAACATCTGTTATAGTACTAGTGAAATGTGCATTTCACATGCCTGGCACAAGAAAAATAAATCCTTTAGATCTCTATATATTTTGGAGTTGCTTTTTTTATTTAACCCCTTCAACATTTTTCTTTTCCCTCTTAAATTCTTCTCCTCTTATTTGCAGAAGACCTAAAAGTAAGCCTGCAGCATTTTTCAGAACTGTAGGATCTTTAAACAATTAATTTGCTAAAGTTACTTCCGATTAAAACTTGGACTGTGGATTTGGATTTTGCTTAGAAAATCAAGTTTGAATTTTAAAGCCTGATTTATGTACAGGAGGATCTCTTTGTTAGGGTTTTTTCCCTCCTGCTTTTGTGAACTATTCTGTGTAACATTTTTGATACAAAATGTATCAAAAAAATCCCTTTTTGCTGTCGAAAGATATTAGAATGTTTCTTTGAATGTTGGTATATTAAATATCCTAATACTGAGAAGTTTTCAGTAATAGAAGGGATGATTTATATATTCAGATGTGCCCCTGTTGTTTTTTTAATTTTTAATAGCAAATGAAGATTTTGATAAATTGTGTTTGTTACTATTGATACAGTTGTGCTTAAGTATCTTTGCTCCTTCCTCATGGTTGATCCCATTCTATGACACTCTATGGCTGACATTGTTCTGGAGGTTAGTTCTGCAGGATTACTCAAAAAACCCAACCTCACTGGGAAAGGAGAAGAACTTTCAAAACAGAAAGATGAGGAGGGTTCCAATCTCACTGATGATATAAGATGGGGTCAGCTCCTTGTGTTCAGACACGCTGACTTTAACCTGCAGGTTCTCCCCCAGATGTAAACCTACCCTCAATGCTCATGGTTATCTTTCTGGTGAATTAGGAAGCATGGTCAACTGAAATGAAAAATTATCTTCCTATGATAGATCTGTTTTATTGGGAATCGTTTAGCAGTATGTGAACAATGTCTGTGAGTCACTCTGTGACTAGAAGATGCTCAGTTGGGGTGTTAAACTGGGAACCTCTTATGCTGAAGTGTTTAAAACTACTGTAGATACTAACTATCATCTAAAGCTCTGTGCCTATCTGAGAAATAATTATTTCTTTGGTCTGGCTGTTGATGCTTGATGCATTTGTTGAATACTCTGCCAGCTAAGAAATTAATTTGCTAATGAGAAACAAAATGACTACAGAGAACTGGAATTATGAAGGATGAGTTAGGCTCTGAAAAAGCTGTGCAGATTCTACTTAAAACCCCTTCTGCTTTGGAATATAGGACATAAAATTTACATACTCTGTTGCTATATGAAATAAGTAACAATTATGGATTTTATTTAGTAACAATTAGGTGGTATTCTAGTCTTGCATGTTCACTTGTAACAGGCTGTGTACAAAATCTCTATATATCAGCTGTGATTGCTATGAATAACTGAGTATGTTTCCCATCATTTGTCTCTATCTGATCACTTTGGTGATTATAGAATTTTCTGTGAAATGGTTTTGGTGGCTCAGAATTAATTTAAAGCATACAGAGTAGAGTGGAACAGTTATATGATCATGTGACACACTTCTGTGAGGAAAGATTGATTTGATACAAAAAGACTTTGCCAGCTGTTTTTCTTTCTGCTCACAGATCTCTTATATGTGTATGGATTTTAAGGGAGTTGAATGTTGCAGGAGTTTTGTCTTACCTTCTGCCAGAGTCAATTCAGTGCCAGTTCTAGTTAAAAGATGTTCTTTCTTCATGGTTGTCATATACCAGAAAAAAAGAGAAGTTAGTATGCCATAGAGAAGGATAGAACTTTTATTTAGCTTTAACTTTGCAATTCAGAACTATTTTCCTTAGACTAGTTTGCATCATGAAATAACATCATATATTCTTCAGCTGTTCTGTGGTAACAAGTAGCATCCTACTCTGTGAAAAAACAAATGATTAAAAAAAAGGTAACAATTCTGGTGAAGGACATCTGTTGCTAACTAGTAAATTATAAGGGGGGGAGTGTTTTTCAGCTGTAATTGGTTACGTTCTAGAAGTGTAGGGGAACCTAGGTTAAAATAATGCAAGAGCAATTGCGTTTGTGAGCAAAATGAAATATGTTTTTAAAAGAGAATGTGCCTGGCATCTTAAGGAAGGGTTTGTGTTGTGCAGGAGTCCACAGAAGAGTAAGCTCAAGAACTGAAAACCGAGGGGAACCACGTGATGGTATTGCTGCTGTTGCCTCTGCAGAGGATAACTGAACTTGTGTTTTGATTATTGAGAGAATGGACCAATTTTAGTAAGCAATGGGATATTACCTCATCTGGAGCTGCCATAATGTACCCTCTTACATGATGCCTAGTGACACCCCAGATTACATGCTATTTAAAAAAAGCCCCAAAACTTAACACAAAGTAGAACCAAAAATGCAGAATACATTATTTACCTCCTGCTGTACTAAGCATCCTTCTATTTCCTGTGTCCTTTAAAGATGTGCCTTAAAGAGGCACAAACCTCTCTTCCCACCCCACTAATATCTTTATTTGAAGTAGCAGGACTGCAGTGTACCCTTCAGCCATGTGTCATTCCACTGTGCTGTGTTATTTCAGGATTGCTGGGAGAAATCTTATTCTGCTGCTTGTCTTTCAGAACAGTGTGAACATTGCATCTGTCTTGGTTCACTGCACCGATTTCCAGTTGCCTGTCATTGCATCCAGAAATGTTTGTGAATTAGAGCGATTGATGAAGAAAAGGTAGACTCTGCATACCAACCCTTCCCCTCTGCAGCCTGGCTGGAGTATCCAGAAATAATAGGAAATTTCAGCTGGCCTTCAAGAGTAACACTGGGAAAAAATGCATTGCCTTAGATTGTTGCAGGAATGACACAAAGGAAATGGTTGCAGGGAGGTCTAAGAAACCCTGTTTTGTTGGAACGAAGTGAAGCTAAAGAAGTGGGTATATGCATCGTGTCTAGGGCTTTGCAGCCTGGCAGTAACTGGTCGCCCAAGGGTAGGGTAAACTTGATAGCTCGCTCATTCTATTGCCCATTTCCCATAAGGTGCAATGTGGTTGAAAGCCTCAAGCTTTCCCCTTTTATCCAGAAACCTTGTCTTGATAATACTAAAAAAGAAACAGAGCAAACCATGCTTTGTTTCTTCTTAATTAGTATATGAAGAATGGAGTTTACTTCCTTTAGATATTGGATCTGGGCTTCATCATATGCAAATTGTCCTGGGTCTGTTTGTTAACTTGTGTTTATTTTACAACTTCCTTAGCTGTTTCTGATGTTGTATGGATCCCATTTTCCTAAGAGTCAATTATGAATTTTAATGGTAATTTTTTACATGAATTTTTGTGGTAGTTCATGCATGTCTTACTTTAGATACTAGAATTATTATCTAAGCTGATGCCATGGTTGTCCTCTCCTACAGACCAATCCAAATCAATGACAATAAATGCAAATTTATTCAAAGATTATTGGGAGCTCTCCAAGATCTGTTTATAGCTGCAAGTTATCTGTATTCATAGTCCATCACATGCAGTGTGTCTACTGATCTGAACGATCGGAATGGTCCCATTAGAAGAGACAATTTTGATTTCTTCAAAACCCCGTGAGCAGTGAACTCCTTGTTTCTGGTGTACCTATTATGAATGAATAAGGGCTTCCTCAGGAGAAACCAGCAGGGTATTGTTTTAATAAGAGGTCAGCAATGAGGCTGTGCTGTTCGCTGGGTGCCAGCAGTACAGCAGTTAACCCGGCTTTTGGATGCTCAGCAGCGCACAAAGTAGTGAGAAGTATCTGGACTATGGTTTCCAGTTACTCTTTAGTATGGGGTTTATGTGAGAAACAATAAAAAGTAAAGGTTGGGTTTCAAACTCTGTTACTTTTGTTGTGTTAGGTATTTGTTAGAAGTCTACTTTTGAGCAAAACCAGTAACTTTTAAATGCGTACAAATAGATTAGTGCATTTTCATATTTATTCAAAATTCAGAATGTTTTGGAAATTAATGAAAACAACTGGTAGAAATAAACTTTAGCTCTAAACCTAAGGTATGGATCTTGAGCCTGAAAACTGGATTGGTTTGGTTCCAAAAGACAAAAAGGTTTAGTATTTTTGGTAGAATAAAACTCAGATTTCAACTAGTGTAGACTGACCGAAATTGTGTACTATGCTAAGAATAGCATTTCTTTTAAAGCCCTAATTAGTCTTTTGTTGCTGTTAGGAAGTTTGCTTCTAATTGTTATATTGTAGGGTTTTCATCCCTCAGATGCCCAGTTATTTGTCAGGTGTTCACAGAGGTGATGCAGCCTCCATGGTGCTAATCACAGTTTTGGTATTGGTGGCCCTTACAGCACTGCGTGGTGGCTGACAAGGTTTGGAGTCCCACAAGTATTTCCTGGTTTAGAAAGGGCAGCTTCAGTTTGCCAGAGAAAATGTTGTATCCAAATATTAGAATTTCTTTTGTTGTGCAACTGGTATTTCAAATACAGTACTGCATTAAAAAAACCAGACTTGAGACTGTTTGTCTGTGAAAAGTCATCTGCGATTACAAAATGAAGACATTTTTAAGAGTGTACTTATAATAGTAGGAAAAAAAAAAGATAATTCTGTTTCAAGTTAAATACATTAATCCTGGGCAATATATTTAGTTTTGGGCAACAAATTTATTCAGATTACATATTCTTATAAATTCCTTTCATTAAGAAAACTGTCTTTGTGAGAACATAATGATTGACTTTGATGTGGTCATTCTTCCACTGAAGCAGGATTTTTTTTTTTCCTTAAAAAGCAGATTTAAACTTGTAATCAGTCTTTAGAGTGTGGAAAGTGCAATAGTGACTATAAATGAGAAATTTTGACAGACTTTCTAGGCATCCCACAACTGCTGCCATCATTGTGTTAGCTCTTCCAAATAAATGGATAAAATTCTAAGATTCATAGTCAGTCTGAAGTATTTATATATTCTTTTAAATATTGTAATGTTTGTCATATGCAAAAAATGTGTGGTTTTTGTCATATGGCTTTAGAATATTTTTAGGAGGTGTATTTTATTTTTTATTTTGATGAAAGTAGTAAGTTTTGCATGGATATTAAATGCTTTGTGTGACAGAGGCTTGTTAGCAGTACATTTTATAAGTGCAATTAATAAATATTCTCCATTTTAGGAGAGGCAAATTTAAAATGAGAATCGAAGTTGTACTTTTTGTTTGTTTTTAATTTATGGCAGATACCTGTTGCAGGTATTTTTTTAAGAATGACCTATTCATGGTACTTAAAGGAATTTGAAGATATGCAAATATGCAAGTTTTTTTTCTACTGTTACTATTTTGATCTTGCTCCAATTGGTCTCAGTAACTGTACCTTACATGAACTGAAATTCATGCCAGTGTGGGGGCTTTAATAAATACTTCCTTACTTAGGGCTTTCATACTTTTATTTTGACTTTGAGAGGTATTTTTCCCCAGGTATTTTTCTTGTTAGAATATGGCTTGTTTTGTTAATTAAGTTTATAGAAGGAAATATAATGACATGTTAAGGCTGAATCTGTCAGGCTGAGGGCGGGCTAAGCCCCTCTGCTCAGTGTTTTGCAGAGCTGTTAGATACAAAATTTGAAGTAGCTGAGATGGAGCATTAAGTGGAGAAGTTTGCCTGGAGGGATGTGTGTGCTTTATTTTGAGTGAGGTGGCACAGCATGCCAGCCAACAGTGTAATGGACCATGTGTGCTGCAGTTTGCTGGGATGGAGGGGCGAGATGTGAGTGCGTGCACAGATCACTTTTAGTGAGAGAGAGCAAGGGTAGAGGAGTTTGTTGTGCAAAAAAGTATTTCAAGAAGAGCACTTTCTGTGTATGTAGCTGAAGACTGGTTACCAGCTGATCTGGTCACATCCAAGATATTTTTTTTTTGGCGTTTAAACACCTGCATGCTTCTGTAAAAAGATGAAATGTTTGGAGGGGTAGGCTTATGGTCATATAGGTACTGCTCATTTTGGCTACAAAACTGTAAGATTTGTTCTTAAAAAAAGCTTGCTGTAAATATGTGGCTTTCTGACAACCAGTATGTATTTATCTGAATTTCACTTTTCCTGTCTTTAGTCCAAATTTTACATCAATTTTATTTAGACAGACATGTTCTGGATTCATGAAGCTACCAGGAAACAAGCCTGATTGAGAGATGCATCTTGACTTTTAGTGGTCAGAATTATGGCAGTAAAAATAGGTACATGGTTAATGAGCTGTGTGGATTTTCCTGTAGTCTCAGGGAGATATTGGTTGCTCTCTGATTAAAATTGTGACGAAGCTAATATATTTAATGGAAGGATTTGTCCATTTAAAACAAACCAGCAGAGGGCTTCTTCTGTTAGGATAGTGAAGTCAACCTATGCAAGGCTCTGTTCCCAGTATCAGTTCTGCTGTATTTGCAGGTTTTCTAATCTCTGTGTTGGAGGTACGTAATTCCTGTGGCTGGGACTGTTCAAATCCTTCCCTTCACTTTCTACATTGGCTGCTTAACTCTTCCAGAGCTTCTATGTTGGTATCTAGTTCAAATGTTTAAAGTACTCTTTGAAATCTGACTAGCTTTGCATGGCTTCAAATTGCTTCCAAAGTGCATTTAAACTAGCAGTGGTTAAATGTTTTTGGTTGGGATTTAGTCTGTTTATCTCTTGCATTTTGTTTTATATTGCCCTTCTGTTTTCTATAAGTGTAAACATTCCTAAGAATGGTCCCTTCCTAACTTCTATAACCCTCATCATAACCTCCTGAAATTTTACTGTGTTTATGTTCATTCTCTGATTTCCATGAAACTGATAGCTGATGTCTTTCTTGCTTTCATTGTCCTGTGTATTAGAGTATGATATTTGGCTGATAAAATTTATCTGCTTTTCTTCTGTAAATATGTAGTTCTCATCATTTGATAATTATTTTCAGAAGATTTTATTAGAACTTTCATAATGATGAGAGCAACTTCTATACATGAAGTTACTTGAATCCTTCTTTGTAGGATCTTTGTAGGATAATTTAAACTGTAGAAATTCAGGAGTAAAGTTCTGTTAGTGCCTTTGTTGTACCTGTGTTCCATCTTAGGGAGATTTTAGATTGTTGGTCAGTTTTAATGTATTAAAAATATAAGCTGAGATAAGGAGTTTAACAGTGCTAAATATTTATACCAGGGGAAAGTCAATAACTTTAGGAAAATGAAGGATTATGGGCTCTTTGTTTGAGGTTTCCAAGTCTGTGAAAGAGGGTTAACCCAGATATTTAAACTTGCTAATAAATAGCATATGCTTTCTCAATAAATTATTTGGTTTTGCTCCTACTAGGAACTTTTAAAATCTGTAAAAGTAATGCTTCTTGCTGTAAGTAAACTTTGGAGCAGTTACATTTGCATGCTTATTAGTTATGATTTTTTTTGTGAATTATAGTACTTTTTGAAAGACCAATATTTAGACAAAATTATTTTTCATTTCCCCTCCCCTTTGTTCCTGAAGCTTTTCCAGTTTTTAAGATTTAAAATATCTTTTTTTCTTTTTTTTAATTTGTCATACAAAATGGGATGCAGTTGACTATTTTTTTAAACAGCTATCTTGTAACATCATCTAATTTATATTCTACTGACTGAAACAAAATGCTTATACATAAATCAGTCTCTCTGCTCTTGATTATTGTGGGCAGTGATGCAGGGACCAATTCTAATAGAATTTGCAGGGAAGAAGTCAATTGAGTTTCGACAGGGGTCATGTAGGATCCATAAACTCCCACGGGGCAGTTATCAAAGATGTAACTGTATGCAATGGAGCATAACAGAGCTAATGCCTTTTACTTACTGACTCTTGATTGAACAATTAGTTTGACAGTGGTCACCGTGCACTTTGCCCTTATTAGATAGGTTTGGTAGTACAGACAATCTTACAAGACATTTATAAGCTTCAAGGTGATTTTAAGTTCACAGGTAATTCTCCCAAAGTGGTGCTTTGGTATCAATTATCAGAGACTTTGCTTTTGCTGTCATGGGTTTAACTCATACTCAATGTGTTTGTTCTTGATACTATCACTGCTTTATAAAACCCAAAAATTATGGGTTTGCCAAGTCCCATTTTAAATCTTTGTTTTAATTGGTTAGTTGGGCTGGTGCCACATGGCCCCTAGAAAAAGGAGAACGAATAAACTTACTGTACATATTGGTGTCTGTGTGTGTATTTGTTTTTGACCAAAAATTTCCCTATGACGGACTCATTTTTGTTAAATAGAAGAAAAAAGAAATTCAGGTGATAATTAACAGGCACATTCCTTAAAGTAATATCTCTTGTATTTTTTTTAAATGGTTAAAAATAATTGGCAATTTATTTTGGGAGCATTTGCCTTAGCTATTTATGCCTGCAATTAATGTTTACTAATTGTACTACTTTCACAGTGAGTACATTACTGTAGTAATAATCCTTATGGCAAAAATAGCATATAACACATAGCTTTTGTTCTGTAAAGTATAAATCTTGTTGAACTCTAAATTTACAAGTGGTGTAATAATGTGTCATCTCATTCAGTGTTTGTGTTTTGGACCAATATTTTATTGTCTGTCTCATGTCCAGATAGGGAAACAGGCAGGAAAACTAGAAGTTGTGCACCATTTTAAATGCAAACTTTAACAGATTGGCTTTTAAATAGGTTTATAGCTTTTATATATATAAAGTATTTCTGGCCAAGTGTGGTTAGATGGTAAATATTTGAGAGATTTTGGTATGCACATATATTACAATATTGAATATTAAAAAGTATTCAGTGGAACAAAGTAACTTTAGTCAGATCCACATCTGGATATATGTTCAAATAAACATTTTCCTTCTTTTTGGAGTTGGAATGTAATTATTTTGATACAGTTCTTACACAGCAGCTGAATTCTTAATTTAGATGCATTCAAAACTCAGTTTAATTGCAAATCATTCCTGTCTTCTACAAAATAGTCAAGTTATCAACATTTTTTCTTCTGACAGAAGTATGGGCTTTATCACCTGCAGCTGTTGACTGATCATTAGCTTCTGTGAAATCCAAATCTACATATACATTTGAAGAAAATGGTACTTTAAAAAAAAAAAGCATAGTCAAAGTGAAACCACCACAATATGCCAGGGTTTTTGGATGACATGATTGTTTTTTCTCCAAATTTTAAGGTAAGAGTGGCAGAGTATCTGAAAAGTTAGAGAAGGTGTAGTGTAACAGCATGTGAAATTAATTCTTCTCTATTATTGCAGCTTTGTCTGTTATAGGGGACATTTTTGGTTCCTGAGTCATTGTAAATCATTGGATGCAAATGGAATAATGTGGAAATAGCAGTGTTATGTGCAACAATTCTCTGTCCATGTGATCTTAAATTAATTGTCTTTTTTTTTATTAACCTTAATCTAGCAGCAAGATGATTACTATCTTTGAGAACTCTTGCATTCAATCCTCCATGCATAAGCTGTAAATACCTAGTTTTCTCTTCTACTTGATGAGAGAGAGCAAAGAAATTTTACTGTGGATTAATTCTTGTTATCGTTGATAGCAAATGGTTGAATGCAGACTGAGAATCTATGATAATAAGGTAATCTGTTTCCATTTGCAACAGAATTTTATTATTCATTCTTTGTAAACCATTTAGGAAGGAGTATGTGCTACCATTGATTAGTCTGTAATTAGTGCTCACAGGCAGTATGGTTGGAGCTATGCTGGAGGGGAAAATTTATCAGTTTTTAAAAGCTGCATGACTTGTGTAGAGGAACTAAAGTGCAGACTCTTGAGTGTATGAAATTGCCATGTTTATCATCTACCTAAATGCCACTGTGAGTTCTGCTTTATGTGCAACTGTTCCTCAAAGTGAGGCAGGAGTATCATGCATTATATTCATAACAGATTGAACATGAGGCAATTATCATTAAGCCATTTGATGGTGAAGCTTATTCCCCAAGTCAGGAATCTAGAAACAGGTATTCCGTAACAGATTGGGAAAAGGCTTTTCAAAATGACCACATACTCTGTGCAGATGCACAGTGGAGCATCTGTGCAACCTTCAGGCAGTCATTTTTATACATTAGTGAGAGCATCAGTCTTTGTGTGACTCCTGTGGGGCATGCAAACACTGCTCAACTGTTATTTTGCGGAAAGATTTTCCTGCCAAATTTTGTTGAAGCACATCATGGGGTAACATAAAAATGGAGATGAAATGCCTAAAAAGCCTATATGGGAGTCTGCCTTGCTGTTCTGACTTGTGTTTATTCTAGAGTTCGTCTTCCATTAAGTTACTTCACAGGTTAGCTACATTTGTCTTTCTTTAAAGCAGTTCCCTGCATAACACTAAATTTAGTCAAGCTGCCTAATGTGTAATGCCAGTGCCACTGACAGGGCTTGGTGATACTGTTGGTGTTTGAGCTCATAGAAGCCTCCAGCTTCATGTAAGAGGATTTTGTGGCAGCAGTGACTGGTTGCAAGAGAAATTTGGAGTGCTCCAAATTACCCCTGTGGAAGAGGGAGAGGCAGCATGTCCTTGGCAAGCAGGGTGCGTGTGTCCACCTGTGCAGTTGTGTGCCTTTCATGTGGTATTTGCTCACTAAACAGTGGTGGAAAGGCAGAGGGCTGAGGGTGGTGTTGCTCTGAGTCTGGCCATGTTGCCTGCCTCTGCAAATGCTGGTCTGCTGCCAGGATGGGTGATCAACATCTGTGGCTCTTCCTCTAAATTGCTGCCCTGGGCTCTTTTGAACTTGGGTCTCTTAAAGTTGCATGGTTTTCTTGTCTGCCTCCTTATTCCTTGCATTTGCTTGATGCTTTTTTCTTGTTTCCTATTTCATTCTTCTCTGTTTTGTTGCTCTCCAAACAAAATAAAAGTTAAATTCCTCCTGTAATGCGAGTTCAGAATTGAAACTGATGCCACAGTACTGAAAAGTTTTCAAGAATTTATGACAGTGACCCATTGCCTCTTCCTGCATCGTGGAAAATAATCAGTTGCATAGAACTCAAAACAATGAAGTGGAATTCATTGATACCTGTTCATTGAGAGTTCAGTTGAACCTGCAAGTGATCAGCCGCAGGGGAGAAAATAAAGAATTCCACCTCAGCCCCCATGAAGTGAGGGACAGAGGAGGATTTGGAGGAAGCTGTCTTTCATAAGAAAAGAAATATCAGAAAAGATAATCTTCAATGTGAGAATGTAGGTTTTCAGGTTGCATCTTGTATTTAAGCCATCACTGACACTTGAGCATCTATAATTGAGGATGTATTTTTCCTCTTCTTGTTACTGTAAATAGATAATGTCTTAAAATTATGTATTGTAGTAAAGATTTGTATAATTATAGTCTGTCTTCATAGTTTTGTATCTTGAGCATGGAAAAAACATTGATTCATACAAATTTTCCAACAGGTTAGTGATCGTTGGAAGGTGTTGTGTGTAGTGGAATATCAAAGTCAATTATGGATATTCCCAATCTATTAACCTGTATAACCTTTCCTTTTCTTTTTTGGTATGATCAATGGAGGAATCTCTGTCACAAACTCACAGTGTTATTGCATATGGATGTCCCATCCTCTTTCAGATGGATTTGCTAAACTGTTTCACCAGACAGAGAACTTTATTTTTTTAAACAGTATTTGTGTAGTTATTGAATGAATAGGTAATTGCAAGCACTTTGAGTTTTTATCCTAAATATAGTAAGCTTCCTGGTTACAGGAATTATAAAAAAATTATGTCATTTTTGTCATTTATAGATGCTAATTTATTTTTATTAAATATGTATATGGGTTTTAATTTTTTTATAATGAGGTTCAGTTTAGTTACTACTTTTTTTATCCATTTGTCCCCAACAGTACCATTCTTAAATGTGTTGATATATAAAGGAATCTTTTTCTTCTGCTTCTTCTTATTTTTTTGGTGGTAGTTTCTGTGTGGGGCTTTTTTATCCTCAATTTTTTTTGTGGTTTATTTTTTTGTTTGTTTGACTCAGTTGAGTGACTTGTTTTTTCCACTACCTCATTCATCCAGTAGTAGTGTAGTTGGTGAAAACTTTGTCAAAGACTTTAGTCATACAGTAGAAGTCCATTGCTGAGCAAGGTCATGGTGTTCTGTTGTGAAGGTCAGGGCTTTTGGACTTGGAAGTCAGCACTGGAGAAAACACCAGTTCTCGTTCCCAGAGTAGGTAGATTTCCTCCTTTCATTTACCTAATTGCCTTTATCCAGTATTTTTATCTGCAGCTCTCCACTCATCCAGCAAACACATTTTCCACTAGAAAATGCTAATGTGTAATTTTTTTGATGTATACATGGTAAGTATGCTTTCATAAACAAAATTTTTCTTACCTTAGAAAATCTGATTGAACAGTTAAAATCCAATAAGTATTTGGGAAATTAATAAGTTTCTTCAAGTCATAACTAGGAGAGTTGTTGTATTTTTTGGTAATTACACAGAATGAGAAAATTTTAGGAGTAGGAGAGATCCTAGAACAAGTAATTCCTTTTTCAAAATGCATGACATGAATTCACTACAAAAATGGTCATAAACTGATTTTTGGTTTATGTTTTTATAAGAATTCTAGTTAAACATTATAGGGATTATAGGATGGTAGGATGATTTATTCTGCCAGTTTCTCTGTTTGCAATTAATTTAGGGTATCCTGGATATGTTATTTCAATACTACAGAAATTAAGTATAATGATGTATTTAATTTAGGATTTAATTTTTCTTGCCAGCATTCTAAAATGTCTACACTTCAAAAAAAAAAATCTAATTTTCTTTTCAAAGTCAATGTTCCTGTGAAAATAAAAGCACATTCTAAGTCCATGTACAAGTGCTAATAAATTGATAGTCTGTTTTTATCCTTAGCTCACAGAGTCCAGATCTCAATGACTTTTTTCTTCCCAATTTTTTTTTTTGTATGCAGTAGCACTACTGAGTATATAATAATTTCACTCTAAAAGAGTTGTGCCATGTTCTTCTGGTGTCCTAAAACAACTGTTTCGGCACTGCCTAGTTTATGTTAATCTGTATGATATTTTCATAGGATTTATACTTTGCTTTGGGGTTATGTGCTGAAATATATTTAGTTTGAGCAGATGACCACATATTTATTTATTTTGGCAATATCATTAATCATTCAGAAGACTTTTATCCCCAAATCCCTTAGTTTTCCAGGCAGACCTAGAACATCTGTTTGTAATTCTATCTTGGACATTGCCAGCACAAATTAGTCTTGCAAACTCACTTCACATCTTACCTTGTGTTGAAAATGTTCACAGACATTTTCAAGGTTCATGAGTTTTACAAGAACAATTAATACCAAATATGCTCTAATCCAGATTTCCACCCAAGTTTCTTAGAAGTCGTTAGGAATAGGAACCTGGCAGTTCCCCTTTCCAGTCAGGTAAGTTAAGGAATTTCTGCTGTCTCTTGTTGGTTGAGACATTGCTGCTGCTCACCTTACCCATAGTTTAGGATGAGGAATATAGAAGAATGGTATAAAATGGTTGTGTGTGTGATTCATCCATCACATGATTCCCCTAGTTCTTGCCTCATCAACATAAAAATGTGCTTTTTTTTGTTTTTTGCTTTTTTTTTGTTTTTTGGCAAAAAACTGAACTTGAGGATTTTTTTCTTTTTTGCTTTTAAATGGAGGCAGTGGTCAAAGCCTTAGGGATTTTTTTTTTTTATCTCTTGAAGAAGGGCTCATCTTCAACAGGGCAAAGACCTAGTATCATGCTGGGATCTTTTTATCAAATTAGGAGAAAAAGTAGCATTGTATGAAGTACAAAAACGTGGCCCTGATTCAAGAAATTATTCTGTGCCAATGTCTTCCATAATATGCTCCCAATTTAAAGCTGGGAGACACCTGGCATATATATGTGTTTATATATAATGGCATAAAGGGAAGCTTTTCAGTTTTGTGAATGTTTCTGTTGCGAAGAAATTCTACAAAGATCAGGGGTTACTGATGTGAAGCTAACACATTTTATTAATTACATGTAACCAGCATGCACTTAGCCTGACTTCAAAAACACTGGTGCACAGCAGAGGGGATGCCACAACTCAGCCCTGCTGAGTAAGTGTGTTCCAGAACATCAGAAATACCTATATAACAGCAGACTGAAAATTCAGTCTGCTTTAAGGAAGAAAACAGAGATTATTTTGAAATAAGAACACAGCTTAATTAAAATTTGTAATTTCTCTTGCTGACTGCCCTGAACAAACATACATTCTTTAAACATACATGTTCAATGTGAAAGCCATCATACCAGTAGAACATGCACTACATGCCCTTTTCAAAATACAGTTTGCTTTTAAATTAAATAACCCAAATCTGTGTGGATCATCTGTGGGTTAGATTTCGGACTTGAAATCTGAGTGGTTTCCTTGACTGAATGGAATTTTGTTCCATGGTTTGGAGGTGTGAAGAAATCTCATTGTCCTCAAAGCTGAATTTTGCCATGGTAACAGGAACTGCATTGTACTGGGTTAAAGGTATTCCTCACCTTTTTGTCATAAGTTTTATCCTTCCTATATTGGAATGTTTTTATCATTTTTATTTTGTATTAGCAGAGTACTGCATATACATGCAGCACTTACAAATGTGTAAGTGCCGGTATTCCTCAGACAAATATTTTAGTAGTGGAACTTGTTTTTGTGTTTGACTGAATTGTGTTCCTTTTGCTACTTCTTCGTGAACACAACTGATCTCTTTTTCAGATGGTGTACTCAGGTTTTGAGAACTCCACCAAAAGGAGAAGTCAAGTCATTTCATGTGGAATTCTTATATTCAGTTAAAACTGTAGGTGTAATTTGGGTTCTTTTAGCTATTTTAATAATCTGTATGAAATTAATCAGAGGCATTAATGGACTTGCTAGCTGAGAAATACCCCCAGTTATTAACAGTCAGTGTCTTGATTAAAATGAAGCAAACAAAAAATCCCTAACCCCCAAACTACACCTGCATCTCCTACTGTTTACGCTGACAATTCGACTTTGCTTTTTTTGGTCTGACATTAAGAAGTGACCTTCTTGGGCAAGTACTTCCTATTTTCTACAGCCTAAGGAACCAGAGCAACAGAAGTTGGGTGTTTGCCTCTCAGTCTGCAGGTCACTTGGTCTTGCACCTGTCCTGTGGAGGAACATTTTCTCTGCATCTCTCATGTACAACTTTGCTTTGTACAACTCATGCTTTCATAAGAAATATTCAAATCAGTTTTACCTTAAGTATCTGTTGCAGTCATGTAACAACAGTGGGGACTCAACATAAGCTACTTAAAGCTGTTGGCATGGTGCAGTGTGTTAGAGTGAAGCGTGCACAGGAGAACATCTGGCTCTCCCTTCATTTATAATGGCAAAGTAACCAATTTGGACATAAAGTTTGACTGGAGACCAGAATTCAAGCAGTAAAGGAAGCTGAATGTGGGGTTTATATAGATCCCCCTGATACTGTACCAGCCTTTCCAATGTGCACAAGTCACTTGTGTGCACTGACAGAGCTGTTGAAGGGGGCAGGTGCCCAAGGTGGTGTGGAACCTCTTCTGAGTTTCACTGTGTTACTGCAGGAGTGGTGGTGGATGTTCAGAAAAGGTGATGAGTTAGAGTGTAACACTTTGAGGAGATACAAGAGGAAATAACAGATATGAGATGAAAAGTCACAATAGGAATAAAATGCCAATAGAGGTAGTATATGTATGGATAAGAATATATTCATGTATATGCATGCACTTAAACTTTTTATTTTGCAATCTTGATGAAAGTGAAATTTTTATAAAACAGTGTGGTTGCAATGGATCATTTCTTCCTGCAAGCTTTTTCAGCTCATTGATTTGAGGCATGGTTGACTTTAGAAATTACCAGAGGCTCATTTTTCTCCAACATATACTGCAGGCATTTCTTTTATTCTGCAAAGCAGAGCATTGCTTTTGATTATTTAACTTTTACTGATACCTATAAGCCATATCAGCACTGACATACATTAACAAAATCTCCAGCTTTCTCCCAGCAATTGCCTATCACAATAAACCTTCGCTTTCTTCCTTTGCAAATAAGGAATAACATATTTCTCATTTTCCTGTACTGTGCTCTGCAGAATCTCATTCCATGGTTGTTGAACTGAAACAAATAATCTGATTTCACTCATGACCCATTGCTAAAGCTACGGTATAATGATTAAAGGCTCATATTTCTTGGCCATGGAGAAAATGAAATTTAACTGAAGACTTATAATGATGTAAAAGTAGTACCTTCTGGAACATAAACCCCAATTTTAACTAGGTAATTGTGCAA
Organism: Ploceus nigricollis; assembly: GCA_013399945.1. NCBI lineage: Eukaryota > Metazoa > Chordata > Aves > Passeriformes > Ploceidae > Ploceus > Ploceus nigricollis. Next base: position 55,234 of record VXBC01001324.1, on the reverse strand, counting down.
AATCCATGGCCAATCCATATCAATTTGTGATTTTCCTTATTAGTTTAAACCTCCTTGCTGTGTCTATGCCCATTTGAAGCTTCTTCAATACCAGTGGCAATTTTTGAAATAGAAAAGTGTGCACTCATGTATTGTCACTGGGAAAAATCAGCAGGAAGTTAAACTGCAATCTCTTATCTTATGACACATATTATGGCTTGGCAGCTCCTCTTATTTTAACATTTGCTATGGAATGTTCTAAGAGAAACATGAGAACTGGTAGCTAAGTGTGGGGAAGTATGCTGTATGTTGAAATTGCCATGACTTAATTAAAACATAGGTTTTTTTAAATGAAAATCTTAAAATAAGAGCTTCAGATTTTTAAAATCACTTTGTTGTTTCTCATGTTAATGCAACATCATTATTCTATTGCTTGATAAAATGAGCTAGAAACGGAGATGCTTTCACTGAAAAATACATGGGAATTTTTATTAAAAATTCAAGATGAAACAAAAGTAGTTCAAGTTTTATCTTCATTTCTACAGTTCCACAAGAATTTATGAAAACTTATTTGCAAGTATTATCTGTGCTTCCTCTGTAAAATAGTTTCTGGTAGACACTAAATTATTTCGACATTTCCGTAGTTTGAACAGGTCTCTTTTGTGAAGGTATTGACTGTAGTTAGAAATGTAGCAATACTAATTACAGACCCAGTTTGTGAGAGAGAGCTGCCATTTACAGGCATGCCTGAGCATGTGCATATCTTCAAGCACATCAGTTAGTGAGATGGAAATTTTCAGGATTACTCCTGGGGTTTGATGCCTTCCTGGTGAAACTGTCAATTCTTCGTCAGGAAAAATTGTATGAAAGCTAGTGATGACATAGGGCTCTAAAATACATTTTGGAACTGGGCTGGTTTCTTTAAATGATCTTTTTGCTGGAAATGGGCAGATTTTAAAACTTTGAAGAATGTGTAGATTTTGCTTACTGAAAATTTCTGTAGAATGGGTGAGAAGTAGACTTAGGCAAATTAACACTAGGGCTCACGGCTGTTAAATTCCTTTTTTGTTTCTCAAAATATTTGTGTGTCACTATAGTTAGAGGCATTTCTTTTGACTATACTTTTGCTTCTCTACTGAAAAAAAAAAAGGAAAAGGGAAACTTGGATCACTGCTCTTTGAAACTGAAGAAACATCTATTATGCTTTTAGCCATTGGATGTCACCAGAGTACAGAGAGTAAGTATTAGATGATGTGGAACTGATTTATGATTTCCCTTGGCTGTTTGTTTTGGACTGGGAAGGCTCCAGCCTTGGAGAGGCTTTCTCAGATCAGTAGTCTCAGCATCTTGGCCAGTTTCATCATGTCTCTGACTCTCTTAAATTCAGAATATTGAGCATGAAATGGGTTCAGCACTTTGTCCTGCATCATTAGGGGCATTGACAAGAGTGAAGCAGGGGAGAAAGCAAACAAGAGGTGAACTAATATCACCAGACACTTCAACCTTGGTATTTCCCTGCCTGTTACAGTGGCATAATTGGCAGAGGCCTTGAAAACCACTTGTGTCCCCACTGCACACATTGTGCTGGGATTGCTAATTAGCTCATGTACCTCGTTTGCTCCCTGCTGTTGGGTGGTGGTGCCCTGCCAGCTGTGGGGGCCGCGGCCTCTGCTCTGTCAGGTGCCTTTTGGGCAGCCCTGGGCACTGCCTGGGCTTTGCTGCAAGCACTGAACCTGCAGTGGCTCAGCTGAGTCTGGGGACGTCTGCGGGAGTTTCAGTACAAACAGGTTAATTAAAGCACAGGAGACCCTTACAAAGACCTTTGAGAACCTTTAGGTGAGGCTCCAGTGAGCCTTTAAGGATTTTATGCTTTGAGATGTGAAAAGTTTAGTGAGTATGTTTTTTTACACTAAGATTTCTTCCAGGCGATGTAGCATTATAAATGGACTTTAGGGCACTTTAGCTGTAAAGCTTAAATTGAAGTTTTAGCTATTATATGTATAGTCCTGGTTGGAGGTCTTGCTTTCCATCAGTAATGGTGCAATGCAGGTCTATGAAAATAATAATTTGGTTTTAACTACCTTATTGGAGTCAATAGTAAATATATATATATATGTTCTGCATTTTCTGAATAATTTCTATGTAGCCTTGCTGTACCTATGCTAATACTAAATACTTTCATTCTTTCTGGTGAACATTTCCAAAATTAAGCATTAGTGTGGGACCTATGGAATCCACCTTTCAGTGACATGTAAAGGAGGGACACAGAAGGGGAGACATCCCTTCTGTATTGACATCCAGAATCTGTTGGAGAAATAAGTGAGAGATGTGACATAAGAGATTTTATTTGAGCACTTGATAGGAAGAAGTTTTGTGAAATGTTTTCAGATCAATGCTTGGAAGTGCCACTCTGATGCGATATGAAAATTGCTGGAAGGAGTATAAAGTGAAAAAGGATTTGAGCCTGGTGGGGAAAAAATAAGACTTCTTGGAGATAAAAAACAATGCCTTTGTAATCTATAAAAGGAGAAAGACATTCTGAAATGGGAAAGGTATTGAAGTAGAGTAAATTAGAGAAAAAATATGAACAGTGACAAGCAAACCAAAGTGCCTGCAAAGCTGGAGATGATAAAATGATACAGAAGATTTGAAGGAAAATTATGATGGAATGTGTCAGTTAATGGTAATTTAAAAGACTTTGCATCCAACTAAACTGAGAGAGAACTGGTTAGGCTGCTATTTGTAAATTTATTACAGGTGTTTATAGATTTGCTAAAAGTGATCTTTCTTCAGGATTCCCCAGTGTCTCACAGTTGTGTAGAATAGTTTTTGAGATAAACAATGGTACTTTCAGGAATAGTCTGCATTTCTCGGAGGTGAGGATGGACTCAATATGAGAAGTGCTTTTGTCTGAGGGAAACTTATGTGCATTTAAAGTGCATCCCAAGAGAAACAGGTACAGCAAAAACCATCCTGCGCTGGAGGGCTGGATCGAAATGGGAAGCAGAATTACAGATGTCAGGAACATTTTCATGTTCTTCTAATGCAAAAATCTTCATTGGGATTTTATGAGTTCATGACAAGACCACTTCAGATGTCTTGTGAAACCTCACAATATCAGATTGCACCTGAGCTGGAAACAAGCTGTTTCTCTGCCCTTTCTGCTATTTGATAGAAGCACATTTTTCCTGCCTTTTACTCCCATTTTCTATCTTTGCAGGTTCTTCAGCTTATAAGTAAGCAGAGCTGACTATTCTGTTCCAGTCACCTATATTTGAATCTTAACTTGGATGTTATCTGACCACAAGGGCTAAGCAGGTTGAAAATGAAGAGCACTTGATGTATATCCTTTCCCAATTCTAAATCTACAGGGCAAAAAGCACTGGAATTTGAGCCTATCTGTATCACTATGTCTGTTAAAGATTTTTGCCTGAAATATTTTATTTTTTCATTCATCACTTTCAAAATGTGTTCCATAGGGAATGAAAGATCTTTTGGGCATAGATGTTCACATTTGGAAAAAGAAAAGCAAGTGAATAGGCATTGCAGGATCTCTAAAAAATGTTTATGCTAAAAATATAAATGTGGTCAAGAAAGGAAAGGAGCTAAAAAAAAAAAAAAGCTCATGAAGATATTCTTCTCTGAGAGGGTCAGAGGGGTTTGTATTTCATTGAAAATTATACATCCATATCATCCTGGAGGTAATACTAGCAGGATGTAAATGTTTACATCAGTATGATATTTTAGAGTAACAGCTTTGTTTTGGTGGGACATTGACCTTTGGGTTGAAGAAAAAACTGCTTAGCTATACAGCAGATTAATGAACAAATTAATCATTTTTATAGGGAGAAGTGAAAGATGGGATGTTTTATGATACTTAGCTTCATTGGATTTTAACCACATGTTCCAGAAATGAGCATTTAAAAATATTGCATGTAGCTTTTTTCCAGGTTGCTAAGTTATAGATATGACCTTCTCATATTTTGAAATATAATCTTAGTCTTGCACAGTATTTGGCTTTCTTCTTTGATTGAAATCTCAAGGTGGAATGAATGTACTGTGTGACTGAAAATAATCTGTTTAAGCCTGAAATTGCTGGAGGCGTGTTGGCATGCCCACTGCAGGGAAGCCCTGGAGATGGCCTTGATTTGAGGGCAGCTGTGTCAAAGCAGCTTTGCAGGGCAGGGAGATGCCACAGACAGTTTGTAGTAGTTACCTGGTGCTCTTGGAGCCACCTTCTGCTGTGATGCTGTTTCAGTGCTCTCAGTGGGGGACAACTGTGAGTTTTGCTGGGGGAATAATTACGGTGTTTTCACACAACCACTGATTTCAGTTGTGATGGTGTTTGTTTTATTCACCATGAACACTGATAAAGTGTGTGTGTGTTTGTACATATACTGTGTGTGTACTTATATAAATGTAAAAGGTATTGTATTCCAAAGCCAGTCTTGTCTTCTAGGACAAAAAACTCACTGTTTTGGGATATGCTGAGTGCTTCTCTGGATAAGTTTAAGGGCCTTTTACTACTGAAATTACTTCTAAGGTAAATATTTTGGTTTTTAGTAGAGAGATTTTTTGGTATTTTCATGTGTAGGTTAGGATGAGATGTGAATGTTGAATGGAGAAGTAGCATTCCAAGGTAAGATTAAATTTCATGCCAATTTGAGGGCAATATTTTTTGGTATTTCTTCTTATAAGTTCCTTCACTAATTTTATTGGAAAGCAGCACATCTGAAGCGTTTCACCATTTAGCAACTTAATGGAGAGGAGTATAATTCTGTTCTAGGTTGTATCAGAATAAGTACTACACTTCTAGTGTCTTTATTTTAAAAAAAATCAGTGTGGTTTTTTTTTCCTTCAGTTTAACCATGGGAACAACATCTCTTTGTGGCTCTAGATAACTTTTTAATTTCAGCAAGGAATGTCTCACCATTCTTTTTCAAAATAGTGTAAAGAGGTTTTGAAAAATAAACACTTTTTTTCCCCCCCAGCCTTCACTTTGGCTCTTGCAACCTACAAAAGAAGAAAAAAACTAAAATTCCAATGTAGACTGTCAGTAAAAGTTATACTTCAATGAAGAAATGACTGTTGACCCTTACAAATTTTGTTTAGAATATGTTTTTCACAGTTTGCAGGCCAGGTATTCTTCAGAAGAAAAAGTAAGATGCAGAAAAGAATGATGGGAGATATTCCTAATGCACAAAAACAGAGGAAAAATAAGATCCAGAAGCTCTTGTCAGCTAAAGTTGTATAACCCATACATCTGTGGAGTGTGTATTTGAAAACCAGACAGTACATATGTAAAAAAATATTTGTAAGGTTTGAACAAAACTGACACCCATTCATCATTCATCTGATCATCTTTCTCCTCCTCCATTTGAATTCTGATTTTTCCTTGTAGAATATATGCAGAAATGTTTCAGGGTGTTAAGTGGATGTCTGGGTATTAGCAAGAATCACAGAAAATAACAACAAGTGGGCAGTCAGGGTTACAAGTAAGACTTCAGAAACCAAGGTTTAAGTTATGGAGAGTCATTCTGAGTGCCAAATTTTTGTTTCTGCTAGTAAGTAGTGTCCTTTAGAGTGCAAATTGTCTTAACTAACCTTTCATCAACAAGTTGGTTGCTTTAGTTGTTCATTTGTTCTCTTTTACCTGGACAATGCAATACCACTTCTGTAGAAGGTTCAGGTATGAAGTAGATGATCATTTTATTTGGAAAAAAAGTAGATGTGTTTTCCTTATATAAAAGGTCTTAATTCTCACTTGAATAATGGTTCTGATTATTGATGGTTAGCTGTAGTTGTTATCTTTAAACTCTAATTCTACCTCCCAGAATCCTATTTCCTAGTGCTGCTCTTAGGTTAAAAAATATTAGTTTGTATCCCTAACACAATGAAGTGTCCATGTGGAGAATATGGAAGATTTTTTCACTACTTTTAGGAGCAGGGGATTCAAAGGCTTCTTACCTGGTGTACTCATGTTTTCCCAGATCCAGTGTGGGACCTGAGAGCAGTGTACAGCCTAACCTTAGGGCAGAAAACCCTGGCAGCCTTATTTCAGAGGCTGTGGGCCATGGGGCTTGCAGAGGACATCTTCTCCTCTGCCAACTCATCCAACACTGCAGAGCAGGTCCAGGGTCCTGGCGAAGGGAGAGCCGTGAGCCTGCCAGGCTGAGCCAAGTCAGCACCCAGGGCACCAGAGGGGCTGGGAACCCCTGCTGTGGGCACAACTCACTGGTTGCAGAGTTGTTGCTTGCCCAGGGCTTAGATTTGGGATGTTACAGACGCATATGCTCCAGGTTGTGCTGCCTGGCCCTCAGCACTGTTCATCCTTGTCCCCAGAGCTGTCTTCCCCACAGTGCCTCGTGCCCATGTGAGTCAGCGGTGGGGGTAACAGCTGGGGACCAGCTGGTTTGCTACACCTCATTATTGGGAGAGGGGTGTGGACAGAAAGCTGTAATTGCATTTAACATAACCCCTGTCCTCTCAAATCTACCAAATGTAAGATGGCTGTTTGCTCTTCACAACTTTATTTTTTTATTAGAAGACAGAGGCATATTAGTTAAAATGATGGATGACTTCTTTGCTTACTGTAGGTATTGATTGCTTTCACTTTGTGACAGGTCTGAAATGCACATACTTGAGAAAATGTAAGACTTTATGCACTTGACAGGCTTTACTGAATTGCAAAAGTCTAAAAATTTGTTCAGGAAATTAGTTCAGCTTGACACGCATTGGAAAGAGCTGCTCTTTTCATTCATGTACACAGGGCAGGATTATTAACTGAAAAACAATATCAACAACAGAAATGCAGGAGGGGATTTGTGTGAGATAGTCCTGTTTTCTTGCAAGATGTGTCAGAAGCAGAAGTGTGAATAAACTATGTAGAAAGGCATGTTGAACACAGTCTGGTAATCAGTTCTGTTATATCTGACACTTGTCTTGTGAGTAGGGCTGAAAGTCAAGTGCCTGCAATCAGCAGAGAAGTGTAGATGCATTTCCATTATAAATTAAGTAGTCTAATTATATTTGGTTGACTTTGTTGTGGTATCTGAAATTTATTAGGCCGTTTCCTGGCAAGCAGAAGTATTGTGTGATGTTTTTAAAAGTGCACATATTTTTTAAGTTATGCGAGTGCAGGTGTGGCTCTGATAGGACCTGATAGTCCAGGCAAACCCTTGTTAACCTCTTCACCTTCTTAAGATTTTAATCTTTTAAAGAAAAAAGGAAAAAAAAAATTTCTGGGGAGGGTGTGCCCACTTGGGCAATTCCAGTCGAGCTGTCTTGCTTGTTTTTTTCCCTGTCTCATAAGTTTTCTTTTGTTTCCTGTCCATATCAGTCTCCTGGAAATTCTTCTAGCCACCTCTGCATTTGGTGTTGCTCTTTTGCCTTCTTAGTACACATTGGAAGAGCTAATTTTACAAATAATGTTTGTAGACCATAATGATGACAAGATTTAGCAATAACCAAATTCCTTAGAGGAAAGATTCTTAACCTGACCATAATACTATGCTAGAGGTCAACTGACAGCCCCTGCTTACTTTACGCGTGTGGGTTTTGCGTTTTGTTGTTGTTTTTGGTTTTGGCTGTTGTTTTAGTACAGGCCAAGATGCTCACTTTTGCTTGTTGTTTCATGAGGGGTTGTGGTCATTTGCAAAATCTTGTTTATACTGTGTTGGAAAATTAATAATTTATTTTTAATTACGACATCTTTCCTTTTTTGTTGCAGCAGAAATCTTTTTAGAGATTAAAGTATAATTGAATCCATTAGATCAAATTTTGTGCATTTTCTCATCCATGAAATTAGTAACATTAGGTGAGATGCAGTAGGTACCTTGTAAGGGACCTGATACTATCTCCAGGTGAAGTTACAGGTAATAAGAAATGCGTGGGAGTATCTGACAGTGACTTTAATATTCCTTTAATAAAGCCTGTGACATCAATAAAATACCGAGAAGGACAGAAATATACCAGGGAAATTGCCTTACTTCTTAAAATGTTCTAAAAGACATGAATCCTCTATATATGAATACATGAATCTGAAAGGATTTAAGAGTTAGTGCTTTAGATCATGCTGTTTTACACTTATTTTCCCATGTAGCACGATCCAGAGATGTTATTAATACAAAGAAATCTTTTTTTGGTCCAGGAGGGGAAAGAAGGATTGGAAGAGAAGGCAATGATTTCATTAGAAGCTTTACTATTCAGCTCTCTGACAGGCATTCTACACCTACTTGTCATTCAATTAAATCTCAAAGATGAATGGATAGTTCATTCATTAAATGGCACCAGGAGGGAGTGGCCTTATTCAAATAATCTGACAGATGTGTCAGTTTGACAAAAATTCCAGTTTTGAGTAGCGCTTAGATTTTTGAGTATGTGTTTGTTACTGAAGCATCATTCATCCTTGGAGACAAAGGATACAAAGGGAGTATCAACGTAAAGTATTGAAGCTTCCGAGGTTGCTGGGGGAATTTGGTGCTTTATGACAACACGTCTGCTCCTTGTGTTACAAAAGAAAGATGGAATATGTGTTGGTGACTTGACACTAATGATTCCAGTAAATCCTGGCATCTCTTGGAAAATTGCCAAGAGATATGCCAAGGCCAGGTATCCTTGCAGTGTATTAAGGTTATTGCATCTAGCCTTCTCATGGAAGAATGTGAAAACTGTAGGAAGGACTTTGCTGATTGTTGTAGGTATTGATTCATTTAAAATAAGCTTCCAGAAAGTTTTACTTACTCTGCTTTGGAAATCTGCATCTTACCTGTTGCTGCTGGGACTATGTGGTACTTCATTGTGTTTGGAACTAAAATTGCACATGCTTCATGTTCAAACTCTGAACTCATTATTGTGTTTTGGTGAATAACATGTAGAACAAACGAAATCTACCTTCAAAGTGCTTTTTCTTGAGCTTCTAATCTAAATTGAGGAATATATCCTCCTCTACCAGAGTGTGGTTAAGGTTGTGTCATTGCTCAACCTTGAAGATGAAGCAGCTTTCCCCAGCTGGCAAAATGAAGATTTCATACTTGTTTCTAACTCTGAATCATCCTCAGGCATTGCACTGTAAAATTGAAAACCTATTGTACGTGTACAAGATTTTAGATTCTGTTTCTAGAAATCCAACAGTTGCTTGTTTTTTCTGTCTCAAGGGCTGGCTTTTCAGGTAGGAAGGTAAAGAATGCTGTAGGAGAACATCTACTTATATCCAAAATGTTTATAAATTACTTTTCTCCTGGTAGTTAGTAGGAATACTTAGAAAATATAGTGTGACAAAATAGGGATTTTAATGCAGTACAAATGAAAATGTTTTTACTTGATTTTAATGAACTGTTCATAATGCTCTTCTTAATATTTGACCAATGCAGTTGTCTAAACTCCCCAAATGCTTGTAAGAGTTCTAAGATAATGCATCAGCTCTTACTTTTAATAATTCAAACATAGTAAAACTTTGATATATCAGCAAAATACCTTTCCCACTTGTGGGACCTGAGGGAAAGGGGAATTGGTTTTTGCTAGAGGATGGATGCTCCATGGTATTTCTGATGTGCCTGTACTCTTCAGTTTCGACATCATAGCTGAAATAAGTGGGCTACATTGTTTATCCAGAAGTTGTAGATTGAAGTTTGTGGGCATGTTGGTTCTGTCTAGTTTGCATGTGGCCTTTGGATGGTGTTCTACATTTTTGAAATCACCCAGAGAAATTAAGATTTGGGAACAACTGAGTGGTGTAAGTAAAAGAAGGTCACGTTGTAAAGCAGTTGGTCTGGGAGTCTGATTATATGGTATACAGTCTCTAGATGGCTGGCAACAGCAGAGGAGTTTTGGTGACAGCAGAGACAGCAAATTACATCTTTTCATCACATCAGATGGGAGTGCAAGTGAAAAGAGCACATCTGGGACTAATGTGCAGGCACCAGGGATCCTGCAAAGTAAAGTCCTTCATCTGTTCATTTAAACTTGTCCCTTCAGTTTGAAATGGGCTGTTTTACACAGTTATTTCCCAATTAAATTGGAAAGCTGAATTAATCTTTATAATAAAATTTGAGGCAGCTAAATATAAAACACTATAGCAAAATAAAGATACCATTACTAAAATTACCTTTAGAAGAGGACAGTGGCATGACTGAGACCTCTTTCCCTGCCTTGTAGAAGGATGGAGAAGGGGTTACTAAGGAATAACTCCTGGTGATAGTTTATTTGGTGTAAGTGAGCCGTGTTCAGCCCTGTGCAGCTCACAAAGGGAATAGTGGCACTGAGTGAGGTACCTGTGCTTCTTCACTATGATCAGAGGGGTGGCTGGGAGAAAGTCTGAGGGGAAGTAGTAAGGGTTATGCTGTCCACAGAGCCCAGATAATTGTTGTGTCTGTAATGTAAATTGCCTGCCTTTGGTTTTAACAACAACAAAAAAAGTATACTGTTTTCCCAGCCTAATGAATGACCATAACTCACATAAGCAGCCTTGCATGTTAAGAAATGAAAGTGAACACTTTGCAGTGTTACCAGAATAATGCATCATGTTCAGTATCTTCTACAGGAAGATGAAAGGGAGGGGAAGCCTCAAAATCTGTCTCATTTCTACTCACCTGAAGTAAATATTTTACTTATGTTTGAGGTACAAGATTTGCTCTGTGTGTGCTTTCACATTAAATGCTTACTTACTGTCTAAAAATATACAGAACTTCAGTGATGTTTTCTTAAGTCATATAGCTAAATTAAGATAGTATCAGAAAACGCTACTACAGTCAGGAGGTGCTTTTAACCTTTAGATTGTAATGTATAGGTCTGGTAGTTCTCCTTCTAGTTTTCATTGGATTTTTATACTGCCCCCATGAATTTTTATTTTGTTTTCATTGTCCACTGATCAGAAGTGTTTTCTTAGAATAGAAATTTCTGCTGACATGTCAACTTTGGACTGTGTTATAAAGATAAAATGTGATGTCACAACCACAGGTTCACAGCAAGGTCTTGTTTAAGACAGATAGTGATGCTTGCTTGCTTAAGACAAGGCTCAGATAGTAAATAGATAAGTTAGCTGTATTGCACAGCTCTAATTATGATATCTACAAAATCAACCTCCTCAGAGTTACAGCTACATAACAAAAGCACATTTGATAATTTTCCTGTTGATCCAAAATGGCCCCAGAGGTGCTGAGTGACACAAGTAAAGGGTTGTGACTATAGCTTTGAACATAGCTATGTACAATTTCTTCTTGCATTACAGTGCATTTTAGACTATTCATGTTTTAAGATATTTTTTGTGACTTGTAATATTTGGAAATTGCTAGTTAGGTAAGAAGGATAAATACAAAACTCCATCTGTATTTATAACCCTTTTTATTTATTTTTTTTTTTTCCTAAACAGGAATGAAAATCTGCACAGGTGCTCTCAATGCAAGGTTGCTAAATACTGTGGTAGATCTTGTCAGGTAAGATAAAAATAACAGCTATAAAGGGTTTAAGAAAATAGGCATTTGAAGACTTTTTTTACAGAGTCTTTGTATGTTTTGCTTGTTGTCATACCTCCACACTGTAATTTATTTGTCGTTTTGGACAGGGTGGGTAAACATGCTGGCTTGTTTTATTTGAGTATTTTTAAAGCTACAAAGGTGAGATTCTGATAAGTACAAAAGACAAAAATAAGATGAAATGTGTGGTGTTTGACTGTACTTGGTGAGAGGAGGAGGAATAATTCCTAAGCTTGTCTGTAGACTGCAAGCTCTAAGTCAATTTTGCAGTAAACCAATTTGTATTTCAGGAGTACTTTTTATAATGGTAAATTCTATATTCCAGTTTTTTAAGAGGAAATAAGGGTTAAGAATCTGTTGAGAAGAGAAGGCATTAAGGAAAACTGCATCTCAGGAGTTTTTCAAGAAGAAAAGTGCTGCATGGCAGGAGGACAAGGGACAACAGGCTTAAGTTGAAAGACCAGAGGTTCACATGGGATACAAGGAAAAGCTCTTGACAGCCAAGAGATGGGACAGGCTGGCCAGGGTATTTGTGAGATCTCTGTGTTTGAGGGTTTGGAGACCCTACTGGATAAAGCTCTGAGCTGGGTCTGACCCCAGAGCTAACCCTGCTTTGCAACTAGAGATCTCCATAGATCCATTCAGCCTGACTTAACCTATGATTCTATCCTATGAAATATTTCTCACAGGTGAAAGTTCTCAGAGGCCTAAAATCTCAACTTTTATATTTGACTTGATATAGAGGATTGCCTTATAGAACACTTGAAGTTTTAAATGATTCCTCATAGTTTTGCACTATTTTGATTTTTTTTTTTTTTTTTTTGGTGGGAGGGTAAGGGTTGGTAGTGGTTGGTTTTTTTGGGGGGTGTGTATGTGTGTAATTTTTTTTTCTTTTCCTAAATAGAGAAAAATGAAGAAAAGCAGCTACTGGTCAAAGTAGACTAGCAGTAATACTCTATAACTTTTTAATTTAAGTCTTTGACATTCCAATGATCATGGAATGAATGCATCATAGAATGGTTTGTGTTCCATTGATCCATTGAACATGATGATCCATAAAGATCATCTAGTTCCATGGGCAGACACCTTCCACTAGATCAGGTTGCTTAAACCATTGCTCAAAGCATGCCATTCAACCTGTCATCAAACACTTCCAGGGATGGAGCATCCACAGCTTCTTTGGACAACCTGTTCCACTGTTCAGTGTCTCACCACCCTCACAGTAAAGTTCTTCCTAATGTCTAAGTGAAGTGTACTCTCAGTTTGAAGACATTCTCCCTTGTCCTTCCACTACATGCCCTTGTAAACAGTCCCTCTCCAGCTATTTTGTAGGCCCCCCTGTAGGTGCTGGAAGGCTGCTGCAAGGTCTCTCAGCCTGTGTCCATAGGAGAGGTGGTCCAGCTCTCTGGTCATCTTTGTGGCCCTCCTCTGGACTCACTCCATGTTCTTCTTGTGTTGGGGGCCCCAGAGCTGGAGGCAGGATTCCAGGTGGGGTCTCACCAGAGTGGAGCAGAGGGGCAGAATCCCTTGCCCTGCTTTGGAAGCAGCCCAGGACATGTTTGGCTCTCTGGGCTGTGAGTGCCCATTGCTGGGTTGAGCTTCTTGTCAATCAACACCCCCAAGTCTTTCTCCTCAGGGCTGATCTTGTCACGTATCATGTGCTTCTATAAACAATTCTGCTTTAATATAATCTGTAGTGTTCTCAAGATCCCACAAATCCCTCCTTTTGGGGATTAAAACATATGGAGAGGGAAAAGAGGAAGATCTGTTTTGGTTCGTTGTATGGCAAATGTGTGCAATGTACATTAGGTGCTTACTGTAGCATCAATAATAATGCCACAGGTAGATTTATTATGGGAGATCATAAGGAAAACATGGCTGTAAAGACTATAAATGACTGGAGTATTCGCAAGGTAAGTTTAAAACATCTTCTGAGAGAGTCATTGGTAAAGCTTCTGTTGTCAGGTCTCTAATATGAAATGAGACTGCTGGCACTGACCTGCAAAAGCAAATCTGCAAGGTATAATGCAATAACCTGTTCAACTTAGGAGTAGAGGCAATGGAGGTAGGAATTGAAGCTTCCTCTTTGAGAAGCACAGCTGTGTGAATATTTTTCAAGGATTCATAAGGAATAGCCTGAAGCCATCTTGAATGTCTTTGCTTTGTGCTTCCAGCTCTGGGGTTCGCATGCTTGAAGCCATCTATAGTTGTAGGTAGGGATTTCAGTGAGACAGGCTACTGCTGCTAAAAGTAGTCTGCACTTAACATGCTGTGTATTTGCAATTACATAATGTCTTGAACTGTTTATATAAATAAATTAATATTGAATTAATATATGTAATATCCTGTGATATTAGGTAGTGATAGAGAATAACAGGAAAAAAGAAGTTATTTTGTAATCAAAGCAGGGAATTTATTGGGATTGATGACTTGAAGCAGGTGATACATATAAAACTGAGACCAGCCAGATCTCTTTGCTCTTGAGAACTGTCCTCTGATTCATATTTGTTCTAATAAGCCAGCTAAACCATTGTGCTGCTCTGGTTTTATAACAGCTGTTAGGAAAGCTAAACCAAATGCTTTGTGCCCTACTTATCCTCTGTAGCTTAAGTGCAATTCATTAATATGTGCACTTCTAATTGAACTAATTGGTCAACAAATAAACAGCAGGGTATTGATGAAACTGCATTTTGCACATTTAAAAAGTGAATATTGGCAAAACAGGACTATTTTAGTTTTATGAGTATAGATAACTTTGAAGTGCAAATTATGCAGTAGAATTTGCAGTTCACAGTTGCAGAATGATTTGGTTTTTTTTGAATGTGTGATACTGCAACTCAAAGCACTTAAGCTTAAAACCTGTAATTTTTCTGGAGTTCTGTAATTAATACATTATATGAAAACAGAATTAATATAAAAATCTGATTTTAAAAAGTTTAATCTCAGTAGGTGTACTGGGTCTAGAATAAAGGTGGATTTTGTGAAAGAAACTTCAATGTAAATGCAACAGGGGATTTATATTTCAGAGTGTACCAAAAAGAGCCATTTTTAAAGCTGCAAATATCTTAAAACATCTTCATTTTTTTTAAAATGTCAAGTGCTACAAAAAGCTATCTTCAGGCTAACCTTAAGGAGAAGTAATAATTTTTGGAAATGTCTCTCTTTTTTGAACTTGGAGTGAGAATAGTTATCTTTTAAGGGAATAAGTATGCAGAGCCAGTAGTCCTGAAAAAAACCTATATACAAATCAGAATCCCCAGTTTTTTACAAATCTCCAGCATGTCTATATTAAAGATTATGAGTGAGTTGTTCCAAATTAAAAAAAAAATTCCCATTATTTTTCTTTTTCAGGCCAGTTGAAGCAAGCTGTTTTCACTTTTTCCACTTTAGTTTAATTTAAAAAATATTAGAAATGCGAAACTGGACCATATTGCAAGAGATCCTTTGGGCTGACCTTTTGCAACTGAATTCTGATTTCAGGATCAAGTACATATAGATTTTTTGCTTTTAATTTTCTTTTTCCATTCAGACCTCATTGGTTTTTGTCCCTATTTGACATTTCCCTACTGTAGTGCCTTTTCCACTTGTTGATGCCTAATTTCATGGGCTGCCTGCCTTCTAGCAATGTTATGTTGTCTGGGTGCCTCTCCAAAGGTAGGATTATCACATCTGCTGCTCCTCATAATCACTGTGGTGGTCACCCCGGCAATGTTTATTAATATGGTGTATCCCACAGATTGGGGACCAATGATACAGATGATAATCCCTGAAAAATGGAAGAGTAATTTCAGGCAGAATTCAGAATGTGATATTATCAAACATTATTGAAGTAATGTAATAAAAGTAAAATGTCACAATTAAAAAAAAGACATTCTGTGAAAATGCAAACAGTCCTTTGGAAATTACAGATTATTTGCTTTTAACAGATCAAAACCTTCCAATGAAGGTTTTTTGTATTTTTTTTTTTTTTTGATTAATCAGCTCTAGTCTTTAACAGCTTTTTATTAGCACATTAATCTGTAGAAAAGTGTTCATTTTTTGTGATCTTGCATAGAAGACAAGGGAAACCTTTGTTTCATCAACATTGCTTTTATAGATTCAGGCTCCAAAGGGAGACAGCAATAGCATATGTCTGTGAAAGAATGGATGTGCATTGGCAAGATTGCTCAGCTGAAAATATGCAAGACATTGCAGGCATTTGTGCGGGGTCTTTGCCCATGACCTGAGCCAGCAGGGGGTGATCCTGGCTTGTGCAGGGAGGTGTTGGAGTTGGTCTGGTGCTGGTTCAGCAGGCAGACTCTCAAGCTGCCACCAGTAAAGAGCTCTGCTGCACCATCTCTCTAGTGGTGTGGGTGCTCACCATTTTCACTTGGATGAAGCCTGAGGATTGGCACTTGGGATACATTGCTATTGAAGGAGAGACAATGCTTTGGGAGGAGATAAACAGAAAGATATTCTTTCCAAGTTCCTAAGTGTAGTGAAACCTTGAGGAGGAGGGTTTTCTATTGCCCTGTACTCTTCACTTGCCTTTCTTTGCCTCCTTCTATTAGTGTTCATTTCTAACAGGGGAAAAAGGAATCTTTGTAAAATCAGAAGACCTTCCCTGGCAAGGAGGAGAAGGGTCATACCAGGTGGCCATGTCTCTGCACTACAGTGTTTATACTCATGCTGGATACAGGATATAAAAACCTTGACTGAAAGCCAGGATACACCGAATTAAGAAAACCATTCCACCAGGAAATGTGATACTAACATAAGTCGAACCAATAAGTATTGTTAGAGACTGACTTTAAAAGTAGGTCTCTCCAGGCTCACAAATCTTTGTTTTCATATTGTCCTGTAATTTCTATCCATGTTGTATGGATAGTAAGAAGAAATATTGTTGAATTTCATGATATTTAATGCATTTGGAGCTTTCCTCGCTCTCCCTGACCATTTGGGAATAAGTGACTGGCAATCCCCATTCTATTCTAGCTCCTTCTGCAGAGGAATCAGAGTGATTCCTTTTTGGCATCAGTTTTGGCCAAAGTGCTTTTCCACAAAAGGTGTGTGTTTGAACTATTGTTATCACGTGGGAATGCTCTCAAAGAAACATGGCGTATGATGCTATGTGGTCCAGAATATTTCATCTCATTAGAGCTATATTGGTTGGATAAGTTATTAATCATTTTGATGTCACCTCTACCATGTTTAAAATTCTGTGCAACATTTATGTAGAGGAAAAAATTTGACAGTAAAGGCTTACTCCTAGGAACATTTTTAGTTTAAGTTGGATAAAAATGCCAATATAATTATATTACACAGAATGATGTCTGGACATTTATAAGCATGACTTTGTTTTTTCTGGACAAGGATAATTCTATTCAGCACTAAATACTTAACTTTTATTTGCCAGACAGCATGTGACACTAACTGCATTTGGATTAATGCCTTGGTGTCATTTTTTCTCCTTGTAGAGTTATGGGTTAAAGAAATGAAATCACAAATCTCTCATGTATCTGAAAGAAATAAAAAGTTCCATTTATTTATTACATGTAAGCCACAGGGGGAAAAAAAATCCTGAATTAAATATAATAAATGCTACTGGTGCTGAAACCTAGTTACCTGAAACAATTCCCTCACTTAAATGCAGCTTAGGAAAAAATTGTGTGATTGCCTTTGGAATCTTTATAACTTGCATGTCAGCATCTCCAGGTCTGATGTGCCCTTACACATAGCTCTGCCATTTTATCTTTTGTTTTAATTGCTGAATATATACTTAACATTAGACAATCATTTTCTCTGTGGCACTCACCTAACAGAAACTGGTTTTCTGAGTTCATGTTTTTTTCCCTTACTGCATATTTGTGAGAAAATGTCACATTCCGAAGCCCTTGGTTCTGAGTACTTGTCATTGTTGCAAATTTTTGTTGTGCCCTGTTCTTTTAATTTGCTTTTAAAACTATTTGAAACAGCTGTCTGGCTTCAAACATGAACTATGAATATGCAAATAAAATGTGTAAATATGTAGTATGTTGTAAATATGTAGTATGTTGGACTTTTTGTATATTATCAGCAGAATTTTCTGCTTGGAGAGACAGAAGACAGAGGAAAAAAGTGATCAGAAATTTTATTCCAACATATTTCTTTAGCTGAAGATCATTCTTGTTGATTTTCTGCACTAATCTTGGGGCAACAATGAATGGTAGAGAAAAAAAAAGAGATATATTTCAATATTTCCTTTATCTTGTCATCCTGACTCTTCCCTGCTATGGAAGTGTTAGTCTGTCTCTGCTGTTCTAATCACAGTGGCCCATGAAACTAAAATTTCAGGTTTGGGTAATATATGTAACTAAAATATTTCTGGTTCTGTCTTCTGTTTTGGTATCAGTGACCACTCCTGGTCTGAACTGTGAAAAATATCACTACCAGTCCTCCCAGCTGTGGGCATTGTTATCTCATCAGCTCAGGGATATTTGGGGACAGTTTTTGCAGCACTGAAAACTTGATCGTTACATTAGAGCAGCTGCAGTGAATGGACTCTGAAGGCCTCTGTAGTCTTGATTGCTGAGTGGACACGTGCCTAGAGTTTTGTGTATGTTAGATAGCATCTTTTCTAGCTCTCTCCAATCTTGTGAAGTAAGCAGCTACACACTGTTGCTCCTTCATGCCACAACAAATGAGAATTAGTGCATATTGTTTTGAGCATGTTTGTGTGCATATATAACTATAGATAACTATATAATATGTGTGTACATATACAAAAAGTAGGATACAGGTTATGTAAAATAAAATGCACTTAATTTTCTTTTTCTTCCTTTTAAAAATGTTCTGATAGAAAGAAGCTTGGCTGGACCACAAGCAGGAATGCAAGTGCCTTAAGAGCATCGAGCCAAACTTTCCTCCAGACTCTGTCAGACTTGCTGGAAGGATTGTTTTTAAACTAGTAAGTGATGTTCTTTTAGATTGATTCAGTGCAGCAAATTCTGATAAATGCTTTCTCACTCTACATTTTAAATGCAATTATGAACTACAAGGCTAAAGTGACTGGGAGTGCTGAAAAAAATTAGACTGCAAATTGCATTACAAGTTTACTGATTAATTTGCAGAAATGCTGAAAGGATCAAGAGATTCCAAAACAGACATAACTAAGCTCGAGGGACATGTTTATTGACTTTCTTTTCCTATGGTTATGTGGTAGCATTCTAAGCTTATTCCTGCCTGGAAGAAAAACATAGGGAGACACTGTTTCCCCTTCAATACTACTGAAGCTATTGGTGCTTTTCTGTTAACTTAATGGAAACCTCAGTAGGTGCGTTTGAATAAGCGGTAAGGGCAGAAGCACTGGTAGCTAGCCCTTTCTTTAGAGGGCATAATGCCATGCTTTCCATGTTGGGTTCTCTTAATCACAATTACCTTTCTATACTCTCTTGGAAGTCCTGGGTGTTTGACATTCCCACGGTTTGATTACTTTGTTGACTAAATTTTCTGATAGTTTAAGAAGCTTATAAATGTGTGGGATTGTAAATCACATTTTTTTTGCTGAACCTGCTATGATGCTGTCTGTGCTGGATAAAAGTGCAGGCCTTTGTTGTGGTCTGAGGTGATGAAATATGATTTCACATTTATTTTATACATTGTTGTGAAGAGTTTATGCATTATGGTTTTTAAAGGGCAAATATGTACCTAGCGATACTGTGCATTAATTAGAGTCACATGAACTCTGAAACTACAAACCTCATAAACTGATTTCAATTATGCTCTAAAGCGCTAAAGTAAGTTATTAAAGGTAAGCTGCCAAAGTGTTAAAAAAATTCAAAATCAGTAGAAAGTCTTATAAAAACA
Source organism: Ploceus nigricollis (assembly GCA_013399945.1). NCBI lineage: Eukaryota > Metazoa > Chordata > Aves > Passeriformes > Ploceidae > Ploceus > Ploceus nigricollis. Next base: position 35,960 of record VXBC01001324.1, on the reverse strand, counting down.
AAGAAATATAGTTTTTTAGGATAGTTAATGCAAAGTCCTGGATTTATGTTGATGCTGTTGGCCTTACCTAATTATCTTTCATGTTTATCACACGGAATAATCAGTCTTGTAGAGTGTTTTCAAGATAAAACATGCTATGTGAGTGTTAATTATCTGCTTTTCCTGTACAGCTCAGACAATCAGTATGCCCTTCTGAGAGACTCTACTCTTTTTCCGATCTTCAGTCAAGTAAGTGATCGCCAGCCAGATTTCAGGAAATACTTCCAAGGTCTGCTTTATGAAAGGGCCATCCGATTTTCTTGCAGCTTGCCTTCTGAAGGTTTGCTCTGTGGAGTAACAGAATCAAAGACAAAAAACCTCTGTGGAAAAGAACAGTTATTTCAAAGACGAAACGAAAAACATGCCTGTTGTCTTGAAGCAAAACCTTCCTGATTTTTTTGCTTTAGTATTTTTATTTTTGCATTTTACAAAGAACATCTTGCCTGCTCATTTTTTAATTTACCCAGTGTCTGCCTTACTACATATACAGTGTCAATATTTCTACATACAAAGACAATAGTACATATATTTTTACAGTGAGGTTTTACTTTTTTAATACTTATGTGCTATTGCATAAAGCTTCAAAATAACCTCTAGAAATAGGAAAGAAAGTTAAATTTAAAAGGGATATGTGTATATTTTTCTTCTACATGACCTTTCAATAGAGGAAAAAGATGAAATGGTGCAGTTATTACTTTTGTGGCTTTGCAGGTTTCAGCTGCTTGGGTAGAAAAAGATGCTCATTACAATCTCTTAGCAGAGCAAATGTTGAAATAGGAAACGTTTTTTTCATACTTTGTCGCATCATGAAGACTTAGAAAGGAAGAACTACATCCTTGGTTCATTTTTGCATCTTGTTTAGAAGGATTTTCTGGAGAGTAATGTGAATATTTTGATTACCTCAATGTTTTTTAATATTATTCAGAGTTTTGGCTACAAACCAGTTTGATCAATTGGTATAGTTAGAAATAAAATGCGTATAAACATAAAAAATGCAACACATAGTATTAATTTTACTTCTGAACACCCTGACATTCTGCTGCCTTATCCCAAACTGTAAGGGCAAAAGACCTTAACAAGGCAGCAAATTAAAATGGATAGATTTCAGTTATTTAAAACATAGTGATTTTCTACAATGGATGTTCTCAATTCGTGTAACCAAGGTTTGTGGAAAACATATGCTTCAAATTAAGTTAAAATGATGTAGTGTAGACTCTGGACTTTCATGCTTCATTACACTGCTGGGATCCAAGGAAAGAGTCTTTATTGTACCAATGGCTGATTGCAGAGTGGTGCAGAAGGAACTGGACTGGAAGAGTCTCCCTTTAAAAATTAAATATTGATGACTTGTACAGCAATTGTCTCTAGTGTAGGCAAAGATTGTTTTGTAACTGGTTGTTCCATACAAACTGGTTTCTCAGTATACTTCAGGAGATGACCCCAGCTTTCCTTGACTTGGGGAATCATGTGATAAGTTGTCTGGAGAGAAGCTTGGTGTTGAAGAGGCCTGAGATGCAATGGATGAATGGTACAAAAGTCTATAGAGTGGCCAGAAGCTTCTGCTTAAATTGTCATTCTGAAGGAAATGGTGATATGGCCTGCGATACAGGTGGGATGACTGTCCTCTCACTGATACAGAAATAACTGGTACATAGCCAGTTAGTTTAGGAGAAGACAAATGAGAGATCCACATGTAGTGTTTCATCTTTACTTACTCTAAGTCTTAATAACAATTCCTGTGGGATTTCTTAACTCCACAGCATGAAGTGTTCAGGACATTAACACATTAACTGAACCTGATACTTCAGGCTCCAGTACAAATGGCCTATGCATAATCTTATGTAAAGGTTTTGGCTGACTCTTTACTTGTGTTGTTTTCCTGGCTTCCTTGTTAGAGTGAAGAGATGGTCTCTATGGTTTTGGAGTTAAAATAATCCAAAACTGTTTTGAGTTAGTGTGAGAACTTGTAGCAGCTGTGATGTTTTTTGCTGCCTCTATATGCTTCAAAAGCTCCAGTTTTTTCATAACAATTTCCCCATTTGCTGCATAATTTATGAATGGTGTTGATAAAGCTTTTGTTTCTTTGTGTACTTAGTGGAATCTACAGGAAAATCAGAAATCCATTTTCGTTAGAGGTCTAAGTATATGGGAGAAAAGATTTATATGAACAGAATCACATGAGCTATGAATACAGGCTGTAATCTGAAACAATAATATTCTCAGGAAGCATCTTTGTAATAGAAGATAATGTTTTAACACTAATTAGCAATGTGACAGAATTCTCATTGATACTCTTTTAATATTTTTTTTTCCCCCCCACTTGTAATTCCAAAATATTTTATTTTTGAAAATTGTTATTGGCACTATGCTATCTCATTTTGCTTTACACTATTACTTTTCAACATTAGTTTATGCTGTTGGCTGATTTTTAGTGTGGGAGACATATAAACTGAATAGAAGAGTATAAAGTTTTATACAGTTTTTGAATAATTAGCTGCTAAAACAAATAAAACATGAAAAACCACAAAGCATGTGGAGGCATCCAGCCCTTTATGAAGTTCTTTTCCAATCTCCATAGTTGCTTGAAATTCCTTCATATGTCCTGAAACTCAGATTAAGTAGGTGGGGTCTCTCTGAGCATTGTTACTTTTGCTAGTTCTTATTTGTCTTAAGACAATTCCTTCCTTCCTTAGTTCTCTGGGCTCTCTATATGTTACAGCAATTCAGAAATCATCTTTGTTTTTACTTACCAAGACTCAGTATTCAGAAAATAGTTTGTGTACTGTATTATGGGGCAGATATTTTGTTACTTTACTTGTATAAGAATCAGAGTTACATAACTAAATCCCCATGCCTTATTTAGGATTTTTTTCATAGGCCTTTTGTTGCATTTTGTCTCCCACACCAGGTTTCTTAAACGATTGAAAAAAGTTCCTTAAAAACAAAAAATGAAAACATACACAACTTTCATTTCATTTTGCTTTTGGCCTTTTTTTTTTTTTTTTTAATGTGCTTGGAAAACCAGGTCTTGATCATTTTCCATTAAGGTTCCCATGGGACTTTTTTTCTGGATCATTAGCTCTGATGTCCTGGACAGATTCCAGTGTGGATAATTGCATTCTGCTTCCATCCCTATCAGTTCTCCCTGAAGTTCCAGTTGGTTTTGGTATTCATGTTCACATCTGTCCTAAGCTACAGTGTCCATTTGTAACATGCTTCTTATATGATTTCTCTTCTTTAGTCTAGGGTTGTTATATTTGCCAATAGTGAAACAAACCATGCCTTCCTCCCTTTGTTATAATACATTTTGTAATGTATTATAGATAGTTTAAGGTAAATCACATGTTGTCTTATAATTACATTTGAAGGAAAAAGCATTTTTGTTCCCAAAGGGACATTATATAAGAAATGCTTTTGTGTGTTTATAATTTTTCTGTTATATTTTTTAAACTTGATTGTTTCAGTCATCTAAAAGTTTGCTGCTTCTCTTGAAGACACAGTCCTCATAGATACTATATTTTTCTGTACCAGAGATTTTCTGTACATTCTGCAATACATACATGTCTAGATTTCTAACATTTACATTTGTTCATGCTTACAAAATCACCTACAAACACCCACACTGTTAATTGCATTTGGGTAGTGCTGTGTGCATCCATAGATGTTAATAATAAAATAACAATTCACCATTATGCAGAGATAAAATTGATTCATAGTGCATCATAAATCTGTGCCTTTCGTTATAGACTGGTGCTTGAATATGTTCAGCTTTGCATTCTCTGTTTTGTACTAACTGGTAGTAAAAAGAAAGTGTGAAGCAGGTAGGCAGTGAACTTGCTAGGGCAGCAGCAGGTTGACTTTCTGTGTTGAGACCTGATGCATGCATAATCACTTAATTAGAACACGAGGCACTGTGATTCTTTCTGCTGCAGTATTTCTATCTGAAAAGCATGAATAGTGGTGCTTTATAATAAAGTGATATTTACTTATTATTCTTTCATATTCATTGTTTACCAGTTGCTCTGTATGGAGCTCATTTTGTTCATAAATACTTATCTGCTAGCATAAAGTGTTTCTAACACACCTATGGAGAATACAATATAAAAGTATGTACTGCTGCATAAAGTTCCAAGCATATTTCTAATGTGGTTAATGTTACAAACCCAGATGCCTAATTTTTGTATGTAATGTCTTACATCTGCTTACACATCTGCTTTATCTATTGTCTTTTGATCTTTAACTTGCTGTCGCATTCATATGATTTGGCAGTAGCAACCTGATAAACTCTACTGTGTGTTGATAGGTAATTGTCACAAAAACTGAGAAATGTCTGCCCTCTGTCAAAATTGCCCTCCGTCAAGATTAATTCCTGGATTGGAAATGTCTAGACTGTATGGCTGCCATTGGATGTTTTGAAAATGTTGGTAAAATGTTCTGTTTATGACATGGTCTACTTTTTTTTCCCTTTCCCAATAAGACACTGAACGGTTAAGTGAAGAAATGAAAGATGGCCTCAGGCACCTTGCACAGACTTTGCAACTGTATTTGAAAACTGAGATCCAGGATGAGTCTCAACTGCCACCTGCAATTGACTTTTTTCAGATCTTCACAAAAGTAAGTGTTAAAATCTGGTTGCTTGACAACTCATAAATTATCTTTTCCTCATGTTCACGATTTATTTCTGGAGTGGGAGTTCAGTAGATACATTCAGAATGTGATATATGACAAAGTGAATTCAAACTATTTTTTTTATTCAGTCAGTATTTAAGCAGAAGTATAACTTTAATATAATTGCAGCACTTCAAATTTAAAGCAGTAGCCAGAGGATATTTTTTTCTTTTCCTTTTTAAAAATAATCATGTTAAAGCTGCTGGGTGAGAACAAAACCAAGAAAGTTCAAATATAATTGAGTCAATCAACCTGAGTAATTTTTTCACAGTAATGAAGTGCATATAACATCACTCTTCAGCCTAGAATTTTTCTGCAAATTGAAATATATTTTCAGATATCCTCCCATCCCACTTTGTCATTTAGAGGTATATGCTAATGTTTAGTAATAGTACTGTAGCCTACAAGCTGCTTTTTCCAGAGGCCTTGTGGATTATTTATTCTGAAGGGTGACATATAAGGTATTTAAAATTAGATTCCACAGTATGTAAGATGTTTATGTGCTGCTAACTAAATATTGTTGGCTTTTGGTGTAGATATTTTATTACTTTTAATTCATGAAGCTAAATTCAAAGAATGCTAGCAGAAATGTTTTATATGAGGAGTACTCATAGTTTTAACTCCATTTCATTTTTTTGATTTCTAATTAATTGATAAATTCTGCCATAAGATTTATCTTAACTTACTTATGTTTTGGTTGTTTTAGTAAGTGTATTCTTATGAAGTAAGCCAAAGTATAACATTTTTTTTTCTTTTGATATAAATAAAAGAAAGAGCCTCTTTGGGAGAAATAAAATAAAAACGCTATAAATTATTTTTTAACATTTAAAAGAAGTCTGTTTGCACAGTTAAAAAACCTTTTTTAAATTTTTTTTGCTGTGGACAGGAGTAGGAGCAGTTTAATCAACCATGTTGTTTTTCTGGATTTTTTTTTATTGGTGATTAGACTGCTGTGATGTAAAGTTGCAATTTTACCTGAAAAATCACACAGTCTGAAATAGACCCAGTCAAAAGGGTGCATAGATAAAACCCTTTAAGTACTACCTCAGCTCCACTCAAGCTGTTTTACTGTCTTGTGTTGGCATGCTGGTTTGGCCTGAGCATTGTCAGATGCATTTCACATGAAACATGCACGTTGTGTTATCTGGTGTAGAGAACTCGTGCAGCTGAAGATAAAACTGATTTTCAGAAGATGATCACTGCCTACTCAGTTTGAACTGAGTTGCAGCTTGTAAGAAATTCTTTCCAAATGTATTTGCCTTCTATGTAATAATAATAAGCTTAAGATGGAGAATGGCCATGTGGCTTTACAGAGAGTGTGATGATTACTAAACACATTGGAACAGTGATGAAGAAAGTGCAGAAGGTTTTAAATTTTTTTTGTGTACACACATGCACAAGCACATATGTGCACCAAGGTGGTGTAAGTGGCCATCAAGGGCAGAGTGAAAGTCAAGATTTCCCAGCTCCATATCTTGTTAACTGGAGAACTGGGAATGCTCCTGTTAATGACAACATTTGCCCTACTGTAGCTTTGGTATCACAAAGATGTTTTTAACTCGCTGTATTCCATATGTTGACTGTGAATTTTTCCCCAACCTATTGAATGTAGTACTAAGTGCTGAGTTGTTGGTTTTGGTTTGGGGTTTTTTTGTCCATTAAACTAGGGGCTCATTTCCTTCTTTTGCTGATTTTGCTTAGTCTGTGTGATAGTCTGCTCTGGGAAAAATGGAGAGCAAATTACATAGACCTTTCATGTGTACACATACTGGATATCATTAATACTAAAAAGAACTGGCAGAAGGGATAGGAGAATCTGACTGGACAAGTGAGTGGTTGGGAGAAAAGAGCAGTCAACAGCCATGTGCTTTACATGAGTAAAATTAGTGTCTTGTTCAGAGTTCAGTCAAGCACAACTGTCAAACTTTTTGTAAGACCTTGTTGTCACTCTTGAATTTTCCATGTGGCATTTTACAGCCTTCCCAATTTGGTTGTCAAACGAGTTTGTTATGAGTGTGATATTGTATTAAAATATTAATTTAGTATTTCCCCATCCTTAGGGAGGTAGCAGCAGACATTTTCTGCCATTCCCATGCAATGTTCTTTGGAAGATAAGCTGGATGTCCATACAAATTTTTTTTTGTAAAAGCTGAGTAGGGATACTTATTCTCAGCAGCTAAAATTTAAGGCTTTGGAACTCTAAAGTTTCTGCTAAGACTTTTGCGGTCTCTTCTCCGTAGTATAACTCTAAAGAAGACCAGCTGTGATGACTTTCCTTTGTGGTCATAGAAAAAAAAATACTACAGATACATAACTTCAATATGTAATCTTGTTTTCCCAATCGCTTCCAACATTCCTTTCAAGTTCAGTAGGTGCTTATTCGAACATTGAACTTTTTTGGATCAGTTCTTTCATTGCATGCCACAAAAAGATCCAGTCAAAGGTCATTTTTTTATTCTGTTTGATGCTGAATTCTCAAGAAGGAAAATAAACAGACTGCCAGACAAAGAAAAAAATTATCCTGCAGGGTGACTATATTCCAGATGGTTCTTGGAAAATCTCCAACCTGATTTAGGTCAAAAGAGCTTCTCAGAAGCTCTTTTAAACAGTCCTCCTTCTCTGCTGTCCATTACTCTTGTCTTTGTGAAAATGAATTATAGTTTTATTCACTTGCTTGTGATGCTTAATAGGCAGAGAATCCCCCTGAGTGCACAATTGTAGAAACTGCCCATTTAAAATCAAAGAAAATTTTGCCATTTCTTTCCATGGGGGCAGAATTTCACCCCAATGTATTTTTACTTTGCACGAGATCTGTGGAAAATACCAGCTGTACTGGATGGGGTGGTGCTTCAGAAGGGTTATGTACCTTTCTTTCTGACAGTGTTGCCTTGTCGTTACTAGACAATTTGCTTTTGTATCAACTGTCCTTTGAGCTGGAGTTGAATTTTCTCATTTTTGTTATCTGATCACTTTTTGCAAGCTTCAGTTTATTTAACGTGCCTTTTATCAAGGTTGTGACTGTTTTAAAATTCTGATCCTCAGTATTAAACAGAATTATCTGCAGCTAATTACGTGGTAAGGCTTTAACTCCACTGAGACATTTTCTAATGTCAAGATAAATTTTTGACAGCATGGTTTTATGGTTTAATGATGTTTCCATAACCTTGAGATAAAATCAGTCCTTGCTTTTTATTCTTCAGCTTTTACTTACATGTGTGAGGAGGTGGCCTGGAGTCCTTTGAGACATTTAATGGATGCAGGATAAAGCGTTAAATTTTTGTATACATTTATGGTTCTTTTCATACTAGCAGACAGAACAATGTGAATCTCTTTAAGACATTGAATAAACTCTGTGCCTACCATAAACCTGTGAGTGACTCTATTGGCAGGAATCAGGCTTAAGATGACTTCTTTTAGACTGAATATAGGCTTGGTGTTTTATATAGAATCACAACTACTCATACTGTGTCAAAATTGACTTTTTGTGCATTTTGAAATAGTTTGAAAATTTATTTTCCAATTAATGAGAAATAAAAGAGATTCTGATGTGTGCTAGTATGATAGCCATTTTGAAGATCACCTAATTTCAGGTCCTCATATTTATAAGAATAGTAAAGTATAGGCCACCTCTGCCTTAACTAGCAGTAAGATAAAATCCAGTGACAGTTCATGAACTGTTACAAGCAGTCTTCTAGGGCAGTTATATAAACTTAAACCAGAATATTATTGGAAAGAAGTTTTCTAGAGGGTGTTTTGATTAAACTGTTGATAAACTTTTTGAGAAAGGATGCTGGATTGAAGATTTTAGGGAACCCCATATGATGCCATTTTGAGTTTTGCCTTTTTTTGCCTTTTATATATCCTCTGTATTCTTGCACATATATTTGTAGCACTGTAGCCTATTGTATTGGTGGCTAGTTTTGCCAGTAATTTTCCATGGTCTTTCCCTAGGCAGAAAGATAAAACAAATTCCAGAACTCCAAGCCCTGAGGGGTACAAGGCCCCAATGCTATCTTGGTTCTTCATGGGAACCAAAGACGAGAACAACTCTTTGAGATACATTTTCATGGACAAAGTACAACTAGTGCTGAAGGAGGTGCTCCAGAGAAGGGGCTTGACCCTTGGGGGGGAAATTGAATCACCACTTGTCCTCCTAATTGGTTCTTTTTATCAATTATGTTAATTTCCTAAAACCTATAAATATGTGCTCATCCCTGTGGAGGTGGGCTTTTGTGGACATCTTTCCATAACTGCCCCTGAAGGCCTTCAAATAAAGATCCTCTCTTATATTAACTTCTTACAAAAATTATCTCCTTGCAGAGGAAATGGCAACCACCATGCATCAACTTTAGAAGCAATAGTGTGAATAGAGATTAGAGAAAAATTAGTAAATGTTTTAATCAAATAGGAAGAAATATTGCAACAATACTCTAGAATAAGGGTGATAAACAGTCTGATAAGACTCCTCTCTCTTTACTTTGCCAAATGAAAGTTGAGTCACCACAGGAAGTTATTTTTGTCTAAGGTGATTTTTCAGTTTAGTGATTTTCTGTTATTTCCCCATTGAATTATAATTTGGGGAGATAATTTTCCATAGCAATTATCTTAATTTTCAGTCACAGTTGCTACCTTGAAAAGCAAAAGGATATTTTACCAGACCGCGAAACCAGGCTTCAACCATTCTATCAGATTTTAAATTAGGGTACATGATCACAATTAAAATATAAGCTTTTGCTAACAAAGCTTGTTACAGTGAAAGTAAAACTGTAAGACTTCAATACTTCAAATTGAACTTATGGTATAATTGGGGTCCCCTCATTTAGTTGTATGTACCATCTGTTTTACAAACTGCCTGTAGCGTAACAAGCACCAGGTGTAGAAAATGAGGTAGAAGAGTTTTAAAGCAATAATATATTACAAGGAGTGGTTGGGTAGAATTTGTAATAATTTGGTTTTGTCATAGGAAAGCAAGCTTTTTTCTTGAAGAGTGAAGGGAAGCAAAAAGACTAATTTTTAAGGAAATTAATTCAGCATAGATTGAAAAGCATAAACTGATAGAAAAGTTACTGACTGGAGCAAGCCAGCATGCGGGGGGTGTGTGAAAGGAAAGTTGTATACTTCTTGTTCACTTGACGCTTCTTCTGTTGGGTTAAGTTGAAAGTAATAAGATGGCAGAAAACAGTTTAGAGAAATAAATGGCAGGGTAGTGTAGGCTATTTTGCAACAGTTTGGATCTTTAAACATTTATTTATTTATTTATTTATTTTCAAATTTTTTTGGATTTTATATTTTAGTGTAGAACTGAAAAGGACCCAGGTGGCCAGGACATTAATTACCATTAATTTGCCTAATTATGCTCAGAGCATATCCACAAAACACACTTTTTAAAAAGCCAGTGGTCTCTGACATGTGGTCTACATCAGTCTGTTGTCTGTTTTCTGACACCCTTATGGAAATGAACTGGAAGCAGTAATGATAAAAAGCTTTAGTGGTTGTAGCAATTGGAGTACATGCAAAAAAATGTGCAGGATGAGGCACCTTTATGTTTAGGAAAAGCCAGCATGAAACAAGGTCATGGAGATGTTTAATAAAGATCTGAGTAGTAAATGAAAACCATTTACATCCTCTATCAGCAATTTTAAGAGCCTCTAATTGAGGAGGATAAGCCTGATACCTGTTTATAATGCTGTTGGCAGCAAAGTGGTCTATCCTTGTCTTTAGGATGACCTACAGTGGGGTTGCTTAAAGCATTTTTTGTTTGTTTGTTTTGGCTGTGGCAGAGCTAGGATTTTGTGTGGAAGGATTATTGATCAGCTCTGAGACTTGTTCAACATGTTTAATAGATGAAAACGCACAAAACTCTTTCTTCCAGAATGACATCGCAGTTGAAAAATACTGTGATCTTGGAATATAGGATGGGGAAGCATGTATTTGTGGTGCTGTTGTTGACTTGCTATATTCTGAGCTGCTTCAGAATCTCTACGAAAATGAGGATAATACGTGTCTAAGATATGCTGTAGAGATAAATAGCTGTTACAGTTGAAGTATCAATTGAGGGTGCAACAAGTTTTGTCTTATGTAGGCATTTCAGTGGATGTCAATTACATGATACCTACTTACATGAAATTTAGTCCTAAAGAGTGTGTTCTCTCCCCGTTCCCCAATATATATCTTTTTGCTTTAACAGTAATTGTGGTGTGTCATGTTCTATTTCCTTGAAACTACTCCTAAGTTTGTTGTGGACCTAAGATGGAGAAAGAAACAATTAGACCATGGTACTGGTTCAATATCATGATTGAATTGATCCTGTGTTTTAGTATGGGTGAGCAGCTGTCACAACGTGGTTGTAGCACTGATGCGTTGTCGGCTGGTGTGAGATTGCTTAGCTTGTGCCACAGCAGCCTGAAGCTGACAAAGGCTGTCTCAAATAGTTTCATGACAGTACATGACAGTGCTTATGGATATTCTGCAATAGTGGCTGGCAGCAGATCGTGCAAGCAAGGTGCAAGAACTCTGCCAGGATAGTTTGTCATTCCTTTCTTGCTTGCCTCTCCTTACACAGCTACACTGGAAGTTCCCATGCTGTCCCCAGGTAAGTTAGATGTAGATTGACTGGCAGAGTCAGATCGAGGAATATTCCCTTTAGGAAATCATCTAATTTGCCTTAGTGATTTAATTTTTTTTCCTCTTCCTTTCCTCCTGATTATATAAGTATTGACTAGACTTTTTCATGTCTGTAATCACCAATAAATTGTATTTCTTCTTACGGATCCTTTGAAAATTTCTGTGCTGGTTATGGGCTTTTTGAAATTTTAAATGTGTTCATTGAAATGTGTCCCTAATGTCATAGATACTGCAGATAATGGATTTGAACTTATCTCCCTTCTGAATTTAAAGTAATTGTGGGCTGTTATTAAAGATTCTATAATCACTTTTGGAAATCTGGCAGTATTTTTCCCGTTTGAAATAGAAATCTGCAGTATTAAAGCTTTCTTCCTTCTCACATTCCACAAGAATATTCTTCAGTCTGTCAACAAACCTTGTGCTTTGCCTGTACTCACAAATATAAAATTCATCTTCTTTCTTCTTCTATTACCATCAAGGCCAAGTTTTCATTCAACTTTCAGAGGAAAGTGGATTGGACGCCCACTCTTTGAAGGGTATTTTTATGCATCACAAAGTCATTGAAGTCAGAGTTTCATCATGTAAATAGATAGGATGTGGTGAAGTGTTGCTCCTAGTCAAGATAGAAATGATGAAGTGCTAACCTGCTGCTTTCTCAACATCCATTCAGTGTTGTGGGTGAAAATTACTTTGCTTGTTTGGGTCTTTAATCTGGGAAGATAGTAAAGAAGGGTGCACATGTTGTCTGTGACATCAGTGTTTTCTGCTATGCAGAAATTACCTAGACTAAGTAATGCTGACGTGTTTCTCATTTTGTAGTAATTTCAGCCTTTAAGCTTGTTCTCAAATTAAAAAATCAGTATATTAAAGAGCAGCTTGCACAGTGTGCATTTGTGCTGTCTAATCTTCTGAAAGAATCATGTTTACTTTTATACTTTATGAGTATGAGTAAAATTCCATGAACTGGCTGATAGTGAGAAGCTGTTGCAACAGCATAGAATTGCTTGTTTTACTTTTAAACTTCCAAATTTTTTTTGTATTTTTATATTTTTAGGATTTCTTTTAACCTGAGACAATATCCATTGTCCTGGTGATAATTTAAATGGCATAAATCTGAACCAAGTATCTCTCTAAATGAGAGATTTCATTTGCCTAGGTTTTATAATTAATGTTGCATGTATTGAATGTTTTTTTGCCTATTAAGAAGTAAAGTATAGTCTATAGTTTTATGAAAAAATATATAGTAGCTGAAGAAGCAGCTTGTGAGAATATAATGATCATGTTGGAATTTTCCTAGTGGATTTGGACCAATGACAGATATAAGTCCAACATAATTTGCTGCCTTAATTATACAAGATCATTGTTTCTCATTCCATAGCATTTTTTTTCCATTAAACTATCCTTATAGACATATTAGACAGTCAGATGGTAATTTTTAATGTAAGTTCCAGTTCATTTGTTTGGAAAGCCACAGTTCTGAAAAGCTCCAGTGGTAAAGGTTTGTAAAGGGCAAGCTTCACTAGTTTGCCCCCATTCTGTCAGTTTACTGAGGACCAAAATTTGTCCAGTTTCCTGAATGATGTACCTAGGCTGACTGCAGAGCTGAGTAATGGCACGAATGACCAAGAAGGGAATTCAGCTTGTTGTCTTACCATCCTTGTACCTGATAGTTAAATCAGGAATAAGTGCATTTAACCATCTCCTATAAAAACAATATACTTAAAATGAATTAACAGTGGCTGCTGAGAATCACAGCAAGATTTGTACCATCATCTTCAACATGAGTGAACAACAAGGTATAAAAACTAGAAGCAATTTGAGTTAATTGTGTTAACTGTGGTTTTGAGAAATACCTTTTCCTGATTAACTTTAACTTTACAGCTACCAAAAAACCTACTTGACTTAATGATGATGTTGATGGATATGCTTCCTATATATTATTGAACTGTCTTTGCAATACCTTGTCATGGCAGAAATTAGAGAATATAAGAATGTGTAAACAAAAAGTACTCAGTAACAGCAGGATGTTGTACAACATTAATGATTCTCATTTGCAAGCTTGCATCTTCTTGGAAGCAGCTGAATTTAGGTAGAGTTCTGATGTCCCACAATGGCCCTGGATGTTGCTGGTGGTATCAGTAGATAATAAATCATAGTGCATGCTCTTGGGTCAGGGCTAAAAGTGAATCTGTATCTGGGTACAAGTCCAGAGAGATGATAAATCTCCATAACCACACAAATTGTGTGAATACAGAAAAACACTGTGAACTAAATAGAGATGTGTCTGGTAGCTTTGTATTCTGGAAGAAACTGTGATCCATTGGTAGAGATCTGCTAGAAAAGCAAACTGAAAGAGCTGGAGTATCCACAGCAGTAAGAGATTTTTGACCATGAAATAGCCAATTGTTTGGGAGAAGAGTAAGCATATACACATCTACTTTCCAAGCATGGTGCTGCCAACTGTATTTCTTTGAAGTTTTTATCTTCAAATCAAGGAATTGCACTACAGACCACAGAATAAATAAAATTTATGCTGGCAACCCTGTCCACGATATAAGCAAACTGACCAGCCCAGTTTAGTAGATCCAAAATTGCATGACTTCTAGTAACTCTTTTTACTACTATCTAATTGTTGTAGATTCACAAGAAATTACATTTGCAAATTTAATTTCTGTTCATTCAATTTCTAGATGAGATGGATAAGAGGAATGTGAAGACTCATAAGAAAGAAACAGAAAGAGAAAAACAAGCTTGCTTGTAAGGGAATGTTATGTTTTTCAGTTAGGTCTGAGACAACATTTGAGCACCATTGTTTTTTGTCAGAGCATCTCTTGATGTTTTTTGGGGACAATCATACGCGTATTTGTAGAAATTTAAGTGAATGTGCCTAAGTGTAAAAAATGGAGGTGATGAGAGGCTGGTGAGCTCCTACTCATTTGTGTAGTTCATCATATTCTATACTAATTATTTTACTAGCATTAGCCTGTACACATTGAGGAAGTGGGAAGTTGTCAATATATGTCACTATATGGTTTTAATCACACTGATACCCCTTTGACTGGAATTCTGTTTTCAGTGTGCAATTTGAGGAGATTTCTCTGGACTCCATTTTTGCATTGCTGTAGTAGAGAGGAGGAATGGTGCATAGGCAGAAATGAGATGAAACTTGTTGCATCCAGCTTGTTGGGTTAAACAAGCACATAGTAACAGTAATTTGTATTTATCTACTGCCTTCTCCTGAACTGTTTTACTCCAGAGTTCTCACAGTCAGCTTTCCAAGATGTGAAGGTAGGAGCGTGTTACATGCTGTCGTTCAGTGGCAATTCGTATTTACTTGAGCTAGGATTAAGTAGGGAATGCTTGATTGTCTGGTGATAGTTCTGTAATTAGTATTCTTAGTGATTAGAAGTCTCATTGGGTCTCATGAAATGATTTTTTACATGTAGCAATATGAATTAAGGTGTGTATTTGCAGCTTGGTAGATTTTCTCCTGGTTTCTCATCTTTCCAGTGGGTAGCTGTTGTACATCTTCTGCCATTTCAGTGGGGAGCTGTTAGTTGTCTTAGTTCTTTATGGCAGAAAAAGAACTCTTTTAGACCAACAAAATTTGCTTACTTGTTATGGTGCTACTACTAGCAAATGAGAAGCTCTGAGTCCCACTTTTTATAATAAAAATTGCACAGAGAATTTGGAGGACCTTCAAGAGGGAGGGCAGGTGAAACTCATTCTAACTCATGAAAGCAAATGATGTTGATTAAATACAGGTAATGATCAATTGTGGAATCTAGAATAGTGAGGCAAAGTGACTTTGATTTATTGTTCCAAGTAAAGCTGAGTTCTCAGGAAAAAAGATACAGTAAAAGATCTGGCCATGGGATCCTCCAGTGTTCACTTGGTCTTTTTGAAAACTAACTAGCTTTTTTAAAATAGTCAATTTTGCTTTCCTCTCACTAACACTGATTTTATAACTGGGTCTATGTGAAAGAAAATCAACAGATTTTATATCCAGAATGCCTGAAAGATTTTTAAGACTGAAAGATAATTTTGCATAATGATGGGGATCTACTGTTGTGGTTCAGATTGCACATGGGGATCATGTACATATATATGCTGTTTGACTTGGGTGTCCATTTTCACCCTGTGACCTTGTGTTTAGCCTTGTGTGTTGAGATTCTAGTAGATTGAGAGTCCCATCATTAATTTAATGGAATTTAAGACAAGATGTGAATGTACTCATTGCTTCTTAAGAGCAAACAGGGAACAAAACTTGTATTTTTCCCCACACTGATTTGTTGCCAGAAGCTGCCTGCCTCCACTCACATGTCATTCTGTCTTGGTAAATCAATCTGCCTCCACATATCTATCTTAGCTGTTCTGGGAGATGTTATGTTGGAATTGTGATCAGCACAATGTATGTGCAGTGTGAAAAGTACACCATGGAAAGATAACACTAGCAGCATTGCACATGCTGTTTTTCTATAGGTTAGGAAGAATTAATTAGCACTGCTATTATTAAAGTGTTACTAATTAATGTTGCAGTGTAGTCATATGCTGTAATAATTTTTCAATAATCTGTTCAATAAGCTGTTTCACATATGTAACAGACATATGTTGTTATGCAAAAGAAAGGTAACTGAAATCAGGATTGCCTGGGGTTTTATTGATGTAGATGCATTTTCTAGGGAAAATGAAACTGAATTCTTTTAGATAACAGAAGACTTCTATATGTGTAGGTTCTGCAGAAGGGGACATGTGAGTCTATGATCTTTGAAACCCTGAGAGAAGACCTTTAATGAAGCTTGACTTTATGCCAGAATACTCTGAAATCAGTTTGAAAATATTATTGATGTGTTTATTATAAGTTAAAGGCACTCAGCATCATAAAGGAATGCTGGAGTACTTTGGAAGTTAGGATGAAAACTACTTTAGAAGTATTTCCCATGAAAACACTCTTGCTCTTTGATGCTTCCATATGGCTGTGGCAAATGTTTCTCCTCCTTTATTTAAACTGGCAGGGAACCTGTAATTAAAATGTAGAAAGATGCACTGGAAAAAAAAAATCATGTCTTTACTTTGAGAATTCAGCTGGATTTCCTAGCTATAGGGATATTTTTATTTGTAAAAAAGTAAGACATGCTTGGAAATGCAGAAGTCTGCTTTGATGCTCTCTTGAAACATCTGTCCTTGATTAGCTGCTTGAACCAGTGATGTTGTGTGTTTGTGCCTTGTTGCCAGGGAAGCCATCATCGATAGCTTCTTTTGAGAAAGGAAAAGCAGCCGATGAAAATGTAGTCATTTGCTGCTTCATTCTGAGGCTGAAACATTCCCCAAATTAACTCTTGCACATTTCATTTTTTGAAGGCTTTGTGGTTCTGTGACTGAATAATTGGGAAATAAGTTTGAAGGCTTATATGCAAAAGCATAAGGGATAGAAAGTGCACTGTAAATTAAAGATGTTGAGCTACAGTTCATCCATTCATAACTATCATGTGGTTTAAAAGATACCCTGTAAACAGCATTTGATTATACAGTTATTTGTATTAATGGACTTCACCCAGGAAAACTTACTTCAGATGTATTCCTAGTAGTTGGTGAGTTAAAAGAAGCAATTACCTTTTATATCTTCCAAAGTGAGACAAATTCCTTGTCTGATGTCTAGCAGTTTAAGTTTCAACATCTGTTGCCAACAGCCTACCTGTCTAGCCTAAATAGCTTTTGGATTGCACCAAAATACTTTGAATAAAATTGTTTTAATAAATGAGTGCTTTTGGGAATTTCTGAAACTCCCTTAGTTATGAGGAACTGTCAGTGCCTGAACTTAAAAAGATTGTTATATTTAAATACAAATAAGAATCTTTATTTTTTACTTATTTCCAAGCAAATGGCGAATTTAAATTTTAGTAAGTCAGTGACAGTGAAATAAATTATTAAGTCTTTTGAAGTAATTTTGACAGTTTTCCAGCAGTTGTCTTACACATATGTAGAGACAAGGCTAGGATAACAATACTGAGACTCTTTGAGTGGTGCATTTATTACAGAGGAATTCCTAAGGACTTCAAATCAATGTTGGTTTTCTTTCCTAACTGAAATGCACCATCTTCTTCACAGGAAAGAAGGAGAGCCATTGTGATGCTTTAAACTTCATGAACAGCTTTAGTATTGCTGTTCTTCTAGGAAAGGTCTGTCTCTCTCTTTGAATCTGAATGATTTTCTCATTGGTCTGTCCAAATGGCCTGGTAATGCCACACCTGCAGAACTGCATCCTGTGGAAATTTTTGGCTGCAGGAAAGCATTGTTGCAAGCAGAACATGTAGGTAGTCAGGGGCATCTCCTACAGGCTAGGGAGATTTGAAGAGAGCAGAAGAGGCAATCCAAAGGTCATTTGAACATGGGGGTTTTTTTATATGACGCAAAATAAAATAAAGACGACATTTCACTGCAGTGTTTATTTTCTCTTCTTGCAGTGTTACTGGATTAACAGAAAATCCATAATGTAAGTAATATTAGTGTTATTTGTAACTGCTGTCTACATTTTGGATAATACTACTCTATGTGTGTCAAGAAATCAGTGCATGGAGATAAAATAAGTATAAGAAACAATAAACTTATTTTAAGTATGGTTTTCTATCACCCTGCTGCTTTTGTGAAGACAGTAGTTGTATTCACATATGACATGATGTAGAAATTTTCAGCAAAATCCCTCATGAATTTTATGGTTGTAGTGGAGTTATTTCTGCCCTTTAAAAGTATGTTATAGATGTGATGTAAGATTTAATGGGACTCTTTTTTCTTATAATTGAAAAAGTGTAATTGCCTTTGGTGGAAGCTGAGCTAGAAAACAGGAAATGCTGATCATGTGTGCCATGATCTGGGATGGAATTGATTGAGTTTTTATTCCTTTTGGCATTTATCTGAAATTTCCTTTTCCGAGCATTAGAAAACACAGGGAAGAATAATCTCAATGCATCTTTATTATAACTGGTATTTCTGTGTAGATTCAGCTTTGTTAGGAAAACTAGTTGTGACTGCTGGGTAATTATAGGGTTGGGATTGCCCTGGGAAAGCCAGATGCAGTAGATTACTGTGCATGAATTAAAAACTGCCAGACTTTGTGGCTTTCTTTAAAGGGATGTTGTTGTTGATAGTGGGTATTTTGTTTTTGACTAAACACAATCCATTTTGATAGATTAGTTTTCAAACTCATTTGTCTCTATTAAAAAAGGGCTAAATCAAGCTTTGGCAGGCCAATTTAGACTGTTTAGAATAACATGACTGGTGTTTAAATGTGGTCTTCAGAAACGGCTTTGTGAACAGAGGCTCTGTTTGTTCCTGTTCTCTTACTAAACAGTTTGAAAAGGGTAGACCTAGTTCACATCAAAGCTCTGGTTTGTCTAACGGACTGTTACCATCAAATAAATTAAGCTGAACTAGGTCAGTATATTGTGATCTAATCATATTAATGCAATGATTGGCTTTTTTTTTTTAAATACTGTTATAATTTAAAAGATTGGTGTTTCCTGAACCTGAAAAAATAAGCTCTTGTATGTTTGACTCAAGCCCTTTTTTTTCCTTTCTATTTAAATACAGAAAATAGTAACTGTTCTTAAGGTGAGAGTAGAAAACCAAGAAACTGCTTGACCTGCCTAGAGAAAACAAGCAAGAAAGGCAGAAGGAAGGGGTTGGATGGCCTTTTCCTATTCTCCCAGTTAGCTTCAGGTAGGGAGATATCAGATCAGTGAAAAAAAGGCCAGTGTTCCAGTTGCATTTTATGTAGCATTTCATAGTAAACAAGCTTTGGACCTTATGGCAAATGGTTTTAATGAAGCCCTGTAAAAAAGGATTAAAACACCTAGTGTTTTAAATTTCGCTGGTTTTGTTGCTATACCAAGCAGACAAAGAGATTTATGAGATTCTGATCTATGTTCTGTGGTGCTATAGAAAATTTTTACTAAATTAAAAATATTTTGGATTGGCATGGTACAGAATAAATGGCAACTTATTCTTGTGGCTGAGCCCTGATCCTCACTTTCCCTGTTGTTGATAAGAAGATACAGGAAAAGCCGGAGGGGAGTTGGGGGAGAGAGAGAGAAGGAGTAGAAAAGGACAAGTAAAGGTTTTCATTTAGTGATTTTTATTTATTTTTGGTCCATATGCATTGGATCCAAGATGCTGGGTAGCTACGGACAAGTTTGAGTTGGCAGGTTTGCCTTGACAGCTGTTACCTTGGACTTTGGAATATTCTCCCTCATCAGTGCTACCATCTGGCTGCTCTGACACGATATTTCTACTTCATCAGTCTTTGGTAAGTTGGGTGGAGCTGCGGGAGCCGTTTCATCCTCTGTTTCTAATGCTGTCTTGCTGTAGTTCTGTTGTCTGTAAGAGGACAGAGATCAAAAGGTAGGGCCTGAGGCGAAAAGGTAACATCAGATTTGTCATGTCTTAGACTGATGTGACCGCTGGTCTGCTGATTTGAAAAAAAAGTCACTGTCAGTTTTAAAATGAATACAGTCTTTGGCTCAGGAAATGCCTAAAGCAGAGGTTGGTGGGTACTGGGATGGATATATTGGTGGAAAGATCCCTCTCTGTGTATTTACTACCTGTTTTCACAAAGAATCTGGTGTGGGCTGGTCAGAAACATGTTATTGTGCTTGCACATTCACATTTGTTTAGACCTGGAATAGCTGTCCTTAAATGATAATTTGTTAATCCTGTTTTTCAAAAGTAACCTGATGATCTGTGAGCCTACTGCTGGAATTCCCCATGTCAACTCACATTCATAAAAATAAGAATTAAAACTCCCTAACAGAATAGAATTAAATTTTACGTGTTTCAAATGCATAGAAATCTTTTAAATAGATGTTGGTATTAAACAGGATGGATATAAAATGGTGTATGGAATAGTAGCAATCACTGTGACTCTTAAACCTTATAATGCACACTGCTCATTTTTGTATGTTCATATGCTCTCTCCACACCATGTGAAAATCGTTTAACTGGTGTCAATTCAGATAGCTTTGCTGATTGCAGTGGAGAGCATTGGGAGCTCTACACTTTCCAGAAACAAAGTATAATGATTGCTAGCAAGGAGGCAGCTGACTAATAATGTGGATTTTATGGTCAATAGGCGGAAATGATCTGCATTTGAATTTTATGTGGGAAAGTGAACAAATAAATTATGTTTGTCCTTTTATAGGAATCATGTGCATGCCTGCTACACAAAGCAGGTCTTTAGATGAGAATATAGAGGTGTTGGTTAAAATATTAGCAGTTATCTTTATAAACAAGTGAAAGATACATAACAGCAGTCTGTATTTTTGCTGTTCTTTTTTAGTGTATTAATATAACAAATGTGTTGTGGGAGTTTGTTTTTTTGGTTTTGTTTTAGTTATTTTTATTATTTGCTTTATTTTAATTCCACAATATCTTTTTCTCACCATAAAGATGATCAATCAATAATTAAAATAAAACATTCAGCATGCATCAGTTATTTTCCACTTTGCCCTGATGATAATGTCACTCTCAATACAGAATATTCTTAATAAAGACAATATATGGGTGAAAATCAAATCTTACCAGATGAGTCTTAACTGATTTAGTCTCTAGAAAAGGTGGCACAGGGGGGATCTCAGTGGCATGTTGGTCTCTTCCAAGTAACAAGTGGTAGGACAAGAGGAAACAGCCACAAGTCATTTGAAGGAAGGGTTAGGTTGTATATTAAGAATTTTCTTTTCATGGAAGGAGTTGTCGTGAATTAGAACAGACTGCCTGGTGCTGGAGTCCTCATCCCTGGAGGTGTTCAAGCTATGTGTAAATGTGGCACTTAGGGACTTGGCAGTGTTAGGTTTATGGTTGGACTTGATTTTCAGTGTCTTTTCCAGCCTAAATGATTCTGTGACTCTATGACCTTATGGAAAATAGATCCTTGATAAACTATTTATAGAGTTTTATTGATGAGTTTACATGTTTGGTGAGAAAAATAATATTGCTATTAAACCAAGTTTTATCTTTTTGGTCATGTAAATTAAGAAAAAATTGTATCACATGCTAATTAAAAGCCTTGCAGAATTTTACAGTTATCACAGCATACACTGAAAACAGGAATATTCCCTGTACATGCTTTTTTCATGTCTGACTCACATGGTAGATTCTTGACCTTGTGCTATTCAATACTTTAGTGAGAGTCTTTGTAGGCAATGATGACTTTATTCATTTGCCCAAACACTAACTAAAGACTAGGCTAAACTGCAGCTGTTGGTAAGACATTGGGATGAACCTGAACTTTTTAATTCAATACAATACAATTCAATACAATATTTATTCCATTGTATTGTTACCCTGTGACTTGCATCTTCATATGGCCAAAACCATGTATTCTTGCTGTAAGAGAAATTGTTTATGGGTGTAGAGTGACAAACTTCTGGGGATTTTTAAAGAATCAGGACTAAAGTCTTCATTATTCTATTTCTGTGATGAAAGAGAGCTGATCTATTTCCATTTATTTAAAAGTTGAAGAAAACAAAAGGAAGTTTAAACTAATCAGTGTGTGGAAAACATTGTCTTCTGTTTTAAAAGCTAGTATGGCAGACAGTATTTTTCTCCCTCTATCCAACAGATTACCTCAGTAATGTGTCTTACTACAGTTGACTGTTTTCATTATGCTTGGATGACTTTTCATGCAGCTTTGAGTTTGACAATGCTTTTGTTACTTTTCTCTGTATGACAGACATAGAAGCTGTATGTTACTCACTCTAAGCTGAAGTTTTAACTTACTAGCCTCTTCAGAAAGATTTGGGAATGTTGTGCTCTCTTGATAATTCTTTACCCAAATGTCACAGCAGAAGAAGCTGGGACACACTCCTTAAATTGTTCTCTAGGATTTAAAGATTTTGGTTTAGGTACTGGTGAAAAGAGTGGCTACTGATGAGAAGCAAAGGTGGGGGGGGGGTGTGTGTGTGTGTACTTGTTTCCAGCTTTTACTCCATCATGGCATGTATTCCTGGAGGAAGAGCAGGAGGTGGTGGTCTCATACAGTGGGGAATTGGAAATAAATATTTCTGTGGGGTTTGTAGTCATAGAAATACTATGGATGGCCTTGATCTAGACATTTTGCAATGTTTTGCAAAATTTTGCCAGGTTTTGCAATGACAAAACATTTTAATAATAAGAGTTCCCCCCATGCACAATTTCATTGTACCCTTTCAGATAGGACTAGTTTGTTACTTACTTGTATGAGTAGATAAGGATGTTGTCTCTACAGTGTTTTATTTGGAATGGAGTCAAATGTTCCCTTCCAGTAAGTGAAAACAGCTAAAATGCTTCAAAATATTTAAGTAACTTATTTTCCAGTTATTGTGGTAGCAAGTCCTGGATTTGTGCAAATGTAAGCCTTTTGTATTAGGAAGTCACAAAACGGATTGATAAATGAATATTTGGTAATTATACAAAAGCTTATTTAAAGCTTGCAAATCTTGGCCACATAGAAGGAAGTAGATATGCAGAATTTCTTGGTAGACTCAAGACTGTCAGAGGGAGATAGAGCAAGTTCAAAGAATACAGTATCCTCATTTTTTTGTGGCTTACTGACAAAATTAATGCTGAGGTCATATTTGGAGATAAATAATCTTTTGATATTCTTCCTGATAATCAAATTGTCCAAGAAAATTCTTTGTTATCATAAATCTATGTCTGTGCAGTCATTTTATGCAGGGGATTTTAAAAAGTAGGTTTTTGACCTGATAGAAATGGAAATGTTTCTAAGAAATGAGAAGGAAACTGCAATGAGGAATATATGAGATTATTCTCTTTAAAAATCTAACAGGCAAAAATTGTGGACACTTGAAAAATAAGCTACATCTTCACGTCACATCCCGAGGAAAGTCTTGACATTCTCACTCAATGATGCATAACCAGTTTTTATAATAAGTCCTGCAGCCAGTATTCCCTCCCATGTGAGGAGAAAAAATGCAAGCTTGATCTGGTAAAGTTGGCAGGCTTTGCCTTCTGCTGAGGAGTGAGCTCTGGAATCAAGGATTTTTCATAGAAAACACCTGATTATTTATGCTTTTTCTTCAAAGATTATTAAGTAGAGTGTTAGCTGGATGTTTGAGGGTAAACAAACGGTACCCTCTGTAGAGCTGTAAACAGTAACTGCCATCTGAGAAACAATATATAGCTAGAGGCCAATCTACAGGCGAGCTGTATTATTTTCTCAGCATATAGCAAAGTTAAACAAGCAGCTGTTTTCTGCACTGCCTTAAGCTTTTAGCTGGCCTCCTGTTGTCTGGCTGGATTATGTTACAGTAATCTGGTCCTGATGTGACAGTCTTTGGTAAACATAGCAATCAGCATAACTGGAACTGTCTTTTCTTACATATTTCTTTACAGGAACAGAAGAGACAAAAAAGTAGTGCTTACTTATGACTCTTCATTTGAATATGAGTTTCTCAAGAATTAATGAGACCCTTAGGTGTGATCTTGTATGAAAAGAAATGCAGTTTATTTCTTCCCCAGAACAGTTGTGCACACATTCATCACTTGATTGAAACTTAGGGTTTTTTGGGGGATTTCTCTTTAAAATTTACTTCTGAGTTTTTGTAAAAGACCAACCATGTATTTACTCCAAGAAGGGGAAAAGTTTCCTTCTGTCCTGTTAAAAATCCGTTTCACCAGCTCAGTAACAGGGCCAATATTCTCTGTGTTGATTTCACCTGGCCACTGCTCTTACTAAGTTTGCCTTCATAGAAGCAATAGCACTGTGTTGTGATTGCTCTACCTCAAAGCAAGGCTCCATACTCTTATTGTAATAATTTTGTTAGTATTGGCAAGCAAAAGTATTGAAGTAATCCCCTACTATTGTGATTGATTTGCACAATTTTCTAGCTCAGTTTCGCCTCAGCAGCCATAGCCATCTGCATCCAGTCCAGCTTCTGCCTGCATTCGTGCAGGGAGTCAGTAGCTCCAGTGAGAGATGTATGTCTGATTCATGTGGTTCAAGACTGAAGAAATGATTGCAACCCTCAGTTCTTCCACAAGTCGGTCGGCTAGAACAAAGGATTATATGATGTCAGAGTAATTAAACTGTGCCTGACCAAAATTCCTTTCAAACATACCAGTTAAGTCTTTTTATTGAACTGAAGAGTGGCCATAAAATCTTTGCACTGTCCTCATGGGAATGAGGGCTGCAATTTTCTGTAGCTAGCTCGTGGGAATTTCCAAGAGCAAATACATTGACCCTCTGCTGGAAACTTTATATATCAACAGTTTTTTCTTTTATGGTTTCCATAGTTTAATGTTTATTTTAAAGTGTTGGTGTGCTATATGGATGTAGGTCAATTCAGCTTCTTCTGAATCAGTGATTGCAAATGCTCCCATATTGGTATTCTTCCTTAAGTTTGTCAGATCTCCATAAGACATGACTGGTTTAGTTTGTATTATGAATGTGTGTTTTGTGCATTTTCTTTTGTGACATATTATGGAATTTTTCTTTTTTCCCCCTTAAAATACAGAGGGTAACCTCTCCCTGCCTCAGATTTTCTGGTGAAAGAGTGCTCTAATAAATTATGTTTTAGGAGGTAGGGTGAGAAGAATTGTGAATACTTAAAACGTGGTCAGAAGTCACCAAAAAAGAGCTGGAGGAAAAAATGCTTAATATGCCAGTTTATACTTGCTGTGAGATTTAGCCAAGTATTTCAAGTTTTGAGTTATGACAAGGTTCTACTGTGCTGATGACATGCTTACTAGTGGTTTTTTATGCACTGCTTGATTATAGTTTATAGAAATGAAACTTGATGCTGAAAATGGGCAATACTGAGCTAGCCTTAATACTGTGAGATACCATTCCTTTTGACCAAGACAGAATAGAGTCCTGGCTAGACTTCATGTGTAGACCCAGGTATCTCAGACCTTTTATGAAAGAGCAATTCCAGCTATTTCCTATCCTTTAACTACTAGTTTCAACACTACTAAGTGAGGAACTAACAGTTTGCTGTTTGTAGTCACTTAAAATGAACTTGTGAACTTCCTTAATGAAACATGAAGCCATTTCATTAAAATTGAATTTAATATATTATTTAATTTCATTATAATTCAAATCAAATTATAATATTGTAGCTGTTGGAAGTATAATCCTTAGTTGGGGATTTACAACTTGTGTAAACCATAACATTTCTGCTTAGTAGATCCTGTCACATAGGAATGCTGCTTAATTTTTTTTTTTATTATTTTTGAGGCAAGTCCTCTATAACAGCTTTATACAAAACATATGATGTAGTAACTTCATAACCTTATCCTAACCCCTGTACATCTGTAAAGGTACTGCCTGTAAAGGAGGCATAGTTTGTGTCCAAATACTCTGTGTATACTTAGTATATCTACCTCCCTCCTCAAATACTTGCAAATGGGAAACAATAGACATAAGGAAATAGTGTGAACACAATGATAAAATGACATTTATTAACTTTCTTAACTTTTCTAGAAGAGAGTATTTACCATTGGGAACTTTTACTATAGTATAAACAACTTCCCCCTCCACTAAGAAATCCGAACATGGTACAAATGTGACCACAAA
>VXBC01001324.1:0-10018 GCA_013399945.1 Ploceus nigricollis | reverse complement strand
AAAAAAAAAAAAAAAAAAAAAAGCATACCCAAAGATAAAAAACCACCAAAAATCAACAATGTTTGTAATTCTCATGAGACATTTCCTGATTAAATACTTTCCATTTTATTAATTTATTCCTCTTTGTATATTTGTTTATGAAGAAAGGCAATATGTACTTAACCACAGATCACATATTTTATCAAATATCTGATGTTTATAGTCATAAATAAAAATGCAGGACTGTCTCTTAGTACTTGTGTGTACTATCAGTCAACATCACTTATTAATTGAAATGATTTTTTTTTAGCATATGAGTCAATGTAAATGCATTTGATGAGAAGGCACATTAAAAATATGGTATAATTGAGAAGCAGCATATGATGGATGTTAAGAAAAGAATTAGACTGATAATAGCTTGAATTTTTGTTACCTCCACAAAATAAGTTGGTTCTGTAACTTTCTGAGTTCCTTGGGTGGTATATTTAAATTAAACAATTGAAGAAAAAAGGAAATTTTGAAAGTGGAGTAAATGCCACACTGATGCTGTATTTGAGTACCTTACAGTTTCTTAAAGGAAATTATATTTGTGATCAGGATGAGTGAGCTTTTTTAGTTGAAAAAGGAGAAATTGAAGGTTCTATACATTTTCCAAACTATTCAAAACTCACTTAAAATGCTGGAATAACTCCCTTGTCTTTACCACCTCTTCCTTTTGGACAGAGACCAAATCTGCATTTGACTCCTTAAAGGGAATAACAGGTAAAATAAGACCCTTTTCCCCCAAGCTGTTGCTTCAATCTTCATTAAATTTTAGCATTTTTGTTCCATTCTCCATAAGAAGCTTGAGACCCATGCCAGCTTCTTTATGGATTTTATTTTATTTCTAATTTTTTTCCCATATTTTAATTCCTTTTCTTGTTGGTGCTTCAGAAAAATGTGTTGTTGCCGAAGTTTGATATTCTGAAGCATGAAATACAGCAGAATGTTGTGTAAAAACAGCAGAAAAGTGACATTTATATGGGAAAAATAGTCTATTGAAGTCAGTCCTTGGTAAACAATTGGAAGAATGTGTTCTCCCTGCCATTAAAATTATTTTTATCACAAAAAAGTAATCTTTGTGCTATCTGAATTCGCTTATTTCCTCTCATGAATCAAATGTATACTTGTATATTTCTAGTCTATTACAATCTTTACTTGCTGTATTGATTTGTGTGTTTCTAGCAAAAAGATCAATGATTTTGATATAGCAGAGACAGCATGTTATAGTCCACACAATCTTATT
The DNA here is from genome assembly GCA_013399945.1 of Ploceus nigricollis. Classification (NCBI taxonomy): domain Eukaryota; kingdom Metazoa; phylum Chordata; class Aves; order Passeriformes; family Ploceidae; genus Ploceus; species Ploceus nigricollis. The sequence continues at coordinate 8,754 of VXBC01001324.1, read as the reverse complement.
TTTAAATCTCAAACAATGAAGTGAAACTCTGTTTAAAAGCACATTTTTCAATTAGGTTTCTAATGCTTTCACCTAAAAAAAGAATCTCAAGATGTTTCAGGTGAAGGCAGGTATTACAAAAAATGCCATTCAGCTACCAAATGAATATAATTAAACATTAGATCACTATCCAAAAATAATATCAGAGCAGAATTGACAGTTTTCAATTATCTTGTTATAGGACTAAGCCAGCTTTTGCTCACAAGGGATTAATTATCACTGTGCATTTCCATATGAGCCTGTGCTCAAATCACCATTGTAGCTGTCACTTCGACTTTGGTTTTAAGTCTTTTTTTAATAAGTGACTGTACAGTCATGGAGTGCTGGAAGTTTGTTAAACATATTGGACTGTTGCCCTGTACTGTGTTTGTGCTGTGTAAACAAACATCTGGCCTGGCTGCTGGCCTGGCTGTTGAGGTTGTATACCTGACCGTAAATTAGCAGAACAGTATATTTGTATCTGAATTCTTATTACCCTGTGAATTTTTGAATCATAGATTTAGTAAGGCCAGGCTGATGAGAGGGAAGGTGTTAACTGGTGAATTTTATGTGCCTGGACCCCAGGTACCAATGCCAGAAATGGAAATGAATAGAAGAGTGTTGGTGCTACACTAAACTGAGCTAGCTGTGAAACATTGCTGGTAGAGAAACCTAATTCTCCAAAGGGTAGTGTGAGAATGTGTGTGTGTGTTTTTCTAGTATCAGCCAGTGGAAATGTCTCATCCTCCACATGCAGGGCTGCAAGAGCCTAGAGAATAAAGGGGGAGATGGGGCACAGCCAGGACTGGGCTAGAGGCCTGAGCTGGAGGCATTCACCTCTTCTGATCATAAAGCTGTAGAGGTGAACTGTATCTGAATGCATGAGTCCATGACTGTGTAAGTTAACTGTTGATTTCCCTTTCTTGCCTCCATTAATCACATAGTTGCTTCTTCCTTGCCACAGCATTAGCATTCAACTGACCAGAAAGAGAAGGGATTGAGTCAGGGTCTGAACCAGTTAAAGCCAATCCCAGAGAAAGTGAGTCTCATCTGTGTGAGATGGAAAAGCAGATCATAGAATTTAGAAGTCTCCAGGTCTGTGAAAGTAATAAATAAAATAGTAGGCTTGAAGGTGGCATCATAATTATAAGTCCAGGCATAGCTGGACTTGGTGGTTCAGAATTCCTGTTGTGTTTGTTTTTAGCATATTTGTTTTTCAGTGCTTTCTGCTATAACTAATTTGTGAGTGACCTTTCAGTAAATTAACTGATCTTATGCATTTGCCTTTGATATAATAGAGCATTCCTTTTGGTTTTAAAATAAATTCATCAGGAATCCTGTATTATGAAAAGCAAAGTATTTCAAGATCTGATTCTAAATGTCTCTTGGTAAAAGTCTTAATTGACCATACTGATATTTCTGAATGAAGGATAGTGGCCCAGTTGTTGAGAATTCATTCTTACTAATTCAGATTCCTTTAAATGAAACATACGTATCAGCAATTATGAAGTGGTATGAAAAAGCTATAGGGTAACTAGTATTTGAATTTGTTTTTGTTTGGAAAAAGCCAAGGGAATTATTTGAAAATAAGGGAAAATATGTTCAGCTTTATTGTGCCTTATTGCGTGGAATATTCATGGGGCAATATAAAGTAAGACAGATGAAGTAGAAGGTTGTTTAAACAAGACTTTTCAGTCTGATCCAGAATGTGCTTTAGGGGGTATTTGAACTGGAGAGACTTCCACTTATAACAAGAAATTAAATTTAGATTCAGCCATACTAAAATTAGTAGTAAATATTTAGGCCAGTTTTTCTCATCACATGGCAAGAATTGTAGGTGAGTTTCTTTTTCTCTTCCCCATCCTCCATTTTGTCAGTAAGCAAAAATTGTAAGGAAAAAAAGTCTTTTAAGCAAAGTAATGTGTGGCAATGATTATAAACAATACATGTGGAGACCCTGTAGTTTGTGTGTTTGCCTAGGGCCTTTGTTGTTAGAGCACCATCATATGCCAGCTTTAATAATGAGTGCTAGTAAAGGGTTATGTTGATAGTTTGATAGTTTGTTCTGATTTTTTTTTTCTTTGTTTTCAGATTTTATTTCAGTATGATGTAGGTAAAAGAAAATGAAAATGCTGGCTACCTTCCTGCTTGAGTAGAGCAGTTTGTCAGCTGAACACATCTGGCCTTTGACAGGCATGCTTGTATTTGATTACCTACTGAAGATGTAGTGCAGGCACACACAAGTTGGGTAAACATGCTGAGGGGGCAGTTTCCTTACCTCCCATGAAGAATATTCATCTTAACTTGTTTTATGTAGAATTGAACTCATGCAGTTTCTGTTAGAAGGAACTTTTACTAAGTCATTAATTATTTATGTGAATTTACATGCTATACTTTTGTCAAAAAATGATTTTATGATTTAAAATGTTGTGTTAAAGAATACACACAGTAAAGCAGTGTTTTTTAAGATGCTGGATCTTAAATAAGAGGGTTATTCTTTTGAGTGTTTTACCTGCAGATGATGCAATTACTCTGTGTAAGTCTACTCAGAGAGAAGAGCTAGAGAGCATGAAGTGTTTAGTGAAAGATTCATTGACCTTCACCCCCAGACTGCTTACGTGAGCAATGCCTACAATGGGTCACAAGAAAGTCTTTGCTTAACCAATACACATCAGCAAACTCTATCTGCAAAATTTTTCTTTAACATTTGCCATTATGGCAATCATGAGAAGCTTATATTGCTGCATCAGCTGTTTCTCTAGTCTTCTTTTAGTTGCCATGATTTAGGTTATCTTTTTCTTTTTAAAGGTAAGAAAATGCATAACTAAAACATAATGATTTATTTATCTGCTGAATATTTTAAATGTAGCAAAGAAATTGAAATAAGATTTGGCAATTTGACTTATGATGTATGGTAGAGAGAAGGGAAAAATGTTTTAAGGGAACTGAACTGCTCAGAGACATTCAGAGAGCTCTGCAAATCAATGCTGAGAGTGACGGACTCATATATCAACCATGACTCTGCACCAGCTAGAAAGTAATGAGAACTTCAGTAATTTGGCTCTGCTATGGTTGAATGCTGCTTCTGGGTGAAATTTCATGAGCATATTAGAAGCGAGACCAGGTCACTTCTGTCTTAGCAGACAGAGGTAATTTTAAAAATAGTGGTGCTTGCCCTGGAAATAAAACTTGGGTGAACAGCGAGCTATAGCTGCAGAAGTATGTGAGAGTAAGTGTATGCATTACACTTCAGCCATTTATTTCCCCCCTTTCTGTAGTGTTTTTGTTGAGTTGTTGTTTCCTTATCAGGTAGATTTGAGGGAAGATCTGTAAACAAAGAGGTTAAGAAATTTATTCACAAGTAAATTATGAGAAACTGTTGTGGTTTATATAACAGGGTATTGGGATAACTCTGTGGGAGATGTTAAAAAAGAAGAAAGAAAATAAAAAGGAAAACCAACCCCTTAATATGTTTACTTTTTCTGGTACTACTCTTTTCATACCTCCCTTACATTAAAAAAATGGCGTGTTTGCTTGCTCTTCTTTTAGCTGGAATGGGAAACTTTGCTGTAGCCTGAGATATTGAGGGTTGTTCTTTTGATACCAAAAGGGAAAACACTTCAGATTTGGACTGGGAAACATTTTTTTGAAACTAGTTTTAGATTCTCTTGGCTCTAAGAAATCTTCTAGTGCAGTAGTACATTACCACCGTATTCTGATAAGGTTAGAATGATTTTCAAGAAGTATTTTAATTGTTTACTAAAATAGATCAGAATCAAATGAAATTTGTATGTTGATGACAGTCTATCAGGGAGCCTCAAGAAGCCTTATGGAGAGGGAGGATTGACTACTGTTAATACACAAACAGTGTTTAACTCATAATTTCCTAGCTTTTTGTTGCTTTCCAAATCATGCTATTGTGTACAGAAGTCAGAGGTTTGTCCAAAGACAAGCTCTATTTTTGAAAACTGGAAGAATTTTCCATTGGATGGAAAATCACAGATGAATAATAGGAGGTATGTTGTTTTTTCCCTCCCCATGTTTAAAGCATTTTTCTCTGGTTGCCAAACTATATCTTGTTCTTTTGGGTTGCAGTTACTGCTGTCAGATATTCAGATGGCTGTAAGAAGTCACAGAGTGGATTTTTTTCCACTTTTTCCTGGACTAAAAAATTATTATGGCTTCTTTCTTTACTTCTATATTTGTATTTATTTAAAGTTCTGCTAGAGTAATCCATGTCTGTCCCTTCCATGGCTTGCTACTGCAGTCTGGGATCCTCTCAAGCACAGTGGGAAGCTGAATTTTGTCCCTCAAGTTTAGAAACAGTCAAATTTCTGAATTAAAAAAATCCCAAACCAACAATGTTTTTCAATCCAATTTAAAAGTAGCTTACATTTTTCTATAAAACAGCACCTTACAATTATTTTTGAAAAATTATCTCAGCATTTAAAGTTTGTATTTTCAACTGTTATTCATGTATTTGTTGTTTTTCCCATGATAACATTAATTTAAAAATATGCAATGATTTAAAAAAAAGTTTCAATACAGCAGGAACAGATGGCACTTCGGTATTGAAATGACCTTTGGACTGAAAAATAAATTTTTATACAAGAACTTTCTGACTTTCTCTTAGCTTTGAAAATAGTTCATGTAAGAGAGTCTGTTACAGCAGTTTGCACTGGTCCATGAAAAGATCTGATTTATGGCAGTATTCCTCAACTGAAAATGTGTAGCAGGGTGAAATCACATTTCTTGATGTGAATCACAGTTCTTATCTTCCTTGCTGCCTCTCTGTGTGATACACATGTTAAATACGGGCAGGATCTAGCCTGAACACCTCCCAGTACCAGGAGGGTAAGTAGGGGAATCCTTGAGCACTGAGCTCAAGAGTGACTGAAGTTCCATTGTTTCCAGGAACATCACAGCCTCTTGTCTAACTGATAAGCTCTTCCAGTAAAAGAATTGCAGAATAGTGATTGTCATTCCTGGAAAATGCCTGATTAGATGCTGTCTCCCATTGTTTGTAGAATAAATCAATGATGGGGAGGGAGGAGGAGTTTTGCCTTTGTTGTTCAGTCATGTTGATTTTCAGTATGCAGGTGGCATCTTCACGCTGGAGTGATAGACATTTTAGAAAAATACACCAGTGGGACTTTGCCCCATTTTAGTCAAAATGCAGAGGTAATTAATGGTGTAAGGAGAAAATGCCACTCTGTTAGACAACTGTTCAGCACATTAGATTAAAACATGAGTCACTTCTTTGGACAGGAATAGCCATTGCAGAGGAAGCTGTTGGGCTTTGACAGCTTGGATGAAGAAGGTTGTTAAAATCCCTGAACAAGAGTTTGAAATGAGGAATATTGAATATATTACCAAGATTCTTCTTTCCAGGAAGTGATACTTTGCATTCCATCTTAAAATTAATTTTAAAATTAAGAAATTTTAGGTACAAGAAATGTATTTTTTCTTTTGCTTTTCAGAATCAATCCTCTTAAATTCATTAGTTTTCCATGTGTTGTCTCTAGGGCATCATTTTAGTGATAACTGTATACTCTATTTGTAATATTTCTTAGTCATTCTTGGGGGGCACGTGGGCTTGCTAGTGCCCAAAACAGTAAATGCAGTTACCTGAATGGTGGGGCTTGTCTGGAGAGGGTTGGGTTTCATGTATCAGGGTTTTCTGCCTTGTGGGGTTTTTTCCTTTCTAATTAGACATGACTCTACAGATTTTTTTCAGCTGAGGAGTATATTAAGAGATATTTGGAACAGGTCTTCTACAATAATCAGAATCATCAAGGTTGGAAGAGACTTTTAAGCATTAAGTCAAATTTTTCACAGAAGGAGATCAGGTTGGTCAAACAGGACCTTCCATTTGTAAATCCGTATTTGCTGGGCTTGATGCCCTGGTTGTCCTGCACGTGTAATGGCACTCAGGATGATCTCTTCCATAACCTTGCCCGAGGTTAGGCTGATGGACCTGTAGTGCCCTGACTCATTCTTCTGACCCTAACAAAGCTTCATTAATAATTTGCTTGACCTTACTATTACTCTGATACTCCTATTACCAACAGAAATTTCCTAGATAAGTTAAAGACTGGCAAGGGCTTTCATCCATCCTGGTATCAAGCTTATTTTTAACCAGTAAGTTCCCAATCTTGAAAATTAAATTAAGGATCATATTGCATGCCTCTTCACTGCTGTCTGTGGAAGAAGCTGTACCATCCAACTCTTGCTCATTGCATATGGAAGCCTGTGTTGGTGCTGGACTCCAGATTTTCTGTGGATTTGGGTGCCCTCCAGAAAGGGAGGTGATGACCAGCCTAGAGGAGCACTCCTCATCCTCGATCCTGTCAGTACACTTCCCAGTGGTTCATTTATCATGAGCCAGTGCCTTGCTGACCTCTGCAGAGAGCTGATATAATGTGCTTTTTAGGTTTTCATGAGAGATGGATGCCACTTCCCACAATCCACTTCAGTCACCTGTGATAAAACTAAGTGTGTCAAGCCAAAACTAAATGTGAATGAGGCTGTGCTAAGGTGCATGGGCAAAAGAGTCGACCTATTTCCATTTGTTTTCTTCTAACAAACTCTGGTAAGGTCTGAAAGATTGCTACTTGTCAGGAATCTATCTTCTGTTTCATCATCATGCAGTGGCTTGATTTCCAGTCCCTCATGTTTTGTGACAGCTGTGTAAGAAACTAATGCTGCTGCTGTGGCTGCTCAGAAAGGAAAAGGGAAAGGGATGTTATCTAGAATTGTATTACAAACCTGCTTTCATGTAAGGAACCCATTACATTGCTTACAGCTTTTATATTCCACCATGTGCTTTGCTTTCTTTAATCAGACTGTACCTAATTCAGTTTTGAGGGTTTGTTTATTTTATTCAGCCTCTACTGCAGAAGATGACTAATGAACAATATTTTTTTCTTTTAAACTGCTGTGTATGCAGTGCTGCATGCCACTGCAGTTTGTCTGTTCTTTTGTATCCACTGAATGCCTGCTTTTTATTTTTGTTTTATTTTTGGTTTTATTTTCCTCCCAATATAAACCTATTTGGCTTGCTGATACCTCCCAGGAATATTTAGCCTCTCAAAAAGTTTGTGTGTAAAATACATATGCAGATGTTCGTGTATGTTTTAAATTAGATGTCTAGAGTATTTAGTATTCAGATATGATAGTCTGTTTTGGGCACATGAAATTTAATTATAAGGCACATTGTACTTGTCTTCAAAAACAGGGTACAAGACAAAAATCTAATCCATTTCTTCTACAGTAACTGTTGCAGTAAAAATTCAAATTCATAGAATATTTGTCATACAAACAACTGTTCCTGAAGTTATATTTCATAAATAAGGACAAGAGTTAAATTCCAAACAGCCTCCTAGCAAATGCAACAAAAGGCAAAATGATCTAGTTCTGTAATGGGGAGTCTGTTGCCCTCCGAGACAAGCCTGAGAAGAGATAACGTGCATATGGGACAGATATGGAGGTCGTGTAAGGAGGAATCTTTTAATTTAATTAAAAGCATAATTAATCGTAGAGAGATTGTGTTACCCTCTATGGTTGGATTTTATGTGTCTGCAGTGTTTGCAAGCCAAAAAAATAAATGTATTTTTGACATTTAAAGATGAGAAAGTATCACTTTTTCTTTTGCCAAGAAACTTATCTGATGGAGAAAGAATTAGTGAAATATTAAATGTCAATTTGCTGGCAAACATAAAATAGGCAATGCCTATTGTAGAAAAGATAATGATAAAACCAGCTTTTTTCCACACTGACTTGTTCTGATAAGTTCTGCCTGTAGGATTTTTTGTAGCAGACAGTTACATGCCATTGTACTTGTATATGGTGCTGTTCAGTGGCCAGGAAAGCTAAGGCATTAAGCATGCATTTTAGAACAAAATGATACATTAAGAATTTAACAAAGTAATGTTTGCATTATGATGCTGCCTTCCATTTTCTGACAACCAGCTGAACAGTATAATACACTTAACTCCATTTTAACAGAAACAGTTGCCTCTGATGAATCTTTTTCTTGATGAAACTTCATCAACAGCTAATGAGCCTGGGCTGCACTTCTCCAGCTGAGAAGAGAGAAGGGATTTTTGTTTCACATGGCTGGAACACCTTAGCTCCTGTTGTGCTACTGGTTCGGCATTTCTAGTAATTGGTCTGATAGCAAAGGGTCATCCATTATGAAGCTGCTGTTCATCACCTCTGTCTTGCTAGAATGACATCAATTTATCTATCTATCGTAAAGTAACTGGACCAGCAGTCTGAGACGTTGATGGCTTATATCAATACATAGTCATCCTGAGACGTAATGCATTTTACTTCCTGAATTTTTCAGATGCAGGAATACTGAAATGATTATTAGCAAAATTGAGATTGCACACATATGTTTTGTAGTCTGTAACTTTTTAGAGATAGCATCTATAATGAATGGTATAAAGTAGTTTTATTTTCAAATTCTAGCACTACACTCTGATTCCTCAGAAAAGCATCAATTTTCTTGCAACTAACAATGAAAATTGATAGTTATCAAGACTGTTTCAGAGTAATTTACCAGGACTATAAGAAAGGCTGGATTCCTGAGTCTTTCTAGCACAGCATCTTTAACTTGTAAGTGTGACTCTGCAGTAACATTAGCCTTCTGGCAAGTCATAAATGTTAAGCCTGATTTCCTGGTATGGGGTGAATGTACTAAAGGAAGGGAGAAGTTCCTCTTAGTTCCTG
>VXBC01001309.1:134463-151368 GCA_013399945.1 Ploceus nigricollis | reverse complement strand
ATCCAGATGGTGAGGAATGGCACAGGATTTTCTGTGCCAACAATTCTGTGCTCTGTCACTTCTCCTCTTCTGGCCACCTCACTTGGGATGAGAAAGGGGAATTCTGAATTGCTTGAAAGAGTTTTAAAGTCTGTCTGACAAAGTGTTGCATGTATTAGCAACCCAGTAATTCACACGAGAGCACAGACAAAGTTCTCCCTTCCCCTGCCGTGGCACATTCCTGTTCCAACTTGCTGAGCATCATTCCCTCAAGAATATTGGGACTAACCCCTCCTGTAGAAGGAAGGACTGATTGGCAGACTTTCCTGGTGAAAAGAATGGGCTCTAACCATTTTTTCCTGTCCCAAATTAGGTGTTAAATGTATTGGGAGAAACTTATCAGGAACTTGGAGACGGCATTTTTCAGAGAGGGAAAATGGTACTGGTCAGTTCACTGGTGGTGTTTGAGTTTTTTGGGAAAAGCAGGGTGTCCCTGTTGAGGTTAGAATTCAATGATAAGACAGGATAAGACTATGCCCTTTGAACATAGAATCATAGAATCACAGAAAGGTTTGGGTTGGAAGGGACCTTATAGAACATCCAGTTCCCCTCCCTGCCATGGGCAGGGACACCTTCCACTATCCCAGTTTGCTCCAAGCCCCATCCAACCTGGCCTGTCCTCAGCCAGCAATGGGGTTCCCACAGCTGTTCTGGGCAACCTGTTCCAATGCTTCTCTTGGAATGCTGCAGGACCTGATTTTGCACTGGCTTTACTGTCTGCCATTCAGGATCCGTCCTTTGATGCCTTTTGGGACAATGCCAACAATTGCCAATTCTTTTTCCCTGCTGAAGCACATATTTTTGTAGTATATGATCAGTAGAAAATACTGAGGAGCCTTTAGTACAACCTGTACACCCAGTGATACTAGCGGGGAACTGGAGAGTTAACTACTCAACACATCCCGCTTTTCACCTTTAAATACACACCTTTTTGTATAAACACAAGTGCTGTACACACAGTGTACACCAAAGCCTCTATTCCGTGCCTTTGACCTTCTGAACACAGTTATTGCTGGAGTGTGTTTTACTTAGCCAAGGCCAGGAGCTCTGTGCTCTCAGCACAGAAACTATTGGGACATCAGCATTTAACAAAGGATTTTATGCTGAGCGGAGATAAGAGACACAAAGACAGTGTTGTAGTCAAGGTCTTAACAATTGTAGGGATATCATTCCCCATGGAGAGGATTTGGGGTCCAGTCATCAATTGTATATTCCATTCTGGGGCAGGGGCACCTCCAGTTTAGTGAAGGGACTGAATTAAATGGTTTTGCATGGGAGACCTTCGTTAATCAAGTCTGTCTGTGGTGCACAAAAGGTTTTATCCAGAATGTGGTAAAATACTTGGAAAAAAATCCTTAGCGTCAATCTTTGCAGAATAAATGTACTTTTTGCATTGTACCCATTGAGGCTCTTTCTCCCCATCTTGTTATAATGCTTGGTAGACGTTCTTGTAGATTATAATAATCTTGAAGATTATAACAGCTGAGGCTGAATTTTAGCTTGAACCTAGTCCCAGCAGTTCCTTCAGAAAGCTATGCAGAGGAGACAAAGCCACATAGCTAAAAACCATTTGAAACTAATCCTGTATGACGATGCATAAATCTAAATGCCAGTGCTACTGTTTTTATTTTGACATGCCATTTGATAGCACAGCTTTAAACTCCAGATTCGCTGTTGGGCCTCTAAATTAAAATTAACAGTGAAGCATCTACCGGCTGTGCCAGGGCTCACTTCCTCTTGTTTAAAATATCCTGTGCTGCTTCATTTCATAGGTTCAGATTCTTGATCCATTCCATTCCACAATCCAGCTCATCAAGGTGCTGTTGAGCGCTGTCTTCTGATGCATATCCATAGTGCCTTTGGCATCTTGAGTCCTACACAGTTCACGATCCTTCTCTCCCTCCCTCTTTTCTCACTGTTACTGGCTTTTTGTGCTTTTCCCTTTGTTCTAATCCAGAGTTCACAAAGACCCATTTTTTCTAAAAATGGTTCTTAAAACTGACCCTATTCCGTGGCACTTTCCCACTCAAAATGCTGCCCTGAATCCCAGTGTGTTTTGTGTTGATTTTTGAGCTCCTTCGGTGCTGTCAGACTGTACATTTTTGGAGCTGCCTCTTGTTTGTACAGTGCATTGTACCTAGTGCACATTGCTGTGCTCAGCTCCAGCTCTCTATAAATAATGAAAACATGCAGGGCTTGCTGGCACAAGTCAGCGCAGCATTTCCTGAGGCTGGCACAAGTCAGCGCAGCATTTCCTGAGGCTCTGCTGTGTTTCCGGGAGCTCGACTTTGCTTTTGAGTCTGCTGTGTGAGTATTTTCTATAATGCTTCATGAGAGTGTCCGTTCTGCAGTTCCTCTGTTACAGGACACACGGCCCTGTGTTACACCAGTGCATGCAGAATGCAAAAAGGGCTCAGCCGGCTTCCTGTCCCCTCCCATTGCCTTCTCAAATGCAGAAATAAATCCGAGTCCTGCCTGGAGCATAGCAGGGAATATTGATATCCCAAATGATGGGGGAGGAAGGTGAGTCGTCAGCCCACAGAACAGCTGGGGTTGGCCAACAGACAATCTGTGTGCCTGAGCTCTCAACCAATACCTGTGTGGAGTGACTGGAGTTGTAACTCTAGGATACGAAGCAAATTTGGGTAGAAGAAGCCAGCCTTAAGGAATCTGTTTGCCATACAAGCAGCATCTGAAGTCATGGGCAGCAGCAGCAGCCACTCTCCTGGATGTTTGCCAAGTGGAGTTATTTTTGCATTGTCAAGTGCCTTCAGATAATTCTTCTGAAGGGTGCTACATAAATAAAACAACTGCCTGATTGGTTTAAAGTGAATTTCTTGAATTTTGGCTCCCCCATTCTACAAATTACATGTATAAATTTCCCTGCTTCAAAAATTAAACCAGATCTGTCATGGGTGAAATGAGATTAATTTTATTAAACACAATAGTTTATTAGTGAAAAGCAAGAAATTTTGTGTATTTATGCATAGTCTGCACAGAATATTTTACTTCAGCTCTTTCAGATGTAAATAAAATATAATGCTCATTGAATTGCTTTTTTAGCCAGCCAGAGTGATAGAGAGCGGTTGCTGTGCTCTATGTTACCTTTCAGATCCTAGGGAACATAAGGTGGAAATTGGCCCTGGGGACCAAACCCATACATTCAGGGGCTGATTAGTGTTGGAAGCACCTGAAAGATGATGGCAGTGGTCTGATGATGCTGCTTGATGTGATGCTGAGGCAGAGGATTGGATCATTGCACCCCGTGGATGAAGAGCACAACTCGTCCTTTGGAGAGAGAACAAGGAGCTCAGTCCTGGAGCCCCAGGAATTCAAAGAGTGACTGAGCCTGTGCAGCCACCGCCTTGCCCAAGTACCCTGGGGGTTTCTCCAGCTCAAACCAGAGCAGACCCTGCACTGGATGCTGAGGAGGTGAATGAGTGTTGGATGAATTCTCAAGGAGTGGCAGCCATCTGTTGGTGGCTGCTCACTGAAATGCCTCCTGTTCAATTTCACAACATTTGTGTGCCTGCATCTGTTTATGTTGAGTTGGGACCTTATGAGAATATGTTTGGTGTTTTTTCTGGCACCACAAGTATCTTTGTAGCCCGGTTTATTCCTACGTACATCAGAGCAGCTGGGTGAGACCACTAGACCTATTAATGTCAATCCCGAGTCAGACAGCAGGATCGATGTTTCGAGGCAGTTCCATCTCTCAAGTGGCTGATCACAGGAGCCGCACAAAGATTTCTGCTTCTGGAACTGAATTATTTGTGATTGTGTGGTAGCATTGTATTGAGGCACAATTAGAGGAGTTCTTCCTAATCCTGCCTGCCTTTGCTATTATTTTCAGATCTCTGTTTACTCGGTAATAAATACATGGCCTCTTGGAAGACACACAAATGGTGATGATGAAATAGTATATTTTTCAGCTAATTACAACATAAACCTGTGCAGCTTTGTTGGTGCAGGCCTCATTCTTTTCTGCTCAGAGCTGTCGAGGCTCTGCAAGGTGACCTTCCGCCCTGGAGCACTGTGCTGAGGCCACTGAACTGCCACGTGCTGGGCCATGGAATAAATAAATCCGCCTGTCCAGGTGTCATTGCTGGTCCTGTTTAGCCTTTTGGACTCACTTGACCACTTTATAGAGCCTTATAAGCTTGATTTTTTCCCTTAAAAAATAATAAGCCTACCTATACTTAAGGCATGAAGTGGACATTATCTTCCTAAAAGATACAGCCAGGGAATGGTTAAGCCTTTCAATATCCTTAGGTGGGAATTAAGGAGAAAGAATGGATGCTTTGTAAGGAATTGCTGGTTATTATTACAGACCTCTGAGAAACAGACATGAAATTAGCAGTTGTGTGTCATTTCATTACTGCTTTGGCAGTCTGCTTTCTTTTCCTTTAATGCTAAGATGGTTGCTAGGGCTTTGTAGTGAATAACCTTTTTGTGTTCAGCTCAAGGCGGACTGTAATTATTTTATAATTTTGGTTTGTGGGGCCATTTTAGACGTTTTCAGAGAAAAATAATTCAGCTTTTGTTAACCCCCTTCATACTCGGCTGCCAGTCACAGCTGCGACACATGCTGGCGTGTCGCAGCACAGACAGAGGAGCTCTGTGTCTGTGCTCATCATTTGCAGTTGGTACTTGCCTGAGGATCTGGCACCACCCGTGAGATGAACACGGATTTGACATTGTTATACACTGGCACTGAATGACTTTGAAAAGTGAAGTTCCCTGTCAAAGTAAGTGTCTGGTTTAGTGGCAGGATCTCTGTGTGGAGGAGAGGTCATAGACAGCAGCTGCTGGAGCCAAGGAAGTGCACTTTGGGTTAAGGATGACATGCTGCAAAGTGACTGAACTCTTTCACTTCAGGGCAAAGACTTACTTCTGGGAGTCAATAAACTTACTCTTCTACATGGCTGTAGTAAAGTTTTCCCCCATCAGACTGTTTTTTTAGGACATGGCAGCTCTTTACTTAGTTTTTACGATCAGAGGGCTGGTACACCTCTGTTATGGAGAGAGACTGAGAGAGCTGGGAGTATTCAGCCTGGAGCAGAGAAGGCTTCGAGAGACCTTAGAGGTCCCTCCAGTAGCTACCAGGGGCTCTGAGAGAGCAGAAGAGGGACTTTTGACAAGGGCCTGGAGTGACAGGACAAGGGGGAATGGCTTTCCACTCCCAGAGGGCAGGATTAGATGGGATATTGGGAAGAAATCTTTCCCTGTGAGGGTGGTGAGGCCCCAGCACAGGTTGCCCAGAGAACCTGTGGCTGTCTCATCCCTGGAAGTGTCCCAGGCCAGGTTGGACGGGGCTTGGAGCAGCCTGGTCTCATGGAAGGCGGAATGAGATGGGCTCTAAGGTCCTTCCAACTCAAACCAGTCCATGATTCTATATAACTGTGTTACAGATGCGCACAGAGGGGCACTGAGAGAGCAGCAGGACAGGTTCTCAGATCAAAGTGGGTGTCTTGTACACAGGTATCTCTATCTGAGCTGTTTATCATGGGTCACTCAAGGGTCCTGAAGAGCAGTTCATGGTCAATCATCCAGAGGTGTGATTTGCCCCCCTGCAAAATAGGTCCTCCCTGCTTGGTCAGTTGTTTCAGGCTTCACCTCTAGCCCATGAGGACTCTACCCATGGGCAGAGAGGCAGCAGACACCTGGTCTGCTGCAGATGTCTCTTGTGGGCCAAAGATCCCACCTGTGTGAGGCACAGGTGGACCTGCACCTGTGAGGTGAGGTGCTTCTCTGCTGAGCCCCTGAAGGGTTTTCTAAGCCACAGCCCCACTGGCACATGGTCCATTCTGCAGCCTCAGTGCAGCTCACATCTACAGGGAGAAACCTCTCCTCTGTTCCTGAATGCCCTGTGCAGCTGCAGTGACACGGCTGCTGTGTGAGCACCTCAGTGTTTGATGAAGTGCTGCAATCCAGGGCTGCAGACATCATGGTTTGGGTTTTTTCCCCTTGCTAATTGCTTTCCTACACGTACAAATTCTCAACTGATGCGAATGCTGACAAAGCCTCTGGGAGCCAGCCTTGCTGGTAGCTGCTCAGAATGGCAGACACCACGTATTTATGGGTCGGAAAGTGTTTAAAATGACAGGAAACATATTTTTGCTTAAGGTGTGTCTCTAACTTGGGATCCATCACTTGCGCATGTTGCTGTAGCAACGCTGCGATGGCATGGGAGCTGCTTTTAAGGCTGATTTCCGAGCAGATCGTGGCAGGAGCTGTTACCAAGCAACCCACTCCTATGCTCCCATAACTAGGAAATGCAGCCAGTGGTTTTTAATATTGCCCAGGAACTTGATCATATGTTCATTTTGCCAACTTTGGTCTTTCTGATGCAAAATAATTGTTGTGGAGTACTACAGAAAGATCCCTGTTTTGTGGGGACCTCCCCATCCATGGTTTCTCTCACATGAATTTTCAGTATGGGAACATTCATAGGAAGGCAAAGACAACAGTCCATTTCTTTACCAAAAAAAAAAAAAAAAGTTGTATTCAACACATGCTGCTGAAGAATAATTAAAGGCAGACCATCTGCCAGGGTGGAAAGAGCTGCATCCTTTGCTTCCCAGGTCTGCACCTGATCCAATGTCGTATTCCAGGACAAGCCTCCCAAAATGCAGGTGTTGAAATGTTCTTTGGAAGTTTCTCTTAGTTTCTGCTCTGATTCTCATTTCTTCTGTCTTATCTCTCTAGTACTTAGAGGGATTTTGATAACAATCTACTTGTGGAGAAGGATGTGAATTAGGAAAGTATAGGAAATCATGAAGATGGTGATGATCCATTTAGTGGATATTCTGAACTCAATGGCAAGCCCTTAACTTTGGCCATGGAATTCGTGTATGCCAAAGCCTGAGATTAATTTGTGCTTGTGCTTCTTGAGGCAGATGTAAACACTATATTTGGTTGCACAGCTTTTATATTGAGTTTAGAGGATTTTTTAGCAGCATGTAAGAATTTTTTGGATACAGCAAGAAGGCTTCTAGAATGATTTGAGTGACCTGATCTACTGGAAGGTGTCCCTGCCCATGCAGAGCATTGAAACAAAATGATCTTTAAGGTCACTTCCAACCCATGGTGATTCTATGATTTTATTTGGGATCATTCTGCTGTCCTGAAAGAGGCAGTACGAGCTTGTTACACCAAATGTAGACATGATCCTTCATATCTGGTATCAATTTTCTTTTAAATAACAATTATACCTGCCCACAGTGATATTTAACATTACTCAAGCCTTGTAAAAATGACAAACTTAACATCAACCCTAAAGGGACTGTGATTAGTCCCATATGTCAGCACCAACAAATGGTGACACTTAATAATGTCCTGTGTGCTCTTATTTCAAATTTCCTGTTACGTTGTGCTGTGCGTGTACTGTCCCCTCACAATGCTCATTGTCAGGAGAAGTAATTTCACATTCTACCTATTTAGCAAACAGATTGTGAAAGTTGATCTTTGTTGTTTTGAGAGAATAGATTTTTATCACCTTCACAAAAATGGACCAGTGTTATTTTAATGAGGTGTGTCACAGCCTCACTGAAGCAGACCAGATTCCTGTACCTGCACAGCTTCAATCCAGTCTGTTGTCAGCTATAACTGGTTCTTTTAATCTTCTGCAGTAAACGCTAGTGATGAACGGACAGCTCTGAAGGTAACAATTTCCTATTTATCCACAATCTGTGTATACGTGAGTGGATTCTGACTGCCTGCAAATGACCAGCACTGTAAATCCTATTTAAAATCTGGTTTGTTTTATACTTCTGGAGGGATTCTGCCCGAATAGTTTTAGATTATAAAGGGTAACATTGCAATGATTTGTTGCCCAGAGAAGCTATGGCTGCCCCATCCCTGGAAATGTCCAAGGCCAGGTTGGATGGGTCTTGGAACAACCTGTTCTAATGGAAGGTGAAAGATGAGCTTTCAGGACCCTCCCAACTCCAACTGTCATATGACTTAATGTCAACATTCAGTATATTATTTTAATTTTAAATATTCTATCACAGTGAGGCTAAAGATGCAACACCAATGTGATGAGATATGAATATGCTTTACAAATTGCTGTAGTGTTTATAATGAATCAATTGCAAAAAATCTGTACATTTGTGGGAAAATGACAAATGCACATACACTGTATTTCAGGTCTGGATATCACACATTGTTTACAATGGAAGTGTTTGAACAATGTGAGGATGTGGCACTTGAGGAGACGGTTTAGTGCTGAACACGGTGGTGTTTAGTTGATGACCTTAAAGATCTTTTCCAACCTTAATGATTCCATGATTCTTTCTAGGAAAGGAATATCAGCTCCAGATGTGAAAGAGAAGGGAAAGATTAAGGTCAGTGGCTGAGGAGCTGTGCTGGTATGTTCTACAGGGCTGTCCTTTCCCATGTGCTATGGGATGTGATGGCACTAAACTCACCTCTTACAGCAGCAAAGCTACAACTCTGGATTGCTCTTGTGTTTTAAGCTGTTGGGGGCTGCCTTCAACTATTTGACAGAATGCAGCTTTTAATACTCAATTTCCCTCCTTTTGCCTCTTTCTGTTTGGGTGTCCTGTGCAGGGCCAGGAATTGGACTTGTTGACCCTTGTGGGTTCCTTCCAACTTAGGATATTCTAAGATTCTATGAAGAAACAAAGCTGGAATAAGGGTGTGGGAAAGTGTCCTGTCTGTATAAAGCAGGTTGTGCCTTTATTTACTGTAGAACTTTCAGTCTGTTTATGCAGTGAGTTAATGCTGCTTCAAATGGGACAAGGCCTTGTGTCTGTATGAGCACATCTGCTCTGCAGTGCTGGGTTCCTTGTGATTCCTCTGCCAGCATTCCCTCTGAAGAGTCAGAATCAGATTTCAAAAAATATGCCAAACATCTGGTAAATCAGGACCCTCTGAGTTTACTTTGAAATATTTGTTCAGGAGTAACATTGCTGTGGAAAACCTTTTCCAACTTCAGTCTGTATATTATGCCATTAGATTAAAAGGATCCACCTGTAGGTCAGCATCTTCACCTCTCTGAGTTGTGCTGAGAGAATCCATCCTGCTCAGACATACACCTGTGACTGAATTATATTCACATTCTCCGTTCTCTGTATGTGCTGATCTGCTGATCCCCCGTGCCCCACCCCTGCCCAATCATTCCAGGTTATTTGAGAATCTCTTTATGGCAAAATGTTGATTTAATGAATTCTGAGAAAGAGAAACAAAACATCAAAAGCCAGGACACATGGGGAATGAGTGACTTCAAATGGAGTGCTTCATCCAAGGGAAAATAAAAAAAAAAAAAAAAGAACCAGGACAAATATTTATCTGCCATGTTTTAAAGGATTCCTTTTCTTCTCAGACATGAAGCAGTTGGTGTAAGACAAATATGCTAGCAGCTACTACCCATGTTAGCTCCCTGTTGTGCTCAGGATGGCAAGGAAAGAAAACAAAACCTGTATGAATCATTGTTTTCCAAAGATGCTGCTTCCCCTGCAGATATTTACAGGTTGTTTTTTAAGAAAACTTTGAGTTCACACACTGCCCACTGATTTTCCATTTTTATGGCAGGGTCATAATACTACTGCATAATTCATCATGTAATCACATAGATCCGCACTTGATTTGATTAAAGAAAAAAACGCATCAGCTACTCTTAAATTATTATGTCTTTTAGCACAGTGCTTTAAGAAAATCCAAGAATCATTGCAGATGGAAAAGACCTCCAAGTTCATTGAGTCCAGCCTGTGACTGATTCCCACCTTGTCAACCAGACCAGAGCACTGAGTGCCATGTCCAGTCATTCCTTGGACACCTCCAGGGATGGGAACTCCACCACCTCCCTGGGCAGTTCCTTTCAGTGCCTGACAACCCTTTTCTCCAAAGAAATTGCTCCTGATGTCCAGCCTGAACCTCTGCTGGCTGAGCAATACAACCCACATCTGTGTGCTGCAGAGGTGGGTGTTCTCCAACCCTGTGGTCCAGCTGACACTGGAAGGTATTGATGTCCCCTCCTGTAAACAGCCTCTTTTCCATTTCTAGAAATGTGGCTGTTCGTCTTGAAGAGCTCTGGAGCTTCTTTGGAGCAGGACTCTGACATTTTGTACCCAAATAGCCTAAAAACCACCTTGGGGTTATGCACTCAGCCATTTTAAAAATGAACCCATCAAACACTTAACACCTGGTAAGTGTTACTTTCAAAACTGAAAGTTATTTTAATTGGAAAAGTGTTCCATAGCTTGACAGCATTTCCCACATATTTCTACTGTCTTCCAACTGGAAAAATTTGGAAAATAGTAGAGAAGTGTGCGTGTATGTCAGGAGCAAAAGCTCACTCTGCAAAAGCCTGGAAACATGTTTGGAAGCAATCTTTCTCAAGTGCAGTTGAAATAAAATAAAATTAAACTAACTGAAATTTTACTTTCCAAAAAAAGTTGCAATTAAATTAAACCTTATTTTCCTAATAATAATACTTCTGTAAAAATTTTCTGACCCATTTAAATTTTCGTATAGGGGATGGAGCATTTCATTTTCCTATTCCTCTAGAAATAACAAACTAAGAGACTCTAGGAAATAATATTAAGCATTAAATGAAAATTATGTTAGAATTGCAAAGCCAAGGATTTAAGCTTAAGAAATGAGGAAATTGAGGCTCCTGTTTGATTTCATTCATTATTTAGTCCTGAGCTGTCCTTGCGACACACTTCATTTTGTTTTTCATCACCTGTTGGGTTGTTATTGACATAGGGCCAAGTATGCACCAACCACCTCCATGTTACTGCTGTAGGAATTCCATAACCTGACTGCACAGGAATAACTCAGTGTGTAAAGCAGAGGTACTGCTGCACTGGACTCATGTCTCCAGCGGCTCTCTGTTCATTATTCCTTTAACCTGCATGCCTGCAATTGTGTGTTTACACTGAGCTGTCAAAGCCCCAGCATGAAGCTGGGATATTTCCAGTGGAGCTGTGGCAGGCATGTCTCAATGGCTGGTGTAAAAACCTTTGGCTTTTTACAGTTCTGAACAGATCTATGACAAACACTCAGCCAAACAGCATCTGGAAAGCCAGTGGGAAGCAATGAAAAAGGGGAAAACCTTTACTGCGTGTGAATAAAAGTGTTGGCTGAAAGGCAAACATCTCCTAGATTGGCAGCTCCTGCCCTTAGCAAGTGTCTTGACAGCTCAGCACTCTGATCCAGAATCCAAGATTTTTAGCTGTGTTGCTGCTGATGAGGTCAACGTATCACTTGTGGTATCATAGAATCAGAATGGTTTGAGTAGGAAGGGGCCTTAAAGATCATCTGGTCCCACCCCCTGCCATGGGCAGGGACACCTTCCACGAGACCAGGCTGCTCCAAGCCCCAGTGTCCAACCTGGCCTTGGACACGTCTGGGGATGGGGCAGCCACAGCTGCTCTGGGCAACCTGTGCCAGTCCTCACCACCCTTAGAGGGAACAATTTCTTCCCAGTATCCCATCTCATCCTGCCCTCCGGCAGTTTAAAACCTTTCCCCCTTGTCTTGGCACTCCAGGCTCTTGTAAATAGTCTCTCTCCATCTTTCTTGTAGCGTCCCTTCAGGTAGTGGAAAGTCACAATTAGGTCACCCAGGCTGAACAATCCCAATTCTTTCAGTGTTTCCACATGCAGAGCTGCTCCATCCTTCTGATCATCTTGGTGCCTCCTCTGGACTCACTCCAACAGGTCCCTGTCCTTCCTATGCTGGGATCCTGGGGCTGGAGGCAGCTTTCCAGGTGCTAATGGCAAGTGAGCTCCCAAAGCTTCCTCAGAAGGTTTAACTTTTGCTGTCTAAACAGAGAAAAAAACAAAAGGAATGCTGGTAAAATTACCTCTTGTTTTATACCCAAGTGGGAATGGCTGGGGGAGCCGTGACAGGCAGTGGGATCTCCCACTGGTGGTGAATATGCCCCCTCTCCCCTATCCAGGTCCCTATGGTGGATTAGACAAACTACAGGAAATGCCAGCAGTAACTGAATAAACAATCTGTGTTTGAATAGTGTTGGCTGAATAAATGACTGGTTTGATGGCAGCCACTGGAGAAGGGCTCCATCAATAACAGTAGCACTCAGGTATGTAAATATGGAGACTTGGGATTGTACTATCAGCATTTGTCAGGTTATGGATTTTTCATGTATTAAAAGGGAATATAAAAGGGGCAGTGTGGATGCAGGACAGTTTGAGCATGGTCAGCACAGCTGGGGGCACGTGGTGAGGAGCAGGTCACATGGGGTTGCCTTTACTGGGTGCCTCACCCTGGTGCACATAATCTCTGTCCCAGGAAAATCATCCTTCTGCTTCAGCAAATGACCGTTTTTCAGCTGAGGTTTTTTTTTTTGAATCTGAGATGTTTTTTACATTTACTTATTTTTCCTATTCTAAGAAATCCAGCCTTGATCAAATAATCTTGCCAGGAGTCTCAGTGTATTACCTGCATGTAGCAGACATATTGCTCCACCACAATACACTGAAATCACAGCCAATTCCCAACAGGCATTTTCTAGTTCCTGCTCAAACAGTGCTTAAGTACTATTTCAGGCTTCTACCTTTCAGGACCACCTTAACTTTGAGTACTTGAATTATTAGAATTTGTAATTTTTTTTTTCTTCAAGTTAATTGTTCTAACTTTGATTTAACTTCTAATTTACTGCACCCAAATTTTTCCAGGGCACAAGCCTTGAAGTTCTAGCTCTGAAAGATGGAGGACAAGGTTATTTTTTCCCCTCAGGTCACACTATTTGGCAGGTTTATTATTATTGTGACCTGAGGAATACTTTAAAAAGTCAATCATTAACTGAGTATTAGAAGGTGAGGCACTTCTGTGAAAATGAGTGTCTGCGGGTAGGACAGTTCAAGAAGTGGCATAGAGACTAGCTGCAGGCACTGCCCACAGCAGGGTATTAACACTCCAGAGGGTTGTGCTCCTGAGTCTCCGATGTAAGGACTCATCCTGACCAGCTCAGGGTGCCGTTTGTAGCGCCCTGGGCCCTACCCCTGCTGCTCTGCAGCACAAAGTCCTCTCAGCCTTTCCCTAACAGCAGGAGTTTATACATTTCCTGTTTGGTTTTGCCTTGCTTTTGCCTTTCCCCTTGTTCCAAACTCTGCCTCTGAGCTGGGCATGTTATCACGGAATTCTTTGTTTTGGTACAGTCAGCATTCCCTGCACATACTAATCGAGAATGCTGGGAAGGACAGCTGGGGCAGCTCCTCTCCCAGAGCCTGGATGCTGGAGTGAGAATGATCTCCGCCCCTGGTAAAAGTGAGTACAACAATCCAAACCATTCCAGGATTCTGTAACTGTGCCCATTCTCACTAGAACACAGATTTTTTGAACTCTTTATAATGACTTCAGAAACGTTCCCATGGTGATGCTGGTCATGCCAGGGAACTGCCACATGAGCAGAATGCTGCATGGACTTATCTGTAGAAGCTGGTGCTGGTGCTGGGGTTGCCAAATATCTTCACTCAACAGCTGAGGCTGCTGCAGCTCCTTTCCCAGCTGCATCTAGTGCACTGGCAAGTGGGGCTGGGGACCCTGTTCCCCTCATTAGGTCCCTGGGGCTCTGCCTGTCCATCTCACTCTGCACCTCTCTGTGTGTGTGAGATGAGTGTTCTATAATGCTCATCTTTATAATGCAGAGTAAGTGCCATTTGTCTTTGACAGGATGAGAGGTAACTGTCTCAAGTTGTGCCAGGGGAGATTTAGATTAGTTATTAGGGAATATATTCTCATAGAACGGGTTGTAAAACATTGGTACAGGTTGCCCAGGGCAGCAGTGGACTCACATTCCTGGAAGTGCTCAAAAAACATGTGGATGTGGCACTTGAGAATATGGTTTAGTGGTGAATGTGGTGGTGGTGCTGGGCTGACAGTTGGATTCAATGATCCTAGAACCATTAAAGTTGGAAAAGACCTCCAGGATCATCAAATGATCTGAGAGGTCTTTTCCAACCTTAATGATTCTCTGGCTCTGCAATTTTATCACCTAACCAAACAGTGTCTGTGCAGAGATGCAGAGCTGTCTGTGTAAGTGAAAAGCACTTGTTCAGTCCATCCTCTGCTGTATCAGGGTATCCGTGGTCAGGAGTGCGACAATAAATTCCTGGCTAGAATTGCATTGCCCAAAAAGTTATGAACCTCTGGACTTTTTCAGCTGCTCAAGTCACTCTATAACCTCCAGCAGCTCTTGCTGCCTCTCTGCTTAAATTGATCCAATCACTTATTGAAAAGGTTTAGTGGAAATCTAGTCAAGAGCTATGTGATCCCTGCACATACACCAAAATCTTTCATGGTAAGGGACTGTGGAGGCCCAAGCTATGCCAGGGGCACCAAGGACCCAAAGCTGACTGAATGTTTTCTGTGCTTTTCTTGCTGTGCTTTGCTTGAGTAATCAGGACAATTCTCTGTTAGGCATAAAATGAAAGTAAATGATTAGAAAAAGATGTGCTGAGCTACTTGACAAGGCTTGAGTACAGGGTACAGAATCTGTGGGTGTTTGGCACAGCCCCAGCACTGCAGATATTTTAGCTCCTGCTTATTTTTGATTCTGTTCAAATATGATTTACCTTAAAAAAATTAGCTGCAAAGTAACTGCTGTTACACAACAGATATTCATGATTAAAAAAAATGGCATGGCAAAGCTCTAGGCATGAGCTGAAAGGTTCCAGTGGTGGTCTGAATTATTCTGGCTTGAACTCCTTCTAGAGTGCTAGCCTATCCCTGTTTGTGTACAGAGTGGTTTGGTCTATCACATCACCCTCTTTCAGGGAAGAAGCACTGCAAAAGGCTCTGGAGTGGCACAAGCCACACAGCCACACTGCCACCAGTTCCTGTCACTTACTGTCCTCTGTGGACTTCAAAAGCAACGAGGATGGGATGCTGAGGAAAGCAATACTATTCCCATAGGGATCAAGGGAGGCAGGAGGGTATAGATTTAGAGGAAAACATCCCTGGAAGATATCCCTACTGTAATTTGTTGTTTAAGTGCTTGTTGCACTGTTTCCTGTGATGCTGCTCTCCTGTGAAGGCAAAACCCAGCGACTGCACTGACAGATAATGTGGGTGACAAGTCTGCATTCACTCTGATCCCAGCTTCATTCCAGAAACTTGGCATCTTGTTCATCAGTTCTGCTACAAATATGCATAAAACCCAAACCAGAGCACTCTCTGTCTTTCATTAACACCTCCTAGGTAGGATTCTTTCTATTGTAGTTTACTTCTTGTACAAGTAATTTTCTTGACTCACAGCTGAAGATTACCCTGTTGCTTCATTTATTTGGTGATTAATTTGGCACTGTGGGCAGATGTGATGTAAAGCTCTTAACCATTCCAGGGTGAGATGGAGGCAAGCAATCTGCACCCAGGAAGTTTAATGAGGCATCCATCCCAAGGGAGTGGAGATAATTTAATTAAAGGGAACATTTTGTACTGGACTAAAAAGATTATTTTATTGACTTAAGACATAAATATTAGTTTTCTTAAAGGGAAATAGCCAGTGAAAACCCAATATTCTGTTTACCATATATTTTTATTGTGCAAAAATAATGTTTTTCAGTTTGAGGAGAACCCCAGATTTCTGTCAGTTACATTTCATTCACACGGGCAATTAAGCAATGCCAAGATGCTGATTGGATTGCTGGTTTCAGTGGCTACCTTACACTATTTAGGTAATGTAAATAAATGTTTATATTAGCTTTAACAGGTAATACAGAATTTCCTGTGTGCTCCTTGTGCCTCTGGTCTTCAATTGTATGTGATGATCAGTAAAACATTTCGGTTTCCAGGTATTATTCCCAGAAGTCTCATTTGTTAAGAAGAACCAGTGGAAGTCAGTGAGGGTGTTGCCACACATGCAGAGGTATCTGGAGGAGCACACAGGCACCGGGGTCATCATGTTCCATCACATCATGACGTGTCAGCGCCCAAACATCCCTCCGGCAGCCGTGGCCGAGCAGTACCTGCAGGAACAGGCTCAACCCTCAGAGGTGGCTTTGGTGCCTTGGCCCTGCGCAGGTCCTGACAGAGCCTGGAGCTCTGTTCCTGGCCCGCGGAGCTGTCCTGGAAAGTGTTTCCTGCTCCCTCCCTTGTGGGCGACCCTCCCTGCAGCCCACAGAATCATACAATGGTTTGGGTTGGACGGGACCCTGAAGACCATNCCACAGCCACAGCCGCCGCCGCGCTCCCCCCTCGCCGGCGGATCCCGCCCCGCACCAGCCGCCGCCGCTGCCCTGCCCCCGCCCCACGGGACCCCGCCCGCCCCGCCAAAGTTTCTGTCGCTCNTAAATAGTCTCTCTCCATCCTTCTCATATACTGCCTTCAGGTAGTGGAACGGGCAATTAGGTCACCCTTGGTTTCTTCTCCAGGCTGGANTCCCGGCCGGGGCTGAGTACAGGCGGCAGGGCGTCAGAGAGGCGCATCCCCCGCCGCCTTCCGCAGCCGCGCCAGGTACGGCCGGAGAGGNCTCACCTGAGCGGGGCAGAGGGGCCCTGGACTTGCTGCCCACAGGGGGTGGGGAGGCAACCCACGATACGGTCGGCTCTCCGGGCTGCGAGTGCANGGCGTCAGAGAGGCGCATCCCCCGCCGCCTTCCGCAGCCGCGCCAGGTACGGCCGGAGAGGAAGGGGTGGGGAGGAAAAGGAAAGGAAGGAAAGGAAGGAAAGGCAATGCGCGCAGCGCGGAGGCCACAGCAACCGCCCCCAGCGCAGGCTGCGCTCTAGAGGACCGTGGCGCGCCTGTTTTGTATAACCGTGCCCTCGTCATGAATCCGCGCTTGGCCGCGCCCCTCCGTGCGCTCATGGGGGGTGGTGGGTAGGGAGCCCCGGGAGCGCGCGCGCCCGTGCGCCGCTTCCCTTCCCCGCCCTCC
>VXBC01001309.1:58673-134456 GCA_013399945.1 Ploceus nigricollis | reverse complement strand
GCCCTCCGCGGGCGCCCGGGAGACGGCGGCGAGCTCGGTGCGACCGAGCGAAGGAACCGGGGAAGGGAAGAGGAAAGGGGCAGGGGAGGAGCGGCGGCTCCCTGGGGAGGCCGCGGCGGGCACGGACGAACAGGCGGAGGGGGCGCTGTAGCGGGCGGGCGGTGAAGGAGCCGCCGAGGAGGGGCGAGACCGGCCGCCCCCCGTCCCCTCCCATTCGGNCCGGGCAGGGGGAGCCGGCGCTGTCGGTGCCTCGCTAATTCGACTGGGATGCGGCGGCGGCGAGCGCCGGGAAAGGCGGGGGCGGCGCGAGCAGCGAGTTCCCCAAAATTCTATTTCTTCAATGAGAAATTTACTATTTTGTTTAAAAAGAAATCGACTGTTTTGTTTAAAAAGAAAGCGGCGTGCAGGGGTAGGTGATCGGCGTTTATTCCGCCCTGCGGAATGCCGATCCATCCCCTCGGGCCCGGCGGAGGCTGTAGGGAGGCCGTTTTTCTCGCACCGTGTTTAGCGGGAGGTGCCGCAGGTACCGCACGCGTGATGCGAACACACACCGCCCTCGCCCCCGCTGCTGCGGGGACCGGGAGGGTTAAATCCCCTCCCTCTGCGCCCTCGGAGGGGTGAGTAAGGCGTGTGGAGTCTAATGACACACACTGTATCTCTCCGTTACAGGCGTGGGTTGGTTGGTGGGGGCTAAAATGCAAAAAAGCAATGCGAGATGATGAGGCAGACGGCGCTCAGATGGGTGTTTTGGAAGAAAAAGGCAGATTCTCATCCCCGTTTGTGTTGGGAAGTTGCGGAGCTAGTGTCGGTGAGCTGATCTAGACATTGATGGACCAGTGTGGGTTTTAGGCTTTTATAAAGGTGAAAATAGTGCAAGGAAAATGAAATAGCTGGAGAACTTAAATTATGGAGGCTAATTAGCACTGCTGGGGGGGTGCGACACAGCTACGGTATAGGAGTGAAGGCAAATCAATGTTGGATTGGGAGGAGAAGAAGAAATACTGCAAGTGTGCTGTGGAGAGCAACAACATGGCCAGGAGACCCTGCCAGCAGCATTGCTTAGGCTGGAGCGTGGAATGATTCCTGCAAAATGCTAAAGGTTGGGTGTTGTTTATTTTCCTTATTTAATCTTCAGAACTTCATTTCCAAACCTGCACCTGGGAACATCCATTCCTAAGGCGCGAATTAAAAAGGAAAAAGGAGCTGCTGTAATAAGGGCCTTTTGGTGAGGATGTTTTGAAGAGGATTTGCTGGCTACAGTCACATGAGGCTTTTTACTGTATGTGAGAGACATTTTTACTAAGGTGAGAGACACCTTAGATTATGGGCAGTTGGTGTGGAGGAATGTTTACCTAGGAAATGCATGCTAGACCTGTGGTTGAATGAAGAAAATACAATATATCGCCATTTGCCATAATCCAAATCTCATTTTTTGACTCTGCAAACAAACTGTTGGTGGAAAGAGAGAGGTAATGCTTAGGAAAAGACTGTCTTAGCCAGTTTGAGGTCTGTGGCTTTTATGACTCTTGGGCTTCTAAGAAAATAAACAAACTACTTAGAGTTGTGCTTCTTTTCTGTAGTGACTCATCCTAAGGGCATCCTACACGGTGAAAGACTGTGTACGCCAAATTTACGCCAATTTTGTTGCAGTGGCAGGGTCGTATCCTGTTTGGATCTCTGCTGTGGCCATAGAATATTGGAGCATACTGGCCTGCAATGTAGACTTGTAATTACTGTGTGAATTACTGGTTACATATTCAGGGTAACTGGATGACTAATATAATTTTATAAAATAAACTCCTTATCAGTATTGATTGCCTTGTAGCAATTCCTCTCTTGTTTTCATCTTTCTGTCTTTTCCATTGGTTTTCCCATGATCCTATGTGAGCTTCTGGGTTGTTTTAAATTTCAGGTTGCATACACTAGATTTACTAGATTTACTTTCAATGTTAATGTTGAGAAATCCATGAGCATACCTGTTATGTGCAGGGAATTTTTACAAGATGAATTTTTTAATACATTACAGACAAGCATCCCTAACTTCCTGCTTGCGAATTCTCACTTATTAATATTAATGGCCGTAAATGCAAATGGTTTAAGGCCCAAGTATGTATCACACACAGCATTATACACTGCTTACTCTTGAGTTTTGCAGGTGTGAGTTTATATATATTTCCAGAAGAACACTGTGATGCCAGGCCTGCTTGTGACACATTTAAGTTATTTATACTGTGTATTCACTCGTTTATAATCTTGTATTTTGTTTAATTTCAGGATGCTTGGTAAAATTCATAGTAGTATATATTACTTTTTTGTTAGACTGCAAAAGAAAAACAATAAGAGGGAAGCCAGAAAAGTAGAACAACCCCTTGGTATATTAGAAACAAAAAAAAAGGCCTGTGACTCTCCCAAATTTGTGCATAGTTTTTCTCATTGGAAAAAGAGAAGGATTATGTCCTTTCTTATGTTTTATCAAGGTTTGCCTTTTCTAGAGGTGTTTAAACATGAGATCAGCTGAGAGCCTGGTAACACCTGTAATCCCATATTTTGCACTATTAAAAAAATCTTTTGCTTTGAAATTTTTTCAAAAGCGGAATCCTTGTTTCTTGTCTCTTTGATGTATAAACATTGATTCTTTCAACTTTTGAGGATGAATTTTCTTTAGAGCACAATGGTTATTTCCTTTGACAAGGTAATTTCCTTTGACATCCAGACAAGCAAATGGCTTTCAGTGTTGTTTCTTGATGAGCTTAGGCAGATTTTAAGAAGCATTGCTGAATCAGTATCCTGTTCTCTCACCTGCAGTGTTGTGGACCCTCTGTCATGTGCTGCGTTGAACTTTAGCACAACTGTTGTGTGAATGACAGCTATTTATTTTGTGGAGTTCATTTCTTGCTGGATCAACAAACTGAACTTCACCTGTGGAGCCTGAAAGTGACAGGAGGAGGATGCAGGAGTAGGAAATAGAGTGGCTGGGTTTATCCTCTATGGCAGCTGTGAGCTCTATGAATGGTTGATGCCAGTTGGGAACTTGTGTCTGGAGTATTGCACAAAGCCTTAAAATGGCACCTTTTGATGTACAAGAAGTGAATGGTTTATGTTTAGTACTCCACAAATACTCATAGTCTTGCAGCCTTTGTTACGTCGTTGGTTATAACCCTTGCAGTCAGCCTGATCAGTAATTTCAGATTGTTTTGTCTTGTGCTTTGTTTCCAATTTGATAAATGTGTGCCCACCTCTAGGAATTCTATAGGACATGTGAAGCTCTGTGGTGACACAGGACATGGTGACATTGCCAGTAAGGGCTTTGGGAGGTTACCATGGTTGTCAGTGGTAACAGAACTGGGCCCACTGGTTGTTTTTGACTCTTGTAGTTCAAATCTTCGACCAACACATGGCCCTCTGTGAGCTACTGTGAAGAAAATTAGCTCCAGCCAACCCAGAATGGTACCTTCATTTTAACTTGAAGGTGGAGCACATGCCTGTTGCATTCACTGGAGATAAATTAGTGTTTGTAGCTCACTGCACTTGCAAATACTTGATCCAGTGAACTGGGTCATTTGTCTCTGGTTTATTTGCCAGCTGGATTTTATGAGCTTGGAAAAACCAAGTTCTAGTTATGTTCCTTAGAATGGTTCCAGTCCCGTTATTGTATGGGGCTAAAATGCAGTTGTTTGTTTTACATTAATGTAGAAAGTAATTACTTTAAATACAAACTCTACATTGCTTAGAGGAAATAGCGCTTGTTTTGTGGACTTGCATTAGAAAGGGAGAAACTGGGAATTTCGAGCCCAGCCTTGGAGTTATCCCTTGTGAAGCTGTCCCATCCCAAGGTTCCTCAAGTTTCTACTTCAGCAGCCTGTGATGAAAGGATCTACTTTAACAAGGATGCTGGAGAGGAATTTAGCATGGAATTGCCTGTGGGATTCTGATGAGAGAGCAGAAGTTACTTTACTAGGTTGTGAATAAAAATGCTGTATATTCTGGGTGCTGTGGTAATGGGACTGTGGTGTTTCAATTCCTCAGGAAATCTTTAAATAATCTGTTGAGTCCCCTGAGCAGCCTGGCTTTCTTCCTGGGTAGCATTTACTCCCTATCTTTCCAAAATTCATCAAATAACAGAATTTATACTGTGGCGTGAGAAACTATCTTGAAAAATACTCTGTAAGAAAATGTTAATTAGTAATGATAAAACATAAAAAGTACCATGTGCTTATTTGTCTCAACTTTGTTTGTGCCATGTTGCATCATATTTTGATTTTGAAGGAATAATTGATGGCTTTTATAAAATGTATGTAATAGTTGGGTTTTTATGTATTCTGCATAAAGCAAACTTTGGTCTAACTTTTGCTTCCTCAGTAATTTTTATAACACTTTGGCAAAGTTTTTTCCTGCTCTGAGTGTAGGGCTTATTTACTAAAAATGTTGCTTTTTTTGAACTTAAAATTTGAGTAGCTTTTTTTTCCCCTTTCTCTCCCATCCGTCCTGTTGCATTGTAAACATGAGGATTATTTAGCTTTACTGAAGAAGTAACCTGAGGTAGGAATCCTTAAGAGCCACTTTGGCAGAGGCACATGCAGATACTTGAGGAACATACAGGATCCTGGTGAGTTCATGTTACTATTCCTATACGGGCAGGTCTCTGCACGCCGCTGGAGCCCTGGTGCTGCTGAGGAGTGATGTTGTGTGAGCTAATGGCAGGGAAGTAATCTGGGAGAGTGGTGCTGTCTCTTGAACTGACATCATTAACAAAGAGAGCAATGAATCATGCATGTTGACATTTCAGCTCTTACCAGTATTTGTTATTTATGTGTCCTTTATGAAAAGAACATATTTGTGACCGAAGGAGCATCTTCCTGAGCAGACTGGGAGCTCTGCAGGATGAGGGCAGGCTTGCTGTTAATTTCTCTGTTTGGCTGCAGAGGGATTTGTTGTGAGAGATCTTTCAGACACATAATTTCAGAGTCTTAGAGCAACTTGTTGCTCATTAGTTGTTCACTTGTACTTAATGAGAAAGAATCGAGTGGTATGTCCGGAGTGGAGGACCTGGGGTAGATGAATGATCCTTTCTTGCACCACAAGCAGTTCTATTCATGGTGCCCCATTTCTCAGAAGTTACTGAAAAGTCATCTGATGAGCATTTGTGACCTTACTGTGCCGATCAAAGCGGAGCAGGCTGAAAGCTGTGTTTGTTCCTCACTGTGCTGCAAGCATATGCAAATACCAAAAGTGTGTCTGCCATTATTCCAGCCTTCTCAGAGCTTGGAAGAATGGAGACAAGCCTTCTTGCTGCTCTTTCCTTGAGTTTTTAGTTCGTAAATTTGTGATAATTTCTTTTAGAGTAGGTTGCATGTGATACAGCAGAGGTCTGCTTGTCATTTGAAATTATTTGTCTTTACATCCAGATTTCCATATGTTCTGGTTTTCTGCCATTGGAATTAGCTGACTTGATTTTCAGAGATCACATTTGCACATTTCCAGTGTGTAATAGTTGAAGCTCATATCACACCACTAATGAAATTCAGCTGACTAGTTGAACTGCATCTTTTACCCTCATCTGCAGGGAATATTTTTAAGATTAAAATGTAGAATAGCTTGACAGTTGAGGAAAAATTCCCAAATAACAATCAATAGGGTAAATGCATCACTTTTCTCTGAGTTCCTCACTTTATTGGTGATTATTCAATTGTCTTATTTTTACTTACATCAGCTGTAATTGCTAATTATGGTTGAATTGTAGTGATTTCAAATTTAAGATTTGTAATGATCTCATTAATGAAAGAAGTATTTTGGATAGATTGTTATTTGCAGTACAAGTCACACTATTTGTTATTAATTAAGATGTGTGAGAAAAGAGATGGTTAATTTGTATTTTATGGTGGGGAGCTTCTTGTTTACTTACTTTCTTTCTAAGTATTTTGGGTATTTATTTGATTTTCCCCTTCATGCCTGTACGATTTCCATGGCAGGTACAATAATATTTGACAGATTGCTGCTATTTTTCTGTATTCAGATTACTTAAGCAAAATGCTTTTACAAAGCAATCAGTAGGAAACACCTCTGCTGCAACTTATATTTTTAATATACCTTAATGAGTAAGGCTTGTATATGGGTATAAGTGGTTTCCTCCTTTTTTTGTGTCCTCTTCAGGTGTCTTTCCTAAAAATTTGTGTTTCCTTCATAGTTTGGATGAGAGCCTTGATGAGCACATATGAAACAGAGAAACCATCAGTGCATATGAAAAATACCAAAATTAAAGACAGAGTGTAAGATCTTTCAGAATGGGAGTTTGAATATTCGTAGTGTTGGTGGTTCAGAAAGCAGTTATGCATTGCCTCTAATAGGCTGAAAAGCACTAACTCATATTCTTGAACGTGTCTTAATGTCTTTAACGTGGAAATAATTATGGTCTCTTCTATTCCTGCCAGTCACCTTGTTGGTAATCCGGACTTCCCTGGAGGTGAATTTTCTGTCCTTGAATTGTGGAGTGTGAAGCTCATTGAGTTGGATCCTGTGGTCAGTGTTTGAACAGTTGGCTTAAATATTGGTAATAATATAAATACTGTATTGATGGGCTCTGTTGCCATGCTTAGCACTTCAACGGGCTGCCTCTGGCTGAGGTTATGAAATACTATTTCCAATCAAGGAGAAAATACAAGGAAAACTGGGAGAAGACATTGGAGAGAAACAAATGTGAATTGATCCCTGGTCCTATATCTGGAGGTGTAAATGTTGGAGGATTTAGATTCTTTCTGCATTTGTTAGAAGGAATATTGCTTATTGGCTTTATTATTTTAGGGAAGCAACACAAAAGAAAATAGGGCTTATCTTTTTTTGCTCTTTGAGGAAGTTTTGCCTGCCCTGTCCCATCATCCAGCTGATGATTCCTGCTGAAAGCTGCTGGTTTCTCAGCTGTGCTAAACCAGATGTCTGGGTGTAAGGTAAAAAGAATAATCACATTTTACTGCCTGTCTTATGGTGTTCTTGCCCTGAAATTGCTCACTGGTAGAGCTGGTCAAGTGGAGTTAACAGCCCTGTTTTGTCCCACCAGTCTGGCACAGGAGATTCTGGTGCAGCCTTTTTCCATCAATAAAAGTGAGCTTCTGCTATTTTGACTTCTTGTATTGGATCTCCTAAAGTTGGCATTTTTAATGAAGAAATATAAGAAAGTGAAGGAACAATGTGCAACCAGAGCGTGCTGAGCAGTGAAGCGTGCATATCCCTGTGGTCGGTCCTTTTATTTACCTCTTTAATAACAAATTATTTTCCCTTTTGCCTTATCTTCCATTGTCTTGTGTAGGATTATTCTCTGTCTAGAAATTATTTTTGATAGTTGGGTGCCCTTAATGTTTCAGGTAGTGGTGTGAAGAGGCCTAGTAACAAGAAAAAAAAAGTACCAAGTGCTCTTGTAGAAATGAGTTCCATGTTTTTAGTGCTGAGAGGTATCAGTGGGAAAGCTTGTATATTCTGTAGCTCACCAGGACTGGGGGATGGCAGCATTTATTCATTTATTTAGGGTGCTTGGAATTTGAAATTGGTCAGAAAGTGTTGTCTTTTCAGGCCTAAGACCCCTGTGCTACTCCTGTTTCTCCAGGCTCCTTCAGAGCAGGCACATTCCTGGTTCCCTGTCTCGGCTCTGCTCAGTGTCTGAGCAGAAGAAGATCTGGGAGCAGAAGGGGTCAGTGACTGAGTAGATAATTGGAATGGGCTTAGCCAGGCTGTTCCTGTAAGTGCTCTAGAGGAAAGTCCTCAGCAAAGGGCAGTTTAGCAGGCAAACAGATAAACAACTTTCTATCCTTCAGGGATTTTATGGAATAGAATATGGAAGGGTTCTGAGAGAGGGAAAACCAAAGTAAAATAGCGAGGATACATTTTTGGAAATCAGAGATGCTTGGAGAAGAGAGACAAAAGGATGTGTGTGTAACTTTTATGAGAGTTGTTAAACTGAGCCTGTGAAGAGGTGCAAATGCAAGTGGATAGTGTGATTTGAATGATCAAAATAAATGCTTGTGTCTGCAGATTTTGCTGGTTTATCCCCGCTTGCAGGCTCTTCATGTGAAGGTGTTCTTCATGTGACTTTATTTTTAAGGATATTTGCAAAATGATCTGGGTTGTGGCAGGTATTCTCTGTATGTAGCTGTGTGCTGCTTCATCTGTATACTTTTGGTATAACAGCTTTTGCCGTTCCACATAATCTTAGTTTAATAGATAATTTATGTTTTATGGAGGGTCAAATTCCCCATTTTCTTACTTAATGGGTTTTTCTCATCTTGCTCAAATGATTTTCCTATTTAATTTTCAGTATAAGTTTGATTAGAAGACCCCAACTCAGTTTCCTGCTGCTTCACACAGTTGTTAGTTTGAGATACTCAGCTTCACAGTTAAAACATCTGTGCTTGATTGAAATCTTTCTGAGCAGCTTTTCAATGGCACCAGCCTTTGGTTAATACCTGCATGGGGGCCGTGACATCCCTTGTTTTCTTGTCTTCAGGAGTGGGGATTTAGTGTAACAGGCACCATGAAAGAAAGGACAATTGTTCTTTGAAGGCTGAAACTGTAATGGAGCTACAAGTGCCCACCCGCTTTCTCTTCAGACTGGTAATATCATCTCTGTCTTGGTTTAGAGAAAATGAAGAAGCTGTAATGCTGACAGCAGGCAGTGCTGCTCCACCTCCTCAGCAGAGGTGGAAAGGACCATCTGGCACTATGTGGGTAGCAGTTATCCCAAAAAGTAATAACAGTGGGAGTTCTTGCCAGTTACAAGTTGTGATCACAGGCCAAATGGTGTCATTCTAAATCAGTGTACGTTTTCAAAGAGAAAGAGATGCAAGTATTTATTTTTGCCAACTTGAGAAGTATTTTCAGTCATGGGGGGCTCTGCTGGGGTTTTAGTTGCTGGCATTTGAGAGAAAGTGTGAGGGGAGTAAGTCAGACGAGTATGGCTGTGATGCCTGCTAGACCAGCTCCTAGGCACTAAAAAAAATTGGCTTTTTTTTTGTATTATGTAAGCCTCAACTTGATGAAGCCATCAAACGGAGGAATTTTTTTAAAAGGCTATATAATGGAGTGGTCTGTTGATTTGATTTAGACTTTACCCAACGGGGACTGAAGATCTCAGTCTTCACCTTTGGCACTATTAACTAGTCTTGAACAAATTGCTGCTCTAAAATAAGAGAAACTTTGTAATGGGATGGAAAACTCTCTATCTTGCTTTTAGAATCACTTCACTGTGGTGGCCTGTGGTATTTTTGTCTGAAAAGTTGGATGTGGCATAATCAGAAGTGCTGTACAGTGGCTGCAGAGCTGGTTACCAGGTTGCTTAGTAACCTGGATGGAGGAATTGAGAGTGTACTGGTAAAACCTGAGGATGACATTGGCTTTCAAGAAGCTGCAGGGATAGGAAGAAAGGATTAGATTCGTATGGGTCTTGAAAAATTGGAAGCTTAGAGTATGAGCAAGTTAATTTCTCAGCGTTTATTCTGAGTAAAAATGGTCAGCACTATAAGTACAGAAGAACAGGAGCAGCACAAAGCACTGTAAAACATCTGAAATGAAATTTGAAAAATATCATTTGCATGTACGCAAAGCAAGGGAAATTTAGGGGGAGTTGTGAATTTGTGCCCTTTTTCAGACCTGGGTTCTTGTTGTAGACTTGCTCAGATTCTGTCAATACTGTGGATCAGTGTGGAGGAAATTTCTGCACAGACATAGAGAGGCTTTCAAAAAGGGCTTTGGTCTTCATCAGATTTTCTGGGTACATGTAGCTGCTTTCCTGTCAGATGCAAATAAACATTCTTCATAAATGGAGGACATTCTAAAAATCAGATGCAAATAAACATTCTTCATAAATGGAGGCAAATGAAAAACCTTTCCAAGTTTGGATAAAACAATCTTTAAAGGAAGATTAAATCACGTCACATAAGCTTATTTAGCTGTTCATCATTATCTGGAAACTGAGCAACCATACTGACCTTCCAAGTGATGAGTCTGTCTTTATGTACCATGTGCTCTGGGTTGGTTTTCCTCAGTTTAAGAGTAATGTAATATGCAGAATAATCTTGTAGTATTAATGATTACCTGTTTAGCTGTGGCTGCAGTAGAGCTGAGTGTGGATGTCACATTCTCACATGTCACATTCTGCCACCTGTGCTCTTGTGTCTGATGGACGTGAGTGCTGGCTGCAGTGTGCAGTTCTGGAATTTGGGCAGCTTAAACCTCTCCTGTCAACCATCTATACCATAAATCCCCAGATTTATATCTGCTGGCACTTTGCTCGTAGTCTATACACTTGTGCTGAACTTCTGTGCAAAGCCAATCCTGCCTGCTTACATTCAAGAAGTGTCTTTCTGTATTGTATTAAGAGCTTATCCATATGCTTCAGGCTTGGAGCGCAGGAAGTCTGCTGGCAGCAGGCCTGCTATTCCATATTCTGAGCTCAGGCTCTTTGTGAATAGTCAGGACAAAAAAAAAAACCCAACCATAAATCACAACAAGTTGTTGACTGGCTGATTTCTAGATAAGTTTTTAAAGAAAATTTGAATAAATATTAATATTATGTGTAAGAAAGGATGCGGCGTGGCTGGTTGTGGTGTAAGCTGCAGGATGTGATTAAAAATGAGATTGAGCAGTGTATAGGGCCTGGTTTGGGGAAGAACAGTCTCCACTTGGGCCTCATTCACTGTGGGTTAGGAGCAAATGTAATGGCTGTTAATTGGAACAGGTTTCTGATTTTTTTTTTAAATATTAAACAGAAACTGTAAATGATTATTGAAACCGTAAGTACTTCATAAAATTGAATTTTATTATTTTCTTCCAAATAAGAAACCACTTAAAATATTAGTCACTTCACTTACATGTTTAATGTGCCTAATTTGATGAAAAGATGCAATATTTATAGCTGTTTGCCTTTTAGATAAAGGAAAGATGTCTCCAGATTTCATACTGTGTTACTTGTGTACCTCTGGGAATTCTAGATTTTCCTTGAGGAGATGGATTTTATCTGTGTGCAGCTTGCTAGCAGTGTTTTACTAAATAATATATAGAAATACTGAAGGCAAAAATGTGGAGTAGCCTGGAAATATTGTAAGAAAGCTCCAGAAAGAACCTGGTATTTTTTCAACTGTGTTTTGTTTGTTTTCCTCCTCCACAAGTTGTTTTTACCCAGTACAGATATCAGATGGCGAGCTTTTGCACATTACTTCTTAGAGGAACATCAGCTTGGTTTTCCTTCCTTTATTTGTGCTCTTCCTTTTCCTCGTCCCTCCCCCTTCTCATCCTGCTGTTGTTTTATCTTTGTGGCGTTGTTGAGTTGGGGTAGCAGGGCCAGGAATTGATCTCCAGTCCCTCGGGTGCAGAGTGAGTTGTGGGTGGGCAGCAGAGCCTTGGGCAGGACCTGCTGCACAAACACCACTGATTTCCCTTTTGCTCGTGTGTGCTCAGGTCTTCTGAAATGAAACCATTTGTATGAAGTGAAGTCTTCCACCTCCTCATGCTTAGGTGGTTTTTATCATTCTGCTTGTTAGTAATGGGAAGGATTTAAGTAAATAATCAGAGAGAAGCTCTTTCCCACTTTCCTCTTCATCAACATGCAAACTTTTAAACCATTAAAAGCAGCCATAGGAAAGTGTTTCTACCTGGCCTCGAGAGAATTATGTGTGTGTGACAATAAAGTGTAAGAGAAATTATTCTTCTTCCAAAGGGCACCAGTCTGTGCTGGTGTGCAGGACTGAGAGGCCTTCAGTGGTGTGTCTGCTATTTGCAGTGTCACCTTCAAAACACCCTTGAGCTGAGAAAATCTGCTTGTCCTTCATCCTGTGAGCTCTCCCAAAAAGATGTCAGGTTGTCATCTCTATTCTATGAGAGTCTATTTTCTGGGAACTTCGGCTTCTGCACTGTGCCTTTCAGTAGGCTGAAAGGAAATCTTTTCTAGGATGGCAATCTCTGTATTTTTCCAGCATTCCTGGATACTTTTCCCTCCTGAGTTGTCCTGCTTGTCAAGATGACCCAGGAGCTGCCTGTGTGTGAGAGTAATGTTATTTTTTTCTCCCTTGCTGTGAGTTGCTCCTGCAAGTGCAAGTCTGTAAATACCAGGGCTTATATTTCTCTCTATTGTCTTGTGCATCCTGGAGGTGAAGGAAGATGAGCAAATAAATTATTGGAGAACTCAGGTAGTGAAGATGACATTGAAGGAGAGAGCAGCAACAAGATGTTTCTGAATTTGTAAATGTGTTTCCTGAATAGATAATTGCATGTAAATAAATATGTGGATAGGCTGGTGGGAAGAGTAACCGAAAAGTGGTGAACTTAGTAATAATTTATTTTGAAAAGCTTGTGTGAAAAAGGCTCCCAATCTCCTAATGGAGCATTTAGAGAGAACAAAAGCTCATCTGAAGATTAAGACTGACTTGGTTGAGTGATTTAGAAGTCAGACAGGATTTTGACACATTTATACCTGTGCTACAAATGCCAGTCAACATCCTTCTGAATAGAACGGATCGCTGCACTCGGGGTGACTCGCTATCAGCGATGGATGAGTGTGCAAATGCTTTTTCCCCTTGAATGCACATATATTGCCCTTTCATGGCACCTTGGATCAAAGGTTTTAAAAATTGTTATTATTTTCAAATGAATGTGAGGAAAGGAATTTTAAATTTTATTTAATACACTTTTCACAAGAATTTGTTTGCATTATGTATGTGGGGCAGTGGTTAAGGGGATGGGTGCTGCTGAGACTGAGCTCTAAGGAATGTAGTTGTGTATTTGTTTCTGATGAAAACTGCCTGGTGTTACAGATGCATTTATCTTATCTACAGGGCAGACAAGCTTGAGACTGAATTGGAATGCGAATCAGCATTATTTTTCTACACACCCTCATAGTAAAGGTTACAGGTCACCTTTTGCTCTAAGCAGCATCTTCTCAGTGGATGTTTAGTGGATTTTCACATCTTTAATTATTAGCTGAGTGTTGGAAGCTGGTAAATCTTCATGACTTTTTTTCCCTCAAGTTCGGAATTTACCATGTTGT
The DNA here is from genome assembly GCA_013399945.1 of Ploceus nigricollis. Taxonomy (NCBI): domain Eukaryota; kingdom Metazoa; phylum Chordata; class Aves; order Passeriformes; family Ploceidae; genus Ploceus; species Ploceus nigricollis. The sequence goes on along the minus strand of VXBC01001309.1, from coordinate 121,432 downwards.
TTATGTGTATTTGTAATAAGGTCTTTGGGACTTGGTGTCTTGTTGACTGCAACCTTTAATAGAGAATTTTATATGGCTTCCCTTTTTCTAACAATCTGATATAGTCCTTAAAAATTTTCTATGTGTATGTATTTATAACCATAATTTATACTCTGCAGTAGTCTGGAAAAATGTAGCAAGAGTACATTTAGAGAGGACTAAGAAGCATTTAGCTGGCAGTGGGGAATGGGGTAAATTACTCTTCAGTATTAGACATTAATCTGTTTAATTGCTGCCTGAGTTTTCTACAGATGTTTTAGAGCAGGCTAATAAAATGTGCCCTGACACAAATGATTTTATACAAACAAATATAATTGAGAGTTAAAGAGAAGGGGTGTTGTTAGTAATATTGAAATTCATTCCTTGTCTTCCTCTTTTAATTACTTCAGGGGTGTAGTTATTTTAAGTTTGCTTACATAGATTCAACTAAGCATTCCACTTTACTGCCAGTAGAGTGTGAGTACTTAAGCAGGTGGAGTTTGTAGCAGAAACAGCCTGTGAAGAAATTCTTTCCTGAACATGGTGACAGATCTTTTTAATTAACTGTTGCAGTAGTCATATTACAGTAATTTTGTAGCAGTAATAACTTCCTAGATGGATTTCAAGTTCAGAATCTAATTCTCTACTGTCAAATTACCTAGAACTAACACTAAATCTGTATTATATTTCACATATTGATACATGATTCAGACTGTGTTGGAAAGGAGGAAGCCTCTTTATTCTGGTGCAAGTGGAAGAATCCTTGTTTTTCTTGATAGAGCAGCATAGGGACTACAACGAAACCACACTGTTTGTGCCTGTGTGTATTAGTGTGTTAGAAGTAATTATTATACAAAAAGTCACTCGTGAGCAGAGTAACCTTTTAGCAGGAGAGACCTTAGCTTGACACTGAAGGAGTAATTTTGGGTTCACTGTTGACTCAGTTGAGATTTTCTTATTTTAGTTTCTTTTTCTGGTCATTGTTGCTCTGTGAGTCTCTCCCGCAATGGGCTGCAGGAGCAGTGGAGGAAATGGGCTTCCTATACCCGGAAAACCAAAGGCAAACACATGCTATCAGCTGTGCAGAGCGAGCTTGCTGGGAGAAGGAAGATTTTTGGGTTTTTTCTGCAGGCTTCATTTACTGTAATCTTAATTGCCTGGGCTTTATAGAGGAGAGAAATGATTTCTTAGTCATCAGCTTTCCTATGTTTTCCCTTAGTATTTTAATAGTTTAACCTTAAAGGAATTCTTGAGATCTGTATCAGTTGTTATGGAGGGACGTTGTAGTGGCTCAGTGGTTTGGTTAATAGAAATAAACTTGTAAATAAAGTAAACCAAGAAATTTTCCTAAGAGTCACTTTCATTCCTTTTCAGTTGTTTTGTAGGAGATATATTAGAGCAGAGGAAGACTTGAAACAGGACATGGCTTAGGTAGAAAAGGAATGATAGTGTACAGAGGAACTGTGTAGCAGAGAAGGAGATGTGTTTTAAAACCAGTTGTTGGAGAAGAGTGAATGAAGCACAGATTTCAAGTGGAATATACGTATGTACATGGTACATGTCTCTCAGCATGATGCCCTTTAAATCCTTGCTGGAAGTGAGGTCATGCCGCTTTCCTTGTGTTCTTTAGTATCCGTGTTCGCCTTCTTGCCTTGGCTCAGTTCCTGGGAGGTGTTGCTGAGCTGGGGAGTTGCTTCTGTCGTGTATTAAGGAGGGATTTATTCATGGGTCTTGTGATCTCTAAAGGTTAACAAGTTAAATGACTGTATCACACAGCTGGGCAGTAGGGATTATGAATATTGCTTTAATAGCAAGAGCCCAAAAGCCGAGAGCAGAGATTTTCCTCCTTTGCTTTCCTTGTGTATGTTTATAGAGGATAAAAGCTCTCTGGTAGCTGTGAAAATACACCTTTTTTTGGATTTAGAAACCACTATCCTGAAGTAGTTTCTGCAGTATCGTTTGCATTATTTGGCTTTAAAAGCAATAAACTTTGGAAAACGTGCTATCCATACTCAATTTAGATGTAAGATAATCCGATCTAGCTACAAGATTCTGAACATTTAACTATTTTTCATGTTTCAGACTCATTCTTGCTAAAGAAAAAAGCCTTTTTGATATGGGTGGTGATACAGCCAGGCAATTGCTGTATTTGCTGTAACGCATCTTGATGTCAGAAATGTTTTTCTGCAGAACTTGCCTGAGGAAATTTCAGACCATTGTTGCTTAATAAACATTGTTTCAGAGTATAATAAAGGTGAATCAGGCATTTTGGCTATGTTAGCTACAGCAAAGGAGACAATGGACTGCTGTTTACGGCTGAGACCAATGAATTGGGAATGTAACCAAAGGGGTTACTTCAGACAGTGTGTTTAAACTATGAGTTATAAATGAAGCCATTGTATGAGTACATTTGAAATTACAGCACATAGCAGGCTTCAAAAGAATTCAGTGTTGTATGCACGAGCTCCACTCCACACTGTCCTCCTCAACTAACAGCAATCAGGAGTTTATGGTTTCATCCCACAACCAGCAGCAAAAAGGGAGATATACAGAGTTACAGTTCTGGCAAAAACAACTGTGGTTCCTCAGTCTGATGCAAGTGAGAAATGAAAGCCCAGTGAGATTTTTTTTTTGACAGGAGAAACCAGCTAACCATAAAGCAAGCTGTTAGGGGTCCACAAAGGGAATCAAAGAACGAAGTCCACAAAGCCTTGAGGAGATAAACAGTAGCAGGCAGAAAACATTCATAGTGAGAGAGCCAGGGTAAGCTGAGCACTTCCCGAATCCAAGACTGAGTTACTTTCAATGTGGCTCCTGAAAACTACACTACCACGGCTTAAAAAGTGGGCTTTGAATACCAAGTACCCTCTTAACTTATCCCAGTTGTAAACCAAAATATTATATTGGCCTCAGGATCCTTGCCTGTGGCTCAGAAGTGCCTTAGTCACTTCAGCTGGCTGGTGCAGGACAGGAGCATTGGAAAAACCAGAGGTGCAATTTGCTTTGCCCTACCCCTCTTGCCTGTTTTACTGCACAGTCCTTTCCCTGGTTTTACAGAGAGCCAAGTGAACATGGGTGGTGGTGATGCTGCAGTTCCAGTGTTTTTCTGAGTCCCTCCAGCACCAGAATGCTTGGGGACACTGTTCTCTTTCATTCTGGGAAAGGAAATGCTCTGTGCGTGACTCATGGATATAGTCAAGGAGTATCAGAAAGTGTGTATCAAAGTCAATGATAACACAGCAGAGCTGAATACCGCAGTGTTGGTTTAGGGTTTTAGACAAAGCCTTTATGCCGCTCCCCCGTTTTTAGCTTCAATAAAACTTTGGCAGTGATGGGTGAGATTACTCCATAAAATTGCATAACTACAAAAACAATCTGATTTTTTAAATCGTATCTGTAGTCTGTCCTATGGAGGTAGTCTAATGCCTCCTAGAGATGGAAAGAGAGGGAATGTGTTTTCCCCTACGTTTGGAATGCAAATGTAGGCATGTATAGTCATCAATAACTTATGTCATCATTCACCGAGGCAAATCCCGAATCCATTTCTTGTCATTGAAGAGCATGCACAACCAAGGAAAACAAGAAGAAACAACAAAAATAACTGGCTTGCTTTCCTTCTGGAGCCTACAGTATTGGAATACTTGAAATGAAGACCAGTCAAGAAATAATCAACACTCACTCACACTTGTTCTCTCTCTAAAGCCATTGAGCAGATTTGCTGGTAAGAGTAGCCTGACCCAAGACTTACACTTAGTTATTGCTCCTTTCTGCTGTGGCGCCACCACTAACTCCTACTTTACTCTAACAGTCTCTGTCAGAGTTATTAAACATAAGATGGTAATTAGAGTGTGAAAATACGAGAGAGACGAGGGCTGGGGATCACCAGGTACCGTAAAACAGTAACAGCTCTTGCCCCCAGATTGCTAGGGAAAAGGTGGTAAATAGGGTAAGTTTGTAAATTTTGATAAACATGATTAAGATGCTGAAAAATGCAATCCTTCATGAATAAGTTGGAACTATTTGTGAGCAGAAAATAAAATGGGAGCTCCTTATAATTGCAATATAAAAGCAGGAGTCTGAGTTGTGAAGAGCAGAATGTGGATGTCATCTAGATTTAACACACAGGGTGGGTTTTTTTTAAGGCATACGTGATAAGCAAAAAAATCTTAATTTAAAGCATGGTCAGTTTTCTGATTTTTTTTCATGATTCCATTGAGGTCTGGATGCTTTCCCATAGTTATTTAGAGTGATGATCATGAAGAAACTGTTGCCAACTTAAAATATGGTAGAGTGGATGCTTGTTTAATACTGTTGAAAATCAGCCAAGAGGTATCTAATTCTGGACTGGAGTGTTATGTTGTATGGTTTTATTTGTGGAATTCTTGATTTATCAGTGGTCTACTTTCCTGTGTAATGAACTGTGTAAGTGCAGTCATTATGTATGGTAACATATGATTCAAATCCTACTTCTAATTAGAGAATATGAGGTTAAGAAGACAAACTCCTTGTCAAGATGGAAACAGGAGACTTTTTTCTAGATTAGTCCCCAGTAAAATTAGGTCAGTCATAGTTACATGACAATAATTTAAAAAATGCTGTCATTTTCCTGATCTTTGTTACATGACAGACATCATTAAAACACACATTTTGCTTAAAAATTAATTTATGCAAGTTAGAACTGGAATCAAGATTATTTTTAGTCAGTACGTATTTTGTTTCCAACATGTATATATGTGCAAAGAATTTAAACTGTGATTTGATTTGATTTTAGAATACCATCTAGGCTTACTCAATTTATACCAGCTGGTGCATCTGACAGCCAAAACTAGAAAAATAACTGCATTTAAAGATGGAAATCCCTATTCATGAGACCATTTTAGAGCCTTTGCTTTCCAGCAGGACTGGTTGAGCAGCATGTTCTGATCATTGGGGTAGTTTTGGTTTTCAAAGACAGATGGTCATTGTGTTTAATGTCTGTGTATTAATGTTCTGTTGATAAAAGTATGAGTAAGTTGCTAATTTCTCTGGGAAAACATAATTAAACTGTTGAGATCAGGATACATGTGACCTGTGCTATGTTTGGTCCAGAGGCTTCAGATTCAATTAGGTTTTCAAAATTGCTGTGAATTTTTACCTGCTTGCTTGGATTGAGGGGAAAAAAGGTTCCTTTGTTTACTCTAGGATGAATAGAAAACTAGTCTTATTTCAGCATTTTATTTGGATGTTTCTCAGTACTAATGTTCAATATTTTCAAATATAGGATGGGTGGTATTCAGCTCAAGATATCTCAAGACATTTCTCAAACTTGTTGCTGTGAAATCAAACATTCTGGTGTGATTTCAGACTATGTAGTCAAGTTTCCATGGATGGCAGCTTTTCTGGTTTCTGCCTTGAATCTTAAAGCTTTAATTTTTTTTTCTTCATGGATTTTAGCCTGACAGGAAAATATTGCAGCTACAGTGTGTGTTGCTGTAGCTGAAAGTATTCATTCCTTATACAGGCAGTTTTCAGTATTAGAGTGACAGGAAGGTGCTTAATTCTGACAGCTGAAAGTGTCGACAATATTGGGATTTTTTTTTTTTCATAAACCATTCTTGCCTGTTTCAGTAATTCCTACATTAGGTAGGAGCCCTTCTCTTGGGCAGTCACTCAGCTGGCTTTGATTTTATGCTTTTTTTGGGTGCATTCATTCACTTGGATATTCAAAAATTGAGTTAATTTGCGTGCCATATACTTATGGGTTTAACAGATTATAAGAGAAGCTCTTTTTAAGAAGTACTTCAACATGGATGTGAAGGATGTTACAGGGGTGGCAAATGTGCAGCTTTTTTTGCTGTTTTACACTTCAGTTGTTTTTAATGCAGTCTTCTGCAGAAGAGCTCAGTGGTTATTACCTAACAGAGGTATATAAGCAAGAAATTATTTGGGACTGCAGGATGACTAGTTTGTGTCAGAGTTACTTAACTGCCTCCTCTCCTGAGTGTGTAGTTTTTAAGTGTTTGCTTACTTGGCTTTGTGACATTATTACCAACTTGTACTTTTTAATAGCATTTCTTTGTTCTCTCACTCTGGAAATTACATAATAATCTGTTCATTCTCAACTGTCTGAGCAGCTCTGTCCATGATGGCTTCAGTCAGAAATTGTCTGCAGCAGTAAAAAGGTCCCAGACACAGAGAATTATCAAAAACTGTTTAAATGGGATAATTTCTGTTATAGTGATGGATGTGAATGAAGTGATGGATGCACTAGAACAGTAAACATGCTATAAGAAATGTATATTTGAATTGATTTTGTTCTGGGTTGAGGATTGTTCAGAAGAAAAGGAATCAGCAGTTGGTTGCAAAGTCAGTGAAAGTATCCATGGGCAAAGTGTATTTCCCTGCTGTTCTGTATCACAGGACACTCTCAGTGGGTTTTCTTTATGTTGTTCTTGACATAAATTACCCGACCCTATTGGCAAAAAGCATTCATTATATTTTTGTCTTTATGGTGGAACTCGGCAGCATTCCTAATCCATGGTCATGTTTTACATTTGCAAACCTGGATGGCAATTTGGAGTTGATAGCTGGCAATTCCTAGCTGGATTTTATGGGCAAAAAATCCACTTGGCAGCAATTGGCTTCGTGGGCAGAGGCAGAAGGAGTCTGAAGACTGCAGCAGTTCAGCAAAAGCAGGACAGTGCCCAGCAGGGACTGTGTTACCCAACACCCACCTTGTACCTGGGAAAGAAACCAGCAGAGCAGAGTGATAACCTGTCAGTTACTGGTTTGGGACGGAAGAGTTAAGATCTCCCTGCCAAGTCTAGCAGAACTTGGAAAAACAATGCTGATATAATAAAAAGAGAAGGAGTAATTTTATAACAGTAATAATAATAATTAAAAAAAAATACTATGACTTGCAGCCGGCCAGAGGTTTTAACCCTCCAAACTTACCATTATCTTCAGAAACCCTGACTGAATGTTGCTTCTGATTGAAACGTGCCAGTTGGTGATTTGTCTGTTTGATCAAGAGGGAATGATTCTAAAAGTGATTCTCTGCCACCAAAGCTGTTTGTATATTAGTATCTAAATGTATTTGTTGTGATATATCATGTCAGAATTTATAACTTTCTGCTTTTATAACATTTTGCATTTTACCTGCTTTTATAACATATAACATTCTGCTTTTATAACTTTTATAACATCTGCTTACAGTTCAATAGCAGAATTCACAAATATAATTAGAGGGTTAAAGGCATTTAAAGAATTAAAGCACTTTAATGACATTCAGTTTTTATTGACAACCCACTAATATCTGCTGCATTCACATAAAGATTTCTAATGTAATCCTGTGAGCAGATAAAAGCTCTGCCGTTTAAAAGCTCAATGCAAAGCAGATTCATTGGATCCGCTCATGGAATGCAGATGGGGAGTTCCTGAGCAGATGATGGGTTGTAAGGCCATTTCTGCTCTTTGTTTTACAGGGTATCACATTAAGAGCTGTATTAAGAAGATAGATGGCAGCACACTGAAACATTTATAAGGAGTTATTTTTAGTTATTCCATGAATGTTTTCAGTTTTCCAAAAATTGTAACGTTGCTGCTTTTGAAAAAAAATTACTCACTCACCTGAGGTGTTTGCAAGTACCCAGATTTGGACCGTTTAAAAGAATTGTGGAGAAGGTCAAATATTTATTTTAAGATCTGTTTTTTCTTTTGTCTATTTAGGATCTAAGGAATAGAGGGGTTTTTTTTTAGAATCATAGAATCCCAGAATGTTTTGGGGTGAAATGGACCTTAAAGTTCATCCAGTTCCACACTGTACCATAGGCAGGGGCACCTTCCACTAGACCAGGTTGCTCTGAGCCCCGTCCAACCTGACCTTGGACATTTCCAGGGATGGGGCAGCCACAGCTCCTCTGGGCACCCTGTGCCAGGGCCTCACCACCCTCACAGGGAACAATTTCTGCCCAGTATTTGATCTAACCCTGACCTGCTTCAGCTTAAGGCCATTCTCCCCTTGTCCTGTCACTCCATGCCCTTACGGAAACTCCCTCTCTAGGGACTTAAATCATGTGAAGTAATATCTAATAAAAGTCTTGCTTGACCTGAGCCTGTTTGGGTTTAGGTTCCATGCTGGTCTTGTGGTCTACGTGACTGGACGCTGGAAAATTTGTAGCTGAGTCTTTCTGACCAGAAGTTTCTGCCAAAGGCTAAATGCTTGGGCATTCAGGTGATTTGGGGCACAGGCAGTTTGTACAAGCCAGGAATGGAATTTGAAGAAGGAGCATCCTCTGGCAGAACAGCAGAATGCAGCTGGTGGGACAGAGCCCAGGGCAGGGCTGTGTGGGAGCTGGGATCCCTGGCAGAGGCTGTGGGACATTCCTCCCATCACAGGGATCTCTGTTAGTGCTGCAGGATGAGCTGCCTTTGGAGGCGTTCCCTTGCTTGACTGAACGAAACCTCCCTGCTCCCGTGGAAGGGCCGTGCTGGTTACTAGCTCTTCATTTGTTTTCCTAGAGAAATGAAAAATTCAAAGTGGGGTGGTAATTGGCAGCCCTGAGAAATAAAATAGGGTTTTAGATTAATTTATAGAATGTCTTAGTTTTACATACAAAACTATTAATCTAAGACCATAGGAGAAGTCGCTGTTACGGTTATGGGAGCACCATGGACCCCAAGTAAAGCTGTCAATGACTTCTCAGTATCCTCTTGCAGGAGAACAAAAAACCCGACTGATGCAGTTGAACACTTACTCTGCTTTCCTTTAAACTTGCAAATACAAGGTGGCCTCAATTTACTTTGATTCTTTTTGTTTGTTTGTTGGCTGACAAGTGAAATGTGTCTCTATTTCCTTCTACTTGCTGGTTCTCAAATGAGATTTCTAAAACAATAGATTGGTGAAGGCTGTAATACAATATCGTCAGCACAAATAAAACACGGGCTGGGAATAAAATAGCTGCTGTCATCTTTTTCAGTAAGTGGCAAGATATATTTCTTGTGGCTTTTCGTTGATGAACTTCAAGTTCTAAGTACATGATGACAGAGCAAAGGGCCAAGTACTGAACCCTTGATTTAGTGCTGGATCCCTCTTGGGAATTATGTTTATGTAAGGATTGAGTTTAAAAAAAACACAGTGGGGAAGTTGTAGGCTTTTAGCAGGAGAACTTGATAGGATGAAGGGAAATATACTTGTTAAATCATGTACTATATGATGTGTGTCAAAGGACAGTATATCTGCTTTTTTTCTCTTCCCATTTGAAAAGTGGTGAGGAGGAAGATGCAAGTGACCAAAGTTAGTATTGATTAACAGTGATTTGAAAGCAGGAGCATTCACTTTTTAAGTGTAAGGATGAAGAGTAGGGTCTGCCTGATGCTTACACAGTAATCCTCTGGAAAACTTGTGGGTTTATTCCTGGGATGGGATCATTGTAGCTCTGTGTGTGCATCTGGACAGGGTGGGGCACAGAGAAGATGCTACTAAATTCTGTTGCGTTTCTTTGTCTTTCAGGACTTGCAGTGAATGGAGGAGGACACTTCTTGCTAAAGATTTAACTTGTCTAAAGATATCAAGGTAGGAGAAGTTTTTTTTCCTACAATCCCATGTGTTCTTTGCAGGCATGATTTAGTTGTTTAAATAGAATCGCAGTTGTCTTCTGTTGTTTCTTGGTTAATGTATGATCACCTGAAAGTAGAACAAGGGCACTGTCTTTCTATAACAGCTTTACCAATTCTTAGCCTGATTGTATTAGAGAAAAAGATGTAAGACTTTCACATATTAGTGTTTGATCATCCTCTATTCTTACTGGAGATAGGAAAGGAAAGAGAATGGATGTAATAAAACAATATGTGGGTTTTCATGTTATTTATTGAGTTCATTCTAACTAACTAAAATACTGATTCTTTTTTGTAAATGCAATATGTAATAGTGACACTGCATTTTGTAAAAATGTAGTTCAGTGTTTTAATTTTTCAATGTTTTGGGTTTTTTTTAATATAAAATCCAAAATATTCCATGTTCTGAGAAAATCTCCAGTGCTTGCCAATGGATTGAACTCCAGTTTCATATAAAGTATTGCTGAGACTTGAGCAAGTTTGCAGAACAGGCTTACAGCAGCTCCTTAATTAGGTCTGTATTTTAAGATGTATTTTTGATTATTTAAAAATGAAGAAATAATTGCAGTTTCCTTTAATCTCTTAGAATAGACAAGTGCTATAACATTTTCTGACTTTATACATTGCCCATTTTTTTGTTTTCATTTTCTGTTGTACCAATTAATCTTCAAAAGTAACTTCAGATTGATAGGAGCTTCAAGCAGAATGTCCAGTATGGGGCTGGTGTGATTCTGAGTGACAAGTTTTTGGATGTTCCATGTCACAGCCAAAAGTTGAAATGCAAGAAACTCTCTGCATTTCAGTCTTGTGGTGATTTGAGGCAGAATCAGAATGGTGGATCCTGGCACAGGGAAGTTTGTTGATTCAGTGTAGGAAGGATGTGGAGCTGTTGGAGTCCAGAGGAGGCACCAACATGATCATAGGGATGGAGCAGCTCTGCTGTGAGGAGAGGCTGGGAGAGCTGGCATTGTTCAGAAAACAGAGGACTCCAGGGTGACCTTATAGCAGCCTTCCAACACCTGGAAGGAGCCTGCAGGAAAGATGGAGAGAGACGATTTACAAGGGCCTGGAGTGACAGGACAAGGAGGAATGGCTTCAGTGACAGAGAGTAGTTTTGATTAGACTGAGAAATTGTTCCCTGTGAGGAGGGTGAGGCTCTGGCACAGGTGACCAGAGGTTGCCCCTGGATCCCTGTAAGTGTCCAAGGCCAGGCTGGATGGGGCTTGGAGCAGCCTGGGGTAATAGGTGTCCCTGCCCATGGCACTGGGTGGGACCAGGTGAACTTTAAGGTCCATTCCAGTCTTGGCCATTTAATGATTCCAGCTTGTAGGAAGTGCCCTAAAATTTGTTTCAAGGCAGTTTAGCAAGACTCAGCTTGTGCAGAACTGTGCCACGCTTTATTTCAAGCTTAGATACCTGTTCACTTGGTTGTTGATGGAGGCAGTTACTAATAATATTTAAAACCAAAGCAATAATTTTTACTGTTATGAGCAACACAGAAGACACTAAAAGCACCACGGGTGAATTGATGAAAGTGAGGTGATGGCATTTCTAGCTTTTGTTTGGTTGTCATTTTTCTCCAAGGCTAGATAATTATGACGTTGTATATGGAGAATGGAAGTGTCCTTTGGGAATTCAGTCTGTATCATTAATCTAGAATTAGAAACCAGGTTATGCAAAATGACAAAGCCTGGTTCAAAATTAAATTTCCTGGATTTCAAGGTCATCCCATTTTCATGTTGAGGTGAGAACTGACTTTTGGCTTTCTCCTAGTGAGTGATTGCATTCTTTTCTGCCGTGTTTCTGATCTCATTTTAAATAGGTGTTAAATGTCTACACTTAAATAAAAAGTATTGGTGGAGAAATCTTTTTCCCAGAAAAGTAAATTCAAATGTTGATCAAAAAGTTATGGTTACAAAGTCTGTTAGTTGATATTCTGTGTCTGGCAGGGTTATCTTATGAGGATTGTTATTGTTTGAGAGTAGTGAGTTTCTCTGGATTCAGAGTGAGTCATAAGCTGTCTGTCAGTGCAGTCTTTCTCTGAGAGCAGCCGTGCTTTTATTCTCCTTTGTCCTTACTTGAAGTATGACTGTGTTCCAGGCAAAAAGAAAAACAATCTCATGTTAGCAGAGAAGGGGAAGCTCGAGCCTGCACAGAGCATGTGTGTGTTGAGGGATTGAGCATTGCATCTTCCTGGTGGTGTCCTTCTGCCTCAGCACCAGCTACAAACAGCTTCAGCCTCTGGAAGTGCTGTGTTCCAAGCATAGCACCAAAATGAGATGTTCCTCTGCTAAATTGTGTGGGTTTCCATAATAATACAGTGCTCGTCTCCTTCCTTCCAGGCTGTAACTGTATAAAAATTACCTCTGGACATAAATGCCACAGACTTTGAGTGAGCATAATCACCACAGACTCATCAAGAAGTTTGTATGGCCACATTCACCTTAGGGCTGTCGTTGGGAACTTCACAAACATGGGAATATTACTTTGTTACGCTCTCAGAATTGCTTTTTAACTGGAGCATTAACAGCTGCTTCTTTTGATAAAATAAAAGCAGGGATTGAGGCCAACCTCCTGCTTCCTTGTGAAATATGTTGACCTGCTGCACACGTTCTTCCAGTGGGAATACTATTAGGTGTTTTACGGGTGTATTTTTATGCATTTCTGTCAAAGATAGTTGGAGAAGCAAAGACAGTGGGGTCATACCAGGAGGACAGGAGAGAGAACAAGTGCAGGGGCTCTAGGATTATGGGAGTCCATGCAGGATCTGTAGGAAAGATCCTGTCCAGAGACCTCCAAGTATTTTGTTTAAGAGTGGATCGGCAGATTGGCCTTCATGTCAGGCCCTCCAAGATAGTTATTGTTGTTCAGGATTTTGTGAGGAAACATAAGATCAAACAATTAATTTTGTTGTTCTAAAGCCTATTAGAGAACTCTATTTAATAAACTCTTAATTGCTTAAAGACCTCTAATTGGTAGGGTTTAGTGCATTTAATACCTTTGCTGTTTTCGTGTTTCCAAATAATCCTAGAAGTTCTTGGCAAGCTTGCTAGGTCACAACAGTGCTGTTTTCATTCCTAAAGTTCCTGGAAATATTTAATCTCTAAACTTAATATCTAAATTCTGCTCCTGTGTGTTTAAATGTGCATGGACCAAGCTTATAAATACATGTTTCTTTAGACTTCAGTGTTGTTGTAATCAGTTATTCCCACCCCTGTGGTGAGGCAGAGTTTAATGGATTTGATTGTCATGGAGTTCATGGAGTTCCTGCCACTTGTCAAGAAATTGGTCTTATTGGAAAAAACCACAGAATTCTAATCTTAAGATATACATTTAATAGCTTCTCACGCTGACATGCACGAAATTTGCCAGCAATGTTTATACGACTCACTGGACATCAAACACTCCTTTGAACAAGAGCTTAGCTTTGCTAATCAGCTTTGTATAAAATAAAATTTTATTTTTAGTGAGGCAATCAGAGAGGAGGAGAATACAGGGATCTGGTTGTTCTACTGGTGGTATATAGGCAAAAAAATTTGCTTTGATTTTGTAATTCTGTGTCTGACAGACAATATCTCTATAAAAAGAAGCAAAAGTTACTTCTGTGGGCTGTAATAATGTGTAGCCACCAAAAACATGAGGTGGTTTTTGCAGCCTGTCTACAAACTCTTGTCTTAAGATTAAGAAAACACTGAAATAGACCTTAGTCATCCTGAAGGATTTAATGAGATGTCGCTGACTTGTTCAAGCTTAGCATTTGGTGTAAGTTTGCAGCTTGCAGAGCTCAGTCTGCCTCTACTCCCTCCACTTTGTGGTTTTTTCCTCATCATATTTGTAATACTGCCTTCTCATGCTCCAGAAAGTTATTATTGTTTGTGTATTTCATTGAAATTTAGATTTGTTACAAGATCAAACAACGTGTGTCAGAGTGTCCAGACATAAACCAGGAGATTCTTGAGCTGTTTTTTCTAAAAATGCTGCATAAAGATTATATCTTGTTTATTCATCTGCTGATACTGTTTGGAGACTTACGCTCACTCGTACAATGTCTTAATTTTGTTTGGTAAACTTACAAATGACATGATAAAGGACAAATCAAGTGTAGTAGCTCTTGGTTGCCCAGATTGTTGCCAGAAGCATCCTGTGTTAGTAGGGGTGTGAAAGATCCCCGTCACATTCCTGCAGCTTTTGCTTCTGCTGACAGAGCTGCTGCTGATCCTGGAGAAAGGCATTAACCTGGGCTGTGAGGTGTATTAAGGAGTTCACGGGGTAGGATGAAAAGTTGTCTGATCCAGCTCTTCCTGACACTGTAATTCTGTTTGCTGTTTAATGCTTCTAATTCCATGAACTAATACAACCAACAGGATTTTTAATTTAGAGTGCTTATTCTTAAATATTACTTCTGGCTTAGTGATGTTGGCTGAACAGAGGAAGAGCTGTGACCATGTTTGCTCAAAGACACAAAGGGACGCAGTTGTGCGTGAAAATGAAAACCAGCAGCTGATTTTGGTCACCTGCTCCTCTGTGTTGTGAACACCTTAACTAATCAGGATGTAAGTCTAATGAGTGCTTACACTTAGAATACATCAGTATTGTGTGTAAGTGACAATGAGGAACCACGTCAGGAGTTGCAGCTAAAGTAGAGTCACAGAATCACTGAGTGCTTTGGGTTGAAGGGACCTTAAAGACCACCTAGTTCCCACCCCCTGGCATGGGCAGAGTCATCTTCCTGTAGTCCAGCAGTCCCCTGAGAGTATGGAATTAGTCCTTGGGATGTCCCTTGGCTGGTAACCCAGAGTCTTTATGCAAGACATCAGTTCTCTCTCTACTCTGGGGTTCTTAGGAGCAAATTCACGGAGGCTCTGTCTGTGCCCTGTGCAGAGCCTTAATTCAGCCCTAGTAGCAGCACAGCACCTCCTGGCCCTGTTTGCCACGTGCAAGATACAGGTAAATATAATTATTAGCAAACTATCAGGCTTGCCTTTGGCATGGCCTAGACCCAGGCTGGGTGGCTTTGACAGAATTTGGTTGAATTCAGTTGTAGCTCAGCACTGGTGCCATAGCTCTGCTCAGTTCTCACTGCAATGCAAGCCAGTATGCAGAAGGTCCCTAAACAGTTGTCTGTGTACCCAGATGGAATTTTTTTTCATAGTCATGTAACAGTGGGATGCTCTGAACGGGACCTAAGCCTTGTTTAGGAGCCTTGGGAATGAGCCTGAGCACCAGCTCCTTGTGTTTTGGTGGCAGAAGGGTGCCAGGGGATGCTCAAGTGATTCATAAATGCAAAGGAAATACCGATTCCACTGTTTAATACTCATCCATGCATGCACACAGACTCCCAGGTCTGTTTGTGGAATCTGGTAAGTGAATGAGAGCTTGTGTCAGGAAAGGCTGCAGTTGCTGTCATCCCTGTTTGCTTACTGGGGCTTGGGATGTATGTACTCTGAGCTGCTGCCCTGGAATGCTGGTGTCTCTCAGTAAGTCAGTACACCATATTAAAAGGACTTTCAGTGGCTTTAAATATACATATAAAGCTCTTTGAACTGCACGTTATTGTATTATTAGACTTGAAAGTGTGAAGAAATGCAAGATGGCATTTACTGAGCATCCTCCAAGAGGAACCAAATATTGTTACACGAAAAAAAAATCATTATTTTTACAAGATGAATGTGTTATCTTGTAACTATGGAATATCATGTGTACAATAGAAAGAAAATTGTGGTTTATTGTATGTACTGATCAAAGACTCTTCACAATTCTTTTGGTCTGGTTTGGACTGCTTTTGTTGTAGGTGTTTTCATGCTTTACATGCTTTAATAAGTGACTGTTCCCCAGCATGGGCTGTCAGTGTGCCTGGTGATCCCAGACACACTTTTATCTTCAGCAATACTCAAACAACCTTTTTATTTTCTCCCAAGACATATACAGCAAGGAAAATATAGGGATAATGTTTCTCTTTGATTTTTTTGCATCAGTTACTCTCGGTTTGAGTGACTTGTCTCCTCATGACAATTTATTCAACTCACAGGAGAATTTGACAGTCAACCAGCCCAAGAGCTGCAGAGCATCTGGAGTTGTGGTTGGTGTCAGCAGGATTGATTTTCTGGGCAACAGGAAGGGCAGCAGCTCCTTCTGATGGGTTTGGCTTTAATAGTGATGGGAAATGGAGACAATTTGCTAAATGCTATGTCTTTCCCACTTCTGTGTGATGATAAATTATTTGGCAAAATAGGTTGGCTCTTCCAGCAGCACTGGAATTGTGTTGTCCTGGAAATAAAGCCTAGATAACTGAAAGCAAACTGAATGGTAGGCTTTATGTGCATGTTGTTGTTAGGAATTTTACGGGCAAAATAAGTTTTCCATCATTTTATCTTGGTTTTAGCTCTTCTTTATCTCTTCTCCATAATGGCTTCCAGTGGTCCAAATGGGAGTGTTGATTTTGTATGTCTGTTGTTCTGCTTTATCAAGTGTTTGCAATAAACCAATAAACCAAGTGGAACAGGATCACCATGTTTCGAAACAGTCTCAAGATGCTTCTTACAGGAGGGAAGTCAAACCGCAAAAACAGGTCCAGCGGTAAGTAATCGTCACCTCCTCGTGCATGTAGAATACTGGCACTTCTGAAACCATTCCTTTTATGTGTGTTTTGGTCTTAGCAGGACTTTCTTCTTGTTAATGAACAGATGTACTCAGCTGACGATCTTGTAGACTCCAAACATCATTATACTTCATTTTAATATTGTGCTGTACTTTTAATTTGAAACTATATGTATATTTATTTTTAAATGTATGTAAACCATCATCTGGTTTTATTGGGGAGATAAGATGCAGGGGAAACCAAGTAAGAGTTCTACATAATCTTGTAGTAAACAAGCATCAAGGTTCATGTTTCATTTATGGAAAGTAAGAAATTTTTTTTCTTCTGAAATGTCTGTGATATCTTGTGGCAGTGAAGCCTACTTAATTACAGCTAAAACTTGTGAGAGCAGGAGTAACTTCTTTTAAGCTTTTATTTTTAAACAGGAAGGAGAGAGAGGAATGGGAATAGTTGAAATTAAAGTAGAAATTGCCCAAATTTAGTCATCATTTATGTCAATTCTGTTTTTTCACCATCTCAGGAAAGGAGTTCACACTTAGTATTGATTCATGTGACTTGACCTGTTTCATCCATGACAGAGACTGGGGGAGAGGGTAATTGTAAAACAAAACATTACAAAATATTGATAGGCTTTAAAAACATTTTTATTTAACATTTGTATTTTTTTCCAAAAATGGAGTGTTGGCAGGAGAAGAGCTTTTAATTAGATCTTTTATTTTGAATTTTAAAGCCATCTGGCAGCACATTTTAAATATTTTGGGATACAGTGTTTATTTGTGCTCGTGCATCTGTGTTAATGTGAATATTTATGTTACGGATGTTCATGTGGATGTTCCTTGAGAAACCAGAGGTGAGGATGAGGAGACACAGTGCTGGTGAAGACAGTGGGAAAACGAGCTGTTTTCCTTTGGTTTAAGCAAGTTCTGTGTTTCTCACGCTGCCAGAATTTGGCCATTGTTAATATCTTCCTGGCCATGTTGTATTTGGGGAAGGAGAGTTGTGGGGCTTTGCTGTGGGGCAGCACTGATGCCTTAGACATCAGTGGTCCCTTATTCCAGTGTCTGGTGGCAGTGGGGGGAGCTGGTCGGTCCTGAAGGCGCTTGTCCTGGGCAGTTCAAGCGTGCACCGTGGTGTTGTAGTTGGTGTGGATCTCAAAGCAGGTAAAAGTCTGTTTTGCAAAGGCACCATAAGAATTTGGGCCCGAGGTGGTGGCTGTTCATTGCATTTGTGGAGAAGATTGCCTTCCCATAGGAACTCCTCAGTCTCTTGTAGCAGGAGTGGTTAGTGTGAAGGAGGTACCTGCATGAAAAGACAGGTTTGTGGAAGACATGTGAGCAGAAGGCTCCATCCTCTTGTGATTTGTGTCACGTTTACGGTTTGAAAGTACAAGTCCTTTGATGATACCTTTAGAAAACTGTACATAGCCAAATCACCTTAACTTGTGATTTCTGTACAAAGCCCTGTCTTTGTCAGATGTGCTGCTAACAGGCCCTGGTATTCCTTTTGGCTTATCTCCCAGAAGCAATATTAAGGATTTTGTATATGCCAAGCTCTGCAAATACCTGTTTCTTATTTTGTGAATGAAAAATGTTAGTTCTGAAGTACCGAGATTCGACAGTCTGGTTTTGGGCAAAGCAGAAGAGGAGATGGGTTTTCTTATTCATATATTGAAAAATAATATGACAGAATTGAATTGATGAGGTTCTCTCTAATGCCTAGTGACTGGAGTGTACGTTAAATTTACTGCAATTCTGCCCTTGAAATAAGTTGCTTTATTGAGAAGTTCTGTTTGGCATTCTTCAGAGCAGGAGAAGGAATGGGAAAATGAGATAATCAGGTTTGTTTATATTGTATGTGACTAAGTGGCAAACATCCCTGCACTGCATAATAATTTTTCAGATAGTTGTTAATCTTCTAAACTCTTACATGACATTAGATGAATTCATTGCTGCCTAGATTTTTTTTAAGATAAATATATTTAAGTCTGTATTTTTTTGCAACACAGTAAGGAAAACAATCAGTAAATCTTCCGTGTACATTTTCCATGTTGCATGCAGTACTGTAAGCCTGAAACTTGCTGTATTTATTTGCTTTGCAGTTCTGGCAAACTACAAATTTGGTACTTTAAAAGCAGATTAAAAAGGACAGAATTTACCTAATAATTTACAAAAGGCATTTAGTCACCCTGTCAATGACAGGATCTTGATGAATCCTCCCAGCCCCTTAAATGAATCGTTTGGGGTGGAAGGGAACTTAAATGTCTAGTCCCATCCTCCTGCTCTGGGCAGGGATGCCTTTCACTACACCAGGTTGCTCCAAGCCCCATCCAACCTGGCCTTGGACACTCCAGGGACGGGGCAGCCACAGCTGCTCTGGGTACCCTGCGCCAGGACCTCACCACCCTCACAGTAAATGCAGCTGTCTCTCAACAGCTTGGTCCAGGTGTTTTGTTCTCTTGAACGTTTTCACATGGCCAGTGCTGTCCTTCAGGTCCCTCCAACAGTGTTGTCTTCACTGGTGGGTTTTGTCTTGGCAGTTTCTATAGGGACATAGGTGGGACACTGCAGGTTTTGGATTTTTTCTCATTCAAGTGTTCTAAAAAGATTATGTGTTTATTGAAATGTTAAAATGTTGTTTATCATTAACATGATTTAGGATGCTAATTAGAAGCTGGAAATTAAGCTTCCCTGATGGTTTTGGTGCTCTGATTTGCCCCATCAGAGCTACACCCATCTCTGAAAACTGTGAACAAAATCCTAAACTCCATGTTAGGAAAATCATCTGTTGGAGGTTTCAGGTGTGCCATGTACTGAGTCTGAGTCTTGTGGGTTGGTGACAGCCCACCCAGACGTCTCTGTGAAATTGTACTGTGTCTTCATCTCCTGCACTCCAGTGTGGGAATAAACCTTTGAAGCAGGGTTAAAGGTATTGTGTTCTTTTCTTAGGGAATCCAAAGGAGCACACTGGCCTTTGAAATTCCTGAGCTTTGCTATGACTTTGATTTGCAGTAGCACTTGACAAACAGGAGCAGTGGAGTCAAGCTAATGATTCCTAGATGTGATGTGGTTTTGATAATTCTTCATGATTAAAAGAACACTGGTCATGATAGCAGTAGGCTTCTTAATTTTTCTCCTCTAGAAACTGCTAAGCAACTTCTCTGAGAACTGTGGTTAACGTTTATTTTACCTCAGCCAGGGTGGGTTTTCCCCTTTGCTGCTTGATGGTGTTGTGATTCAGGAACACACAAAATATTTATAAAAGAAGAATACAATTACATGCATCTGAATAGACAGCTACATACAGTAGTGCTAATTAAAATAAATTAATTTCGACTGCAGCATCAGCCTGTGTAATCTCCTGTGATTAATTTTGGTTGTCTGGGTGTCCTTTCAGAGCTTCAGTGCTGGAGTTTCACAGTGTGTGCTCTGGACACACAGTGCTCAGTGCACATGTGTGTGCACATACTTTAATGTCTTGTCTTAAGAAAAATTCTCCCATGACTCAGGAGTGCTCAGGATGGTTTACAGTAATGCCCTGAGGACACAATATGCCTGCAACAGTATTTTGATTAGGTTGTTTTTTTCCTGATATAAATGGATATTCCACAAAGCTGCCAGATAGCATCTGTGGTGCTGAAATCTGGTCTCAGTATAGTTGCAGATTACCTTTGTTTTTCCAGTGTAAATTAACTTAGAGATACGCAGACATACATGCTTTCTCATTTGTTTATATCCAGAGCTATATTAGTGAGATGTGTTTGTTTTAAAGTATAAAAGGACTGTGTTTTCCTCCTGTGTTATTCCTTCTGGATGAAGATCCAGCAGGATTGTTGTGGCCAGAGCCCTCTGGTCAGGACTAGCAGGTGGATTAATCTGCAGATTGGCAAACCTGCTGCTGCTGCTTGTCAGAGATGTTTGTGGCTTCTTCTCCCCAAATTCAGTTCTTCCAGGGCAATTCTGTTCTCTGAATCCAGAGACTTTGAGGTTCTCTGTTGTTTTCATTTGTTTTTGTTAAGGATCTATCTCATTTATCTGCAGTTTTCTTGCTTGTATTAATCATTCCTTGGTCTGGGTGTATATTGAAGTAGTGCACATCAAATCAATCCACTTGTATTCATTCCAGTATCCTGTTAGGGAAATAAGTCCATGTAAGGGATTCATCATTCCACCTGTTACAGTCATCCTTGTCCTTTTCCAAGCAGATTGACTATTTCCCTCTTACATGATCACATTAAATTAATGCCGCTGTAAAAGTTTGGATTTGCTTTAGAACCTGGCAAAATTCAGCTGCAAAACTGCACGTTTTGTTTCATTTTGTATCTCCCTTCACTTTGTGAGGAGTAAGCCCAAGAATTTGTGCTGTTTATTTCTGACAGAGGCCAAGATAAATGTAACATTAAACAAAAGAAAAAACCAGGGGGAAAACAAAACAAAACAACAACGAAAGAATAAGAACAACAGCAATGAAACAAAACAAAAAACCAACAAGAAAATAACAATAACAACAACAAGAAAACAAAACTAAAAACCAAACAAACCCACCCACACACAGAAAAAAACAAATCAAGGCAAGGCAAGTACTCTAAAATCTGAGGCATGTAATCTTTAGCCCAAAGGGTCTGCTTTTCTCTTCTGAGTTAGTTAGGAATTACATCTTGCTTGTTCTTGACTATAAAATTCACAATTCTTATCTGGAGCTTCCCAGCCAGGAGCCTGCCTGTCATTCAGAATATTTTTGGCACAGAGTTTTAAAAAAACCTCTTCTTCTTTTCTGGTTTGCAGAAGACCCAATTACTTCTCGCTTCCAATGTATTTATAGGGCTTTTTGGAACCTGCTGCTTTATATTTTAATTCTGGGACTGAAAGGGCCTCTGTCAAATGCTCTTCTCCTTCGATTCCTGCCTTTTGAAGAGAAAAGGCATTTCTGTGAAGGTCTCATTTCTGCCTGGCCAGATCTCTTGTGCAGTTTCTCATGTATCTGATCTCTTGTGGAAGTCTGAGGATAACTTTTACCCCAGAAGAGTTTGAGGGTCACAGCTGCTTTTTCAATTTCATTTCTGAAAGAAATTTCTGAGTGATGAGATCCAGTTGGTGGGTCCTATAAATGTCAGGTAACTTAATTTAGTAAAGTGTTAGAAGTGAGGTATTAAAAGACCCATCATGTATTATGGTCCTGAATACTGACTGTATCCACATGTTCAAGGTATTCCACCCAAATAATAATTCAGATCCTGTTCTTCCACAAAGATGGCTGGTTTTTCATAAATCCATTTTTAAACAAGGCTTGAGTATGTTAACAAATCCTCTGACCACAGTAAAGTTTGTCCTTGAGTTTGTTTAAGCATGAACTGACCTTTCCTGAAAGTTTGTTTTGCATTTATGTAATTCAGTGTTTTCCTTCTGAAGAAGGCAATGTATCAGGAAGACGTATATGTACACAGGCATGCTGCTGTTTGGTTCCTAGTATTCTGATTTATTTGATCAAAATATGTCTTGTTCATGTACCAAACTTCTTCCCAGACAAATACAAGATGTTTTGGACAATGAAGCTTCTGCTTCTCTCCTGCACTACTATCATAGAGGGAATTTTAGCAGCCTGTGTTAGAGGAATATGTATTTATTTCCTTCTGATTCACAAATATCAGACAAGATTTTCACATGTGTGACTATCACCAACTCTAAGAACGTGTGCAGAGCCAGAAGATCCCCCCTGAGCCTCTTTTCTCCAGGCTGAGCCCCTTTCCCAGCTCCATTCCCTTCCCTGGACATGGTCTTTCTTGTAGTGAGGGCCCCAGAAGGCAGGACACAGGACTTGCATTTTGGATACATGTGGGATTTTGTGGTGTTACTCCCATTTAGTGACAGATTTGTGATGAAATATTGAAGCCAGTAGAGGGAGCAGGAGTTTTCCATGAACTCCCACTGAAATTCCTGTGCTGATGTGCAAAGGAGATGAAGTTACATCTTCCCACATCAAATGACCTTGTCTTCTCTTACTCAACATAAAAGAAGGTATTCTCGTATACAATTCAAAGAGAATATACACACTACCTTCAAAAGGAAATAATGTCAGTTTGAGGGATTTGTTCAGCCAAACTGTTGGGAAAGTGGAATGTCCTTTCCAGAATGTCTGAGGAAACCTTAAGGATTTGTATATCTGTAATAGTTTAAAAATCCAATCAAATCTTTTAAGAAAATAATATGTATTTCAGTGAATTCAGCATTTTCATCTGGAAAATCAGTAAGAAATCACTGAGGTGTCTTATAACTTGGGGGTTTTCTGCTGGAAGAGGCCTGGCCCCAGGAACAAACTTGGATTCCTTCCCTTAAAGCAGGATTTAAACAAAATCTGTAATTGGATCTACTAAAATGGATTTTTGGATTTTATACAAGCAACCTAAAAGTAATGTTTCTCACAATTCCAGAAACTTACTAAGTATTAAATGTTTCTAAATAGGTAAATTGTTTTAGAAATATTCAACACATGCATGTTGATTTTGCCATTTTGCCTCAGTGTGTTGAATATATAAGATGTTTTCTTGCCATCAGAACTTGACCTGTTACAAAAATAAGCAACATCTTCATGTGCAGGAAGGAGAATTAAAATGGAGAAAAGTCTAAGCTAAATATAGCATCAGAGAATCCCAGAGTGGTTTGGGTGGGAAAGGAGCTCAGAGCCCACCCAGTGTCCAGCCTGGCCTTGGGCACTGCCAGGGATCCAGGGGCAGCCCCAGCTGCTCTGGGCACCTGTGCCAGGGGCTCACCACACACTGCAGTTTCCTAAGTTCTCACAAGAAGGAAGGGATCTTGTGGAGCAGGATGTGAGGCTGAATATTGATTCTGTGCTCCTTGAGCAGAACACTTTTGGATATAAACAGTTGGGTACTGGCTGGAGATGTTCCTGTGTTCACTCATACAGTGTGGTAGGAGCACTCCCAGACGAACTGAAACAAACCCTGCTGTACCTCGTGTCTGTTACCCAGCTCTGTTTGCATCACACTTTGCTCAGTATAATTCCATCCTTGTGAGTCTTGACATGCCTTTACTTAAATCTCTGCCCAAGATGTGAGATTCTTCCATCTTGATTTTTTTCCCCAGTTCCTAAAGATAAGTATTATTTATATTCAGTGTTACATGTCCCTGGGAAGTGTTAGTGCAGATTCTTGCAGTTGTTTATTATATTGACAGATGTTGAATCTGTATTGATCCATTTTAGAATTATATTCCAGGTATGACTAATGTTTTTATTTTTGAGGGATTTTTACAATCAGCACTGTATATGTGAAGTGACTGCTTTTCCAAGAAGCATGTTCCACTTGGTTCACATAAAGCATTTCTTGGCTGCAGGAAGTACCTGTGCCAGGTGTGAGGGATGACTCTGCCATTCCATCATTAAATTCTCTTTTTGGAGTTGCAGTTGCCCTTCCTTTTTCCTTTTTTTTCCTTAAGGAAGAGTAAATATCTATAACTTACTAATACTTTTAATGGAAAAATTATCTTTTCTTTCGGAGAGGATTGACTTTTAAGCTGCACTTTTTCAGGAGTTTCTCCTCTTCAGCCTCTTCTACTGCTCACACAAACTTCTCATCTCAGCATGTCTGTGAGGACTATTTTTTTTAGTATCAGATATATTTTTAGATAACTCATGGATAATTTTTGCTGGAGCTTCCATCTATAACTGACCTATTTGAAGGAATTGTGGAAATTTTTGCTGCAAGATCTTTCTGAAGTGGGAGGATTTATATTTCCTTTTATATAATTTTCTTTTTGAGGATGAGATCGGTATAGAAGCCGACCCATATTCTCTTAGTGTACAAAAAACCCTCAACATCTAAGCAAGTTATGGACATGGTTTTATTAGAAGCTTTGATAAGGTGTCCAGACCTTGGCAGAACATACTTTTTGTCATCTAAATAGGTTTGAAAATCTTCTTTAGGTGAGTTCAGAATGATTATCAGCCATCACTTCTCTTCTGAGACTCTGTTACTGATTTGCTGGTAGACAAAACTAATCTGTTGAACTGGACCTTTAGACCATTCTTAGAGTAAGAAATAAAGATCATGAATTATCTCATGATTCCAACATACAGATTTAAAAAGAGGCTTCTAATTTATATTTGGGGGTTTTTTTGGTGATGATTTCAAGTGACACAATTTAAATATATACTAAATATAGTCTGTTTTCAATTTATACATCGTTATGGTGGTTTTAAAATTAATTAATGAAATACACTGTATAATTTCCAAATATTATTAGCAACACAGTTTTTTACTCTATATATTTTTGTCATGAAGTCATCTTCCCACATCAAAAGAAAAAAAAAAGGAAGGGTTGTTGGGTTTGATTTACATACTCAGTATAGGTGTCTCTGGATAAAAGAGTCACTTGATGTTAATGGAAACAAGGATGCTACTTTTTCTGTATGAAGTAGGTGAAATGAATCATACCCCAGATTAGAAGTACCTACTTTTTTCCAATGACAAATAACAGCTTCTGAGATGATGAAGGTACAGATCTGTGTCACTGATATCTGAACTTACTTAGGATTCATTCTGCTCCAGATTAGCTCAGATGTTGGCATGTATGATTTCTGATCTCCTCTACATGCTGGAGAAAAACCTCATTTGTACTTGTGTCTGAAATTCCTGGGCAGGAATGCTGGCAATGTCTCTTGTAGGAATAGGACTTAAGTTATTAAATTTATTATGACAAGGGTGTTTTCTTGCTGTGTTTTTTGTACAAACTGCCAACACAGTAGGACCTTAATTTCAGTTCAGGCTTCCAAGTACTGCAGCAATAAAAATAAACACAAATGTACTTGCAGAGGCAAAGAATTATTTTTTAATCTGTGGCTCCTCTAAGAAGTCACTGACCACTGGATTGGTGTTACTGTTGGTTTGTTGTTTTTTTTTTTTTTTTCCTGTGGATTTTCGTAACTAATAATCAACATGGGGAGTAAATACAGGATATCCCACAAGAAGACAATGGACCTTTACAGTTTGAAGTCCATTTATCATTGAATTGCAGAGTGGTTTGGGTTGGGAAGGGACCCTAAAGCCCATCCAGTGCCACCCCCTGCCCTGGGCAGGGACACCTTCCACTATCTCAGGTTGCTCCAAGCCCAGTTCAGTCTGGCCTTGGACACTTGCAGGGATCCAGGGGCAGCCACAGCTGCTCTGGGCAATCTGTTAGGAAATGCCTGTGTTGTCATGCACTGTCCCAGCAAGTGTCTGTGCTCTGCTCCTAAAAAGAGGAAGTTTTTGCCATGAAAATGTAGCAGGAGCAGGTGGAGGAAAGACGTGCCAACTTTTGGAAGGTGCTGAGGCATTTTAGCATCACATTTGCTGGGTGATGCTTCCCTGGATCCGTGTTAGAGCTCCCTCAATAAACCAAACAAATCTGTAATTCCTGCTCTGCCCGAATGACTTTCCTCAAAGACAGAGGAACTTGGATGATAAATGGATAGACTTAAGTATGTTTATGAATTGCCAAAGCCTCTTAAGCCAAGTTGCTATTTTATAGCAACAACAACAACAATAATAATAACAATAATAGAATTAATAGAATATTTAATAGAATTAATAGAATATATAATAGAATTTATAATAGAATTAGTCATAGCATAATAAGAATTTGTAATGGTGGTGCATATTGTTTTCTGAGGCTGAAAAATACTCACAAACTAAATGATCAGGAAAGACTTTTGATTAAATAATTGTTTTCAGTACCAGACTGGGCCCCCTCTTCTCTCCTGCTCTGGCTGGGAAACACTATGCCCCTTTCCAGGCACATCTCACCCTGGGAGAGCAGCAGGCAGATCATGTGGCACGTGTCATTTCTTACCAGGCTGGAATCCATCGGGAGTGCTGAGAACAAGATTTGCAGCTCCCTCTCCTACGCCGGCATCGCTGCGGCGGGTTCCAGGGTCAGACTCGGCACTGGCTCCTGCAGCAGCTGTGCCGGCAGCTCCAGGATCCTCCCGGTGGGCTCTAGCCCCTGGAGCTGTCTGATTTATTTATTTCAAGGATTTTTCCCCTGTATCTTTGTTTTGGGAGCACAATGGCAGCTGGGAGCCACATCTCCAGACGCTGTGCCATGCGTACAGGGATGCTTCTGCAGGGATGCTGGGCTGGGCTGGAATCGGATCCGTCCCTAACAGCTTGACTGGCTTTGTGTGAGTCTTCCACCTTTTCCAGATACAATTTTGATATGATATGGATTTAAACTATTGATTTATCAGCTCTTACAGTGGAGTGTGCTCTGCCGGTTGCTGTGAGAGCAGCAGCACATCCAATGCAGTCGGTTCCTGCCGCAGATTCCCCAGCATGCGTGGAGCAGCCTCACCCACCCTTGGATTCTTCTGCCTTAAAAATTGCTTTGTCAGATCAGAGATCTTGAGAGACATTTCGTCACAGTGTGGGTTTTAAAGGCCTTTTAATTAAATAGGAAACCAGAAATATTGGGCTGCTAGCACTTGATTTTGTATAAAATTTGTTACATTTGCCTTTAACAAGAATGCCTGGCAGGAGGTGCTGACAGAGCTGATGCCAGAGGTGCTGTGGGATTTACTGACATCAGATGTGCTGGTGCAGATGCTGGTGCAGGTCTGGCTCCTGTTAGCAGCCCCTGCACACTAAATGTGGTGCTTTGTGCAGGAGATTTGTTTAGGAATGCTGAAACCTCGAGATTTTCTTTCCCTGTCAGAGCAGTCAGTTCAAAGAATCCAGTTGTGTGTGTTGGGGAGGATTTGTTGTGTCATTGGTTTTAATGGAGAACTGGTGGAATGGGGGTGGGGGGAGAAGAGGAAGCAGGAGTGTTTCTCATACCTGGCTATAACAGGAGAGGCTGCTCTGCTGATCCTGTGACTAATCATGATCTTTGAGATCCCTTCATCTCCTTGTAACTGAGAGAAAGAGTTAATAGCCATGACTGTTTACTCTGTTCTTGACTCAGAATCAGGCACTCAGAAGCCTTGTTGGGTTTCTGACCTGTGGACAGATGCTGGACACTGAGGAGACAGCAGCTTTTGAAAACTAAAATACTGTGGAAGAGTTAATGAATTTTCTTAACACTGAGATTTTTTTAAAAGATCACAAAAGTTTTTCTTCCTTTCATAGTCAGATGCAAGAGAATATGAATTACTGAGTCAAATATTATTCACTTCCCTCATGGCATTTGATTGTTTTCTCTTTTGCTTGACAACTTCTGTAAAGCTCCTTAAACAGGTTCATCTCAGTCTGTGCTGGTCTTTATTTTAAATTAACACAGATAGCTGTGTTCTCTAGCAATGATTTCACAACTGATTTACTTCTGGTGACCTATTTTAGCTGTTGCATTGAAGGATTTGTCAATAGCTTTGGTGTTCCACCACCCTGGCAATCGTTACAGCAACTGAGTCAATTGAACTTCAGGAGTGATACTGTCCGTAAATGTTGTCTCAATAGTAGGTCATGTCTATAAACAATAGCTATTGCTAAAGCAAATAGTAACAACTACTTAAAATCATGCATAAATGAAATATCTAGGAGTGTTGCTGTGATGACAGAGTCCCGATGCGCACACAGAAGTGAATGTAAATACAAGCACTTGGAAGTTCAAAAAATGTGAGAATTAATATTCCCTTAGAAACAGTAATCTCCTCTTTTCTGCATGTACAGGGAGATAACTTCATAATTAAGTGTGATATTGTTCCCTGCTAACCTTGCTCCTCCACTGCCGGAAGCAGATTATACTCGACATTTTGATTTGTAGTGAAGAGAAAAAGAATTAAATAGTTCAGTTATTCAGCTCTTAACTGTGGCTGTTCCTTTCCATCCTTGGTTTCCACCAAGCTCCACCTTTGCTGCATCCAAATCAAATGCAGCAGCAGTTGTATGCTGACTGAAGATTTAATATTTGCTGAGTCATCTGATTTATTTTTTCCTTTCCCACCCGCTAAATGCATTTTGGAAATTAATTCACTGTGAGCTCTCTTTCCCCCTTAATATGTTGTGTAACTTGGAGGGAGATCCATCCCAGACTCTTGATTCCTGTTCCTCTTCTCCAGCCCAGTGGCTTTGGCAGACTGTTGTCACTGTTTTGTGTCCCACCATTGAGTGTTGGAGCATTTTGGGGAGCAGGACCCCAGATCTGCTGCCCCCAGCCCCTCCCTTGGCCATGGCTTGTTCTCAAGGCAGGGTTTGATACACCTAGGTAACTGTACAGCAGAGGAGTTGTCTTTCCATGTGATCAAGGAGATTGATTCATAGAATTATCAGAGATCTCAGGTTGGGTTGGAAGGGACCTTAAAGCTCATCCAGTTCCACCCACCAAGCCCCATGTAGCTTGGTGTCGAACACTTGCAAGGATGATGAAACTTTCAGGGAGGAAGTTTGTCTTTTGCTGATGGTCATGTGTCTTTGGATAAATACAGGGGTTTACTCCTGATTTTAATACTGGGACTTTCTTTTGAAATGTTTAGTCCTTACAGTTATTTTGCATTTGGATTTATGTTCACACTCAAAAGGGTTTTTGTTTTTTCCATGACTTAGAGGTTGTCTGTGGAGGCTCATAGCCAGGGGCCATTAGGAATGATGATGATGATGATACTGATATTGTAGTTGCAGCTGTATTTGCAGTGTGACATCCTTCTGGCAACCAGAGTGCAAAAGGGAGCTGGGCAGGTGTCATGGTCTGTGGCCTCCCTGGCACCTGGCGACTGTTGGCTTATTGGGGTGGGTGCAGCTCATTTAAAATCAGGATTCTGGGCTGCTGTAGCCAGATGACCTTCATATGCAGCTGCTGTGTCAGCAGGGAAAGATGCAAAGGTGACAGAAATGGCCTGGCTGGGATCTGTTCAAGGTGCCTTAGCATTGCTTCAGGAAAACTGAGGGCTGGGAGCATTCACCAAGGGAAGAGGGAGCAGAAAACCTCTCCTGGCCTGGGGTGTGGTTCCTCTCTTTTTGGGGGTGGGGATAGACTAAAATTTTTAGTCCCCATTTTAGTTCTGCTCTTGTGCTGCAATTCACAACTTCCCATCAAGCCAGCTACAGCTCAGATGTAGCAGGAGTTGATAAAGTTAAATTAGGCACAACAGGCCCTTCCACCAAATAACTTCTATAGAGCTATCCAGAGATACAAATATATCAAAATGCAATTGCTTTTAGTATCATCAAAACACATCAATGCTAAACCGGCTATTGAGTTTTTAAACAGCTGTTTAAGAATTCAGTTATTTCAAAACTGTTTTTAAAGATTTTTAAAAGCTTCCCCTTCCCCTGCCATAAGGAAAGAGCTGCTGATATACAGCCTGCGTTTGAAATCCCTGGGTTTGCTTTTTCCCAGTCTGTGGAGTTGGGCTTCTTTTTGCTCTCAGCTGCCAGAGACTCCATGTACTCAAGCATCTGTATTGATGGGTGTATCTATTGTTTCTAATCTGGTCAGTTGATCAATGAAGAGCAGCCTGTAATTAATTGTATAATATTGTACACAATGTCCCACTCTGCATTTACACAGATGGATTTGGGATTTGTTAACTGTAGCTGCTTTCCTAAACAGTTTCAAGAGGATGTAATAAGAGGTTTTATTCTTCCCAGCCGTCCTGATTTTTAGTGGACAAATAATTTTAAAGGGACACAGTTTCAAATTTCACATTTCAATTTTTTTTTTTCCTGGATCTCTTTATTCCAATGCTTAATATTTTTATATTTTGATATAACAGTCCAAAGTGAAGGAACTCTTTGAAGATGCACAATTTGGTTTTTATCTCATTCGGACGTCTGTGGGATCAATAGGAGCAAGTAAAACCTTCCTTCTATCCCCGAGGACCTCATGGATTTCATTGCCGTGAGCTGGGGCAAAGGTGGAAGGAGCAGCAGAGTCAAGCAGCAATTTCCCCAGTTTCAGTCTGCCAGAGGGACCTTTTGTCCTGCTGTTCCTCTGAGATAGGTGATGGGATTCAAGGAAAAGTTACATCTGCCTGATCTGTCCACTATGATGTTCTACTTGTGCTGTTTTGGTTCTCGTGCAGATGGAGGGAACGAGGAGCCACCAGACCGAAGACAGGCAAGTGTAGACTCCCGTCAGAGCCGAGCTGGGCAAGGTAAAACCTGGGTGTTGTGCTGCCTCGGGGACTCGTCTCATTTGTTCACCTTTGATCTTTCCCACGTGTTGTGTTTCTCATCAAACTGTGTGACCTGACAGACTTTGCACCCATCGTTGTTATCCACACAGCTACCAACGAACTGAGGTTCACAAACCAGACAATCTTTGAGTGGCTGAAGGAGTTTAACCCAGCTCCTGGCACGGCACAGGTGGACCTGCAGAGCTCGGTATCTCCGTACTGCAGCCAGAGGGGCAGAGTGTTCTGCTGTTGGAGATGGTGGTGCTGGAATTCTTCAGCACATATCAGGCCAAACCAGCATTCAGTTTCCAAGTTTCTACTTGTCTTCCCCCTGATACCAAAGGGGGAACCTGGCAGGTTCACCATAACCAGGTTATCCTTCCCCAAGCCCTGGGATGCAATGGAGAAGGACCTCCATTGTCTGGGGGCTGAACAGCCTCATGTTACATCTTTTGCTTTGGTTTGTTTCATCCCACAGGAAGAGGACAAAAGGTCCAAGGAAGGAAGTACTAAAAACAGGGTTTATATTCTTTAAATAACAATCCAACAGACACTTTTGTCGAGTATCCATCACTCAGAGTAGGCTTGGTGGTTGTTTAACACCACACAGAGTCCTGTAATGGGGATTTCTGTCCCTGACACAGTCTTAGATCTGTGCTGGGTTGCGTGTCCTCTGAAGCAGCTTTACTAAGTTTTAAGCATTTTCTCCTTTGTAAGAGTTGTGAAAATGTTGTATTCTCACACAGCTTTAAGACTGAGCAGCATTTTTTGGAAGTAAGGGCTCTGGTAGGTTCTATGCACATTGACTTACTCTGTCTTTGGGATTGCAGCAATAATTTTCCTTTCATTTAGGCTCAAGCCTCTTGTTGTCATGGTGTCCTAATGACTTATTATGGGGACATTTTCTCCAGAGAATTGTCCTTTTTTGGCAGTATTCCAGTGTTGCCTGGGTGAGATGATTTTGAGTCATTGAAACTGTGATCAGAATTAGGGGGATTGGAATTGGTAGTTAAAACCCTGAAGCTCAGAAGTGTCAACTGCTCTTTTCACATAGGATCTTTCAATTGCTGTATTTAAATTTATTATTTTAAATTTTATTATTTTAAAGAAGATTTAAAGTAAAATTAGGAAGGAACCAGGGAATTTATAGCTGTACATATCCCATGGCAGCTTGCATAGAAGGAGGAGTGCTTTGATGTTCAGAGAGAGTGGCTGTTCTTTCCCACTCTGAGCTGAGATGAAGTTGTTGCTGTGTAACTGTGTGCTAGAGGCTCTGCTGTGGGTCCCTGCCATGTCC
Source organism: Ploceus nigricollis (assembly GCA_013399945.1). NCBI lineage: Eukaryota > Metazoa > Chordata > Aves > Passeriformes > Ploceidae > Ploceus > Ploceus nigricollis. The sequence continues at coordinate 89,825 of VXBC01001309.1, read as the reverse complement.
TTCTCTGTGTTTGGCTTGTGTCCAATGATTTCTTGTTATGGGGCAGAGCAGCTCAGATGCAGCTGCTGCTGGGAGCTATCTGAACACATTCTATTCTCTCAAGTTCCCTTTCAACCCATCTATTCTGGATCTCTGCTGCTGTGGGAAAGGCATGGGTTTTGGCAGAGTAAGAGGAGATCTTTTTTTTGCAAATCCTTTCTCAAGAATCACCAATCTGTACCTCTTTGGTGATTGACTGAAGGAACTGCAGTAACCAGCAAGAAGTTTCAGCGTGAGAGGGAATAGAAGGGGAGAAGGTTAAAAAGCTTCCAAGTTCTTGGAGCAACAAGCTTCTGAGCTAAATATTTCTATTTGGATCAGTGGATGCAATTGTAGAGGCAGCATGGAAGAAGTCTCTCTGCTCTATAAAAGCATTATCTCTAACTTTTCCCAGCTATGTGTCCATCACTTGAAATCTGTCTGCACGTGCTAATGGGTATTTTTCGTGATGGTGGGTTGAGGAAGTTTATTATCCTTGGATAAAGCATCCAGCTGAAATGGGGCAGTTGTCTTCCTGCTGTCTGACCTTCCATGTCACCATGTGTGATGCCCAGGTGTCTTCAAAGCTTCATTGGCAGGACAAGAGGAGACAGCCTCAAGTTGTGCCAGGAGAGGTTTAGGTCGGAGGTTTTGGTTAGGTTGGTTTAGGAAAATACTTTTCATGGAAAGAATTGTCATGCCCTGGAACAGACTGGCCAGGGCAGTGGTGGAGTCACCATCCCTGGAAGTGTTCCAAAAATGTGTGAATGTGACACTTAAGGACATGGTTTAGTGGTGAACATAGTGGTGATGCTGGGTTGATGGTTGGACTTGATGATCTTAAAGGTCTTTTCCAACCTGAATGATTCTGTGGTAATCTTGTAAAACTCCAAGAAATAGTTTATTAGTTCAAATATGCACTTTGCGGTAACATTTTATTTAAATATATTATATAAGCAAACTGTTAAAGTTCCAGTTCAGCCATCAGTGAGCCATAATTCCAGGGTTTGATAAGCCAAATATTCTTTCTGATCAAAACAAATTTCAGACTGTTTCAGGGGTTTTGCTTTTGTGTTTATCTACTCTGCCAAGGACGAGAGAGAAATTTTGGTACACGTGAAATGAAGGTAGTACCTTGTGGATGTTTTGTGAGTTCACTGTATTGTTGTAAAGCCTTTGAATTTTAAGAGGGAAAACTTTGCCAGCCTATAATTACTTTTATTTTCATATAACATACTGCCCTTGATTTTAAGTAGATTGATCAAAGACACTGGGAACTTACACCATAACAACCAGTGAAATGCACATAGACTTGTAAGTCTTTCTCAGACTTTAAGTTGCAGGAGATGCCCATGGTTTATGGTTCCGTAAAATTTAGCCTGAGGCAATTTAAATTATTTTTAAGAATCAAAATCATTGGTGGGAAATCTTTTTTTTCATGCCTGGTGCCAAATGTGTTTTAAAAACCCATCATGGGTTGGCTTTTTGGATGCTAGTTTTGGCAGCAGTGGTGGTTTGTCTTCCCTGACACTCCTGGTGAGCCTGGCTGGGCTGGCAGAGCCCGCAGAGAGCCCGTGGTAACTGGTGAGTGATGAGCAAGCAGGGAGTGAGTTGTGTTTTGAACTGTCAAAACCAGTGTAGGTGTGAAGGGTGTTAGTGCTCATTTGGCTTTCATGTAAAGAGCATTACAAAACTGCTGAGAGACATTCCTGATTGCTGGCACCAGGAATGGATGCATTTCAGCCACTGGTGCTGCAGCCCTCTAGAACCCTTTGGGAACTGGTCCAAGATTTTTGACAGTTATTTCAACATGGATTTTTCTGCTGATCGTAAGCAATGTGTTGGGCTGTTCACATTGTACTTTGGATATTGGGAATACAGCTCGTCCATCATCTCCTCTGAAGTACCATGTGTTTGAGGCTCTTACCCTTCAGTCTTATTCCCACTCTTGCCCATCTCCCTTTCTGTCCAGCAAACATTTTCTCTTTTAAAAACACTCTCACAAGCCACTGAGAACAGCACAGCTATCCAGTGGAAATCCAGTGAGGAGTGTCTTTATGGAGGGAAAACATCAGCACACAGTAAGAGCTACAATCTGTCTTAGAGTGACACAAGTCTGGCTTTCTCACATTATTGAAAAATTAGTGAAATATTAATGATAACAGTTTGGGTTGGTTTTTCATATGAATTATTAATTGTCTGGGTTAGGTTGTTCATCTTACTGACAAGAGTGGAGATCCAGGTTTCGTCGACCCCAAGGTTTCCATATCTGCTGCTAATAGGAGGAACCTTATGGCTCCTGACTCTTGCTGATCTGAAGCACCTTCCCTTCACTGTTCATTAATATTGATTACAATTAGGATCAAGTCCTTTTATTGTTCTATTTTCACTTGTTCTCATGCTATTCCATGTATTCCATTGTGGATGTGTAGTGATGCAACCCCCACATGGGCTTTGTGTGTCTCTTGGGAGAGTTGGAGCTGGTGGCTGATTTTAGAGGTGTTTGTTCTTCATTTTATTTGGGGTTTGTGGGTTTTTTTAGACTAAAGGTCCTCCTATTGAAATTTAATTTAGCTGGGAGGTTTTTTATTAGAAACCAACAATCTAAAAAATATGGTCATTCTGTTGAAAACTGGTGACTCTAAGACTCTGAAAGACAAATTAAGAACACTGAAAGAAATTCTTCATGGTTCTGCTGTTCATCATATAGAGAGGGGTACTGAGATGCTCTTTAGAATTTCTTCAAGGGATGTGTCACGAGTGTGCAAAGGGAACAAGCAGTTGGCAAGTCAGCCCTGCCCAGGGCTCCCTCCAGCCAGCGCTTTTGGAATGATGGAAGCAGGATTCTTTCCCTTGCATTCTAATCAATTCATTTTTATTTTCCTCTCCCCATTAGGCACCTCCACAGAGAACGACTGTGCTTTTGAACCTGACTACGCTATTCCGCCACTCCCAGTGACCGAAGGTATGCAGCACATTCGGATAATGGAGGGCATGTCCCGCTCCCTTCCATCCTCCCCCTTACTCACACATCAGTCTATCAGTGTTCGGCTCCAACCTGTGAAGAAGTTAACTGGTAAGGACTTAAATAAAGTTCACTGGGGCTTTTAAGGTCCGTTGGTGCAAAAATCTGTAAGAAAAAGCTTTGAATGGTTTCTGTATGGAAGTCATTCCCTTGTTTATTACAGCATCTGCTTCAGTCAAACCTGGGGGCGGATTGGATTTTTTGTGTCGACAGAGAAATCTTTCTTTGCTGAAAAAGGTCTCTGGTTTACAAATATTCTCTCATTTTTGAGAAATTTCTATCAGAGTGTGTTTCAGTTCCACTTTGTGTTGCTGTTATGCACAGTGGAAGCATTACAGTGATTTTAAAGAAGTTGATGTTTAAATTTTGAATGTCGAGAGAACATCAGGGAAATTATGAACTTCTGTAGCAAAGTGATTTTTTTTTTTTTTGGTTCATGCATATTTTTAGATACTGCTTTGTTTATCTAACCTGTCAGGACTGTGGTATGAATACCTAGAGATGATGCAGTAGTGTGATTTTCAAAAGCACTTGGAGTCCAACATCCATATAAAAGCCTGAAAAAAAGTATTTCTACTGGTAACAGTTTTTGAGAAGCTCGCTTTTTGCCTCTGGTCTGACCCCCTCTGTGCCCGCCCAGCTTTGTGGTCAGCCAGGGTCCTGTGCTTGTGCTGAGGGAAATCTCCAAAAAGAGTTTTTATGGAATATAATATGATCTATGTGTACAAAAGGGAGCTTTGACGCACTTGGTGCCTTTTGTTTCCTCTGCCCTCTGGTGAAAGGAGAACTTGGAAAGGATAGGGGAGAGAGATTCTGTTCCTGTCATAATTCCGTGTCTGCAGAGCCTTGGTGAGAGGATGGGACCCTCACCCTTATGGTACATAAAAGTCTTTATCTTTTAAATTTTTCTTTTTTAAATAAAAATTTACGTCCTAGGACCATTTACTAGATACTCAGAGCAGCCTTCCAGTATCTGAAGGAGCCTACAGCCAAAGAGGGACTTTCTGTTGGGAACTGGAGCAGCAGGATGAGGGGGAATGGGTTCAGACTGCAAGAGGAGAGATTTAGATTGGATGTGCAGAAGGAATTCCTGGCTGTGAGGATGGTAAAGCCCTGGCAGAGGTTGCCCAGGGCAGCTGTGGTTTCCCCTGGATCCCTGGAAGTGTCCAAGGCCAGGTTGAACAGGGCTTGGAGCAGCCTGGGACAGTGGAAGATGTCCCTGCCCATGGCAGGGGGTGGGCTTTAATGTCCTCTCCAACCCAAACCATTCCATAATTCTATGATAATATAATCTTTTAAAGTTATTAATCTGTCTCATTTTAACCAAGGCAGCTTTTCATCCACAGAAAAGTTTAAATATCCATTTTTGGTAAAAAGCCTCAGGAACACATTCCACAGAGTGAAAGTTTTCTACCCAGAGGAACTAAGGTCACTTACTCACATCTTGAATCTGGGTTTGCTGGGTATGAAGATTTGGCTGGATTCAGAGGGTGATAAATATTCCACGTGGGTGCAATTTCCACTCTGCTGAATAGTCTGGTGATTAGAAAAACTAAGATCATTGTCACTCTAAGGGGTGAAGTAATAGTCAGCATAAGTAATCAGTTCTCCTCCTCCTGCCTGTCACCTTTTGTTTAGCACTGACTGAAAACATACTTAAATCAGCACATTCAACCTCAGTTTGTGTTATTTAATTTTGTGGGGTTTTTTGTAATAGTGGCTTTATTAACAAAAATAATGTGAAAAATGTCTAATAAAGGGAAAGAAAACTCCCCACCCTCCCAGCCCAGGTTAAGTAATGGAAGACACCATTTTGGTTTGTGTCTGCAATAAAATTAACACTTAAAAGTTACTGTGCTTGCTGCACAAAGAGCAACTGCTGTTGAAACAATGGGCTTAAATATTCTACTATACATCAAGAGTGTGTTATTGCTGACTCAAAGCCATAACTGTGAAGAAAATAATGCAGGTGCTCTGTATACCTGCCTTGAGGACAGCAGTGCTTTCCAGGAGGGTGCTTAGGGATGAATGTATGTAAGTGCTTTTGGGAATCGGTGCCAAAAATACATGCATTAGGTTAATAAAAGAGATACTGGGCTGAAAGACTCAGCTCATGATGTTTTATTCCACTCCTGTGGAACCCACCATGTGCAGAGGGTTTGCACAAAGCCCTATGCTGCATCCCACTCCTCCTCCTCCTCCTCCTCCTCCTCAGGAAGGAGTGTTCATTTACATATTGTGCATTTATATGTGCAGGGATAATTTTATTCATCACTGTACTTGGCTATTGCTATTTTTTCTATTGAATGACAGATTGCAGGCATTGGGATTCTCTTAGAAAGAGCATGTGTGTGAGTGCCTGTGCAGAGAGTGAGGAGGGGAGAATATTAGCAAGACATTTAGGAAAGAAATCGTGTTTTTCTAACGAAAACCTGGCCTGGATGTTTCGGTTTGGATTCTCAGAGGCCTGATCCTGCTGTATCCAGTGTGAATTAGCTGCTCCAGTGTCTTCAAAGACATGGGCCTGGGGAGCTGGTTTCATTGCAGATCCTCTCTTTGAGAGCTTCCTCCCTTGTGTTTGGGGAATGTGGGAACTTTCCCTAAGAATAGAATTAATATAAATCAGTAGGAATATTCCTATAAATCAGTGGGTTCAGGCAGTTAATAACAGCCTCTTTCCTAAAGAAGATGTATATTTTTTCACTAGATCCTTCAGAGATGGTGAGAGCAGGGCTGAGTAGGATGGAGACTTGCTCTTCCCAGTAAGGACCCACCACTGTGGTTCTCAACACCCTCCAGGTCCATCTGGGATGGGGACCTCAACACACAACATTTTCTGTGCCACCATCATACATGTCATTTGTAATGCTGGGGTCTTGTCTTCTCCCCATCCCTCACGGGATACCCTTGAATCTCTTGGGAGTAGCCATGAGGAGTGTCACATCTCCCTTCTCTTTATCTTCAGCAAATGGTTCAGTAGTCTTTGATGTTAACTGTAATTGTGGGACTAAAAAGTTCAGATCTCTCTACTTGAAAACTTTATTGATTCTTGTTTAGTGATGATAAACCCAGATCAATGATTGCAGCCCCCAGGACCACATGTTCTCCCCAAATTGTTGTACCAGCTCAGCTGGGTGGGAGCGTGAGGGATGATGAGGCACAGCTTCAGGGGTGGGAGTGCTGGGGGGAAGCTGTCAGTGCTGGCACATGTGGGAAGTGGTGAAGTCACTACTCCTGGAAGGGCTCAAAAAATGTGTGGCTCTGGCACTTGATTACACAGTTTAGTGTGGAATGTGATGGTGTTGCAAGGTTGATGGTTGGATTTGATCATCTTCAAGGTCTTTTCCAACCATAACAATGATTCTGTGATGTGAGCATGGTGAGGCCCTGGCACAGGTTCCCAGAGCAACTGTGGTTGCCCCTGGATCCCTGGAAGTGTCCAAGGCCAGGCTGAAAGAGGCTTGGAGCAGCCTGGGACAGTGGAAGGTGTCCCTGCCCACCAGCATGGCAGTGGCAACTGGATGATCTTTAATGTCCCTTCCAGCTCAGGCCATTCTGGGATTCTGTGTTTAAAAATAAAATAAATCATCAGTGGGAAGGATTTCTGACAAAGTTTCAGTTGCTGAGCCCAGGCTCCAGCTCTGCAGTGTTGTGGTTGTGCTGGGTGCCATTCTCTCCCTCGCTGTGTGTTGTTTGTTTGAGCACATGCATTAAGTGAAAAGCAGCTGATGATGGTTCTGGTAAATAATGTGTTTTTCCCCAGTTGCACATGGAATACAAACCTTGGCCTTGCTCACAGCTTGTGATGCTGGGTGTGTGTGAGCTGACTTTCCCTGCTCTGCCCTACCTGAAGATGCTCTAGGGGCTCTGCCAGCCTCCCTTGCCCAACAGTGCCTGGGTTATGGGTTAATTTGGAATGTTCTCCTGTCTCTGGGAGGCCTGGCAGGATCTGTGTTAGTGTCAGTGCTGCTCAGGCACTCAGCCACCTGATGGTGCTGCAGTTTGGCTCATCTCAGCCTCGCTCTGTAAGGATGGAGCTCCTCACCTGTGTGGGGCTGTGCCTACCTGTGGGTACTCTGTTTTCACAGATGTTAGTTTGGGTCCTTATTAGTGTCCAGCCATTTCCCTTAATTAATAATTTCAACTATTTAAATTCCAGTTATTTGCACACACTGCAGAATCATGTTGTTTTGGTGTAACTCTCCCGATGCAGATGTGTCTGGGCTGGATGTGATCCTGTTGGAAATTTGTGCCGACTGCTTCAGTGTGAACAATGAAACCTGTCCCCAGCCAAGGGGGTGCTGCAGCTTTAAAGTATCCTAGGGCTTACAGCCTTTTAGTATAAATTGTTCCCAGAATCCATGTCACAACTCCTTATTTGGTGCTGCCTTTTTTTCTTTTCCTCTTAGTTGCCATGACAACAGCAGCACTGCGCCATTCATCAGCTCTGGTCCTGGGCTGCATCAGCAGCCCCTCAGCTTACTCCGAAATGTTCGGGAGAGCATCCATGAGTCAGTCACTCTGGTCTCCTGATCCATTATTTCCCTGTTCTTTCAGCAGTTTGCTCTAGGAAAAGAGCAAATTAAGCTGCACCACGGAAAGAAACTGTAAAAAATCCTTCCTTTTCCCCCCAGGGGAGGCGTAGAGGCTACATTTGCTGCAGCGTTCTGGTAGGAATTAAAGCAGCTCTGTAAGACTGGGAGACTTGACGAAGAGGGAAGGCTGTGTGTCCATAAGCTTCACTGGAATCCTGCTGGAGCTCGCTTCCTGGCACCCAGAGGATGTGCAGGTGATGCTTGTAGGAGCAGCGAGCACCGCGGGGAGACGGTGCTTGTGATTTTGGGAACAGAGCTTGACATCAGCAGCGGGAGGTGTCACCTGTAACATCACCCTGACGTGGGGAGCAGCAGGATGGAGCCAGCGCTAGGGAGAGGGAGGGATCAGAGGAGGATCTGTGCCGGAGTGCTCTCCAGGCAGCGGCACCCCTGAATTCCCAGCCGGGCTGCGGGCGCAGGGGATGGGGAGAGCAAGCAAAGCCCTGTGAGTATTTGGACAATTTGTCGTGCACGGTCTTTGATTGGGATTGTGTTGGGCATTCCTCAGCCTCCTCTAACTGCAGAAAATCAATGTACAATAAGGGATTGTGGGGCTCCTAGTTGGTAAGGAAGCCATTACTAGGAGGGAATTAGTGTCAGATAGAGTGATGCTGCTGGTGGTTATTTGTCTTTTAGTTGTTGCAATCATTTTACATAATCTGAGTTTGTCACCTCCTTGCTCAGATGTGCAGAATTTCTCATATAAAACATAAAATGAATGTGCAGTGAAAAAATTTGATTTCTGAGCGTTGCTGAAATAGAACTGCTGAGGAGTGACTTGAAAATGCTACAGACACCAAGTCGTTTGTTTTCAAAATGTTAGAACAATGGGATTAAGATAATGTTTTCCTTTTGTGTTCTGAAATGACAACAAATTCGATTTGAGTGGATTATAAAACCCCTTTGTGCTGAGGGAAAGAAATATTTGCTTTTCACTGAAAGAGTGAGCTCCTAGAAATAAAAGTAAATAAACAATCATTACCAAGGTAGGATTTGAGGAAAAGCTGTTGAAGTGCCTGATGCTCATGTTGAAGCTAATTTTTGAAGGATATTGTGCTTAAAAATGTTGGTGTCAGGAAATACTTTGCTCTTTTTAAAATATTTTTATACCATAGTGTTTGCGGTAGGCTTACATTTCTTTTAATTGAATTCTCTGTCGTGCTGTCAGCATGACACTGATCTGAAATTCCTGTTCCTGTGTAGGAGTGGAGGTTGGGTGGGAGGCCCACCCCGTGTCTCAGAATGCATAGCAGTGCCAAGGACCCAGTTACCTGGAAAGTGCCATTCAATTTCAGTGGTTCCAGGTGTAGAATGTAATTTTTCTGGGCATAATTAATTTTCCATTGAAGTTTCTCTGATCCCTTACAGATCTCTGTCTGCCTAGAGGTTTCATGATTAGAAAACTTGTGTTTTGTCAGAATAACTGAGTTGTCCCTTTTTTAAAAAATTACCTAAAATACACACAACTTTTCATTGTGGTTTGGCCATCTGGATTTTTGGTCCTGTTTTATGCTCTTAATGTGGCAAATCCTGATGTCTCAGGAAGAATTTCTTCATGGAAGGGGTGGTCAGGCACTGGAAGGGGCTGCTCAGGGTGGTGGTGGAGTCCCCATCCCTGGAGGTGTCCAGGGAATAAATGGATGTGGCACTCAGTGCTCTGGACCGGTGACAAGATGAGGATCAGGCACAGGTTGGACTCGATGATCTCGGAGGTCTTCTCCAGCCTCAGTGATTCTGGGATTCTGTCTCCAGCAATGAAACCTGCTGGAGAAGGAGGATCCTTGTTCAGTTACAATAACATACGCTGAGTATATTTTTCCTGGTGTGTCAGTTCTTACTATCCATTTTTGGGATTCTTCATCCATTATTTTGGGAGTCGTGATTTGTTTTGACAGGCGCATACTCAAATGGAAACCATTTGGGCTTGCAGAGATGAAACAGGTGGGTGAATGTGTCCCTGCATACTCACAGATGGACTTTTATCTCTATTAAACCAAAGTAATGCTTTGTGTGAAATGAGAAAATTTCTGATTTAAATTTTTTGGAGCTCCAAAACTGTCCCTGAAATTTATGCAGATAAATAGTGTGTCTGTTTGTAGTTTTTGGAATTAAACCAAATGCTGTGTTGAAGGGTTTTTGTTTGTTGGAGACCTGTCAAACTCATGATATTTCTGCATTAATTTCAGGATAGTTTGGATGTAACTTCTGTTTTCTTAAATAACGGGAAGGAAAAAACTGGCATATCATATTTATTGCCTTTTGAAAGACACTTACCAGTTCTAGCATGGATTTTCTTCAGTGCTGTTTTCAAGACAAACCCTATCTGTCTTATTCTGACACCCAACTGTCTTTCATATTGACAGAGCAGAAATTGCAATAGAGATATGCAGAAAATCCCATGTTTTTCCCTTGGTGCTGGTCTGAGGTTGTTGCAGAACCTTTAGAATTTGCTCTTCCCAAGGGTATTTTTATTTGCATCAAGGCTGTTGGACTGCTCAGCCTTGCAGAGGATGTGGTAAACATGTCATCACAGCACTGGAGCTGGGAAAAGGTGATAATAACTCTGCATTTCAGATACTTCTGTAGATGCTTAAACAGAGGGAGAGCCCCAAAAGTTTCTCTAGTGTAGATAGTGTTTAAAAGGCAAAAAAATTGCCTTGAAACTCCACGGGTTTTCAGACGCTCAGAGAGAGAAATTGTCCTTATTTCACACTGGAGCTGCACAAAATGGAGCATCTGTCACGATTACACTTCTGGTGTGTGAGAATTTTTAATTTTTAGACATAGCTAAGAGGTTTCTATAGCAAGAGGAGGTGGTGTAGAAAGCCTCCTGTGGAGTTAAATCAGGCCATCACTCTTCCCTTGGCTGCGTCTTTCCTCCTACTCCTGGAACGTGCCTTCGGAGGTATCCTGTGCACTTGTGAGCAGAGAGGCATTCACAGGATACACTCATGTGGAATAAGCCCTTGCATTCTCCTGGGCTACTTGTTTTCTAAGGAAAAGGCCTCATCTCCAGCTGGGCATGTTCTTTGGTCCTCTCCTACTTCTGTCACAACAGGACAACCTGTTTTGGAAGCGTCTTCCTGTGTGAAGAAGGAATGACAACACAGAGGTGTTGGGTGGAGTCACTTGCCCAAAGATTGAGCGTTACTTTTGCAGAAGTTAATTTCTGATGTGATTTGTACCTGGCTGGCTCTAACCATGCAGGAAACCTTGATCAGGTTCAGTTAAACTCGTGGTCTTATCACCAAGTTTGGGATGATGCCATGCATGAGATGTTCCAGCACAACATGAACAGGATCCTGGTGGGGTCGTTGCAGAGTCACGTGCCAAGTTTTCATCACAGATCCCCTGACTGATGCTCAAACCATACAGGAGGTTGAGGATTGAGCTTGATCTTTGGCTCTGGACCATTGCTTTGGCACTTCTCTTTCCTTGCTCTGTGGTGATTTTCCTGGAGTAGCTGTTGATGCTCAGTAATTCCTAGATAACTTGGAGCTAGGTAAATTTCCTAGATTCCTAGATAGAGGAGCTGCAAGAAAGATGGACAAGGAGTTTTTACCAGGGCTTGTGGTAGCAGAATAAGGGGGAATGGCTTTAAACTGGCAGAGGGTCGGTTTAGATTGGATATTAGGAAGAAATCCTTCCCTGCAGTGGGGGTCAGGCCTTGGAACAGGTTGCCCAGAGGAGCTGTGGCTGTCCCATCCCTGAAAATGTCCAAGGCCAGGTTGGACAGGGCTTGGAGCAACCTGGGATAGGGGAAGATGTCCCCACCCCTTTGGTTGCGGTGGAAGGCTTAAACTTGAAATTTCTACAAGCGTTTCCTCTGCAGAGATGAAGGCAGGCTTAGCACAATCCAGGTTTTATTCCTGTTATGCTTTTCTTTTTATCTTCTCAGCCATGGAAGTGAGTAGGTGTAAGTGAAAAAGTGGCTTTTAGAAGGGAAGTCACCAGATGGGTGTGTTTCTCTCAGTAAATGGTCCTGGCCCTGTTGCATGTCATGGCTGTTGCCCTTTCAGCTTGGAAGGGGGCTCTGTGAGTGCTGCCTTCCCATTATTTACACTTTAGTGTCCCCTGGTCCTGGGATATTGGTGGTGTCACAGGATTCGTGTGCACCAAAGCCTCAGAGAAGTTTTGGGTCTTAAATCTGCTCATGATGAGGAGCATGGCACTCCTGTGTCAGTGACAGTCTGCTTCAACCATCTGTGTTCACACAAATAATCACATGGCTATTAGATATTTCAGTTAAATCCTTGAGGCATGCCATGTGTCCTTGGAGCATTGTCCCTGCTCCTCTCTGGAAGGAAAGGATGATGAGCAGTCATCACTCCTCAAAACAGAAAGTTCTAACAGCCCCTTTAATTTTGCAAGGAAATGAAGAATTGGAAAAGCACATAAATTACTGAAAACTACAGATGGCTGAATTAGCAATTTTCTTAGGTAAAACCCACCTTGTAAGTGCAGCATAATGCAGTTTTTCAAGTGTTAACAAACAAGTTCAGCTAATTCAGGCTTGTGTCTTGCCAGATAGGCAGCTTCATTTTAAGGATAGAATATTCTGTGAAGCTGCTACCAGTGGAGCAATAGGGATCCTAAATCCAGTTTCATATGAATGGAACAGTTTTGCATATGTGTCAATGTAATTACAGCTCTGGTGGTATCAACTAACCCAGCTAAATTAGTTTTAGCATCACAAAATTTGAATGATTTGCGCAGAAATAAAATTACCTTAGCTGTTCTTAATCTCTTGACTTTATTTTAAAATGCTGTTATCAAGGAGTGAATTTCTATTGGTTTGTAGCTGTGTAGTCCTGGTCATAAACAGTGGTTTATATAGTGAACAGGATCCAGTCTCTCACATGCTCTAACTTGGGATTACTTGGGCTGTGAATAGTCAGATATTTTACAGTTTACTCTTCTCTCTTTTATGGTTACAATATCTTGGTTTGATCTTAAGGATATGGTGGGAGAATGAATGAGATTTTGTTTACATGCAGCTTAGGCTTACTGCTGGCCTTTGCCCTGCCACTCCTGTTCCAATTTAATTTGCTGGTATAATTTGATCATTCTTGGCTCCTTGTAAAATACTTCAGCAGCACTCTTGTGCTGTCTAGAGTGCATTTCTTATTCTTTTTCAGTTCCTTTCCAAACCTCTCGTGCAGGTTTTAATTTTTTACTGCTCTAATTACAGAGAATCAGAGCAGTGGGTACCCAGTGTGTGGGTGCAGGCTCTGCACAGACAGGATGGCAGAGCTGTGTCTGGGATGGCAGCGAAGGTACAGCAGGTCATGAAAGCAAACTGGGCTGAGCATGAGGAGCAGGAGGTGGTCAAGGGTGCCGAATTACTTCTCTGCTGGGTAACTGCTCATTTATAACTCTCTTAACACCAGGCAGCTGACAGGTGGTGGTTGTGGCATCAAGTGCTAAAAAGGGCTTGGAGGGAGCTCTGGGAGCTGCAGACCCGTTGGCCTGGTGTGTATGTGGAACATGTTAATAGAAGGAGGTCTGAAGGGCAGAGTTAATGACACAGTCACAGAATGGTTTGGATTGGAAAGGACCTTAACAACAATCCAGTTCCACCCCCTGCCATGGGCAGGGACACCTCCCTGCCTACACTTCTCAGTGTAAAGAAAAGTGGAGAGAATCACAGATTTGCAGAATGGTTTGGGTGAGAAGGGACCTTAAAGCTGTTCTAGAAGAGCTGTGTAAGAGAGGAAAACACTAGGGAGATAAGCTGCATTTCAGAACTGTTTGTATTTCACTTACTCTTTTCTTCTGTGGGAAGAATCATCAGTTAAATGTATTTTCTCTTTTTCTAGTGCCTTGAGCTAAATTAAGCTTTGTCAATGTCCAGAAAGGATTTGACTGGCAGGTTCAGCACAGACCATTTTAAAAAAGCCCCATGAGACACAAGCCCCTTGGTGGGGACCCAGTGGCACTGGGCAGCTTTCCCTGAGCTTTGTCAGCTTCATGCAAGAGAGGGAAATGTGTTTGCTTCAGTAGATGTTTAATTAGTTTCTGATTTCTGTCAGCTTGAAAGTTTAGCTTGAAATCTGAGCATTGTTAGAAAATGGTGTAACAGGTTCTTTCTAACCAGTGATTTACCAGGGTCGCCTATAATTTGATTAAAGTGACAGAGCTCTTTGCTGCTCTCTATAGACTAAATGTCCTTTAGAGTACATCCAGGTCCTTTTTGGACATTTTCCCTCATTTTTAGTGCCAGTGCAATATCTGAGTCACTGAATTACAGAAAGAACTCCAGGATAGTAGGAGGTTGAATGGGAATAATGCAATTCAGCACTTGTGTTTTGTAGTATTCTCCTCTCATCTGTTTTAAATTTAACATTTAATGAAATAAAACTGTTGGGGAAAGGGATACGAGGGGTTGAGGAATTCTTTCCCCTCCAGCTCTTCCCTATTTCTGTCATTTGGGAGGATCTTTGGGGTATTTGAGCAGATCTTACGTAGGCTTAAAATATTGATGACGTGGTTTCATCCCATAGTCCCAGCTCTTCAGTCACTCTATTTTTTTTTAGTGCAAACAAAGTCTGAAACTTGAAAACTGACTGCAACAGAAATTTATTGCTTGTTTTCATAAAAAGGTGACTTAGAAAGCTGGAGCAGGTGGTGTTGCCTTCCTTTCTCTTCTTTCATCTCCCTCGTCTCATGCACAGGATTCAATCTTGAGTCACAGATGAGGAATTTCTGCTAAAAAGGCAATTTTTTAGCAGAAAGCCTGCTAAGAGGCTTCAGAAGATGCTGAAAAGAAGAATTTTCAATGGGAAATGACATGGAGAAGTGTACAGTGTGCCACAGCTCCAAGGAGTCAAAATTACTTGATAAGTTTGGATGGGAAGAGGAAAGTCTGATCTCCTCCTCCTGCCATGTCAAAATATTAATTAAATAACTTCTTTCTGTTCAAAGTTATCCCCTACATGGACAAAGACTTGTTAGCAGCCCACGTTGGAAAAAAGCCTTATCTAGGGGGGAAGTGAGGGTGCATTTTTCTTTCTGGGATCAGTAATAGGAGCAGCTTTCTTCCTGAGGCTTGCCAGAGTATTCCAGGGAGCATCTGCTCAGGAGATTGACACTGGGATTCTCCAAAACTAAACCCTTTGGGCAGAGCTGGGGGAGGGGACTTTGCTGGCTGGTGTCTCCAGCAGTGGTAAGTTTGATGTAAAAATCACTGTTCCATTTCTCTGAGTGACAGAACATTGTTTATAATAATAAGCAAAATGGAAATTGAGCTGAATTCTTTTTGGAAGCACAGACTACAGCCAGGTTAGTATTTTAGGAGGAATTATTTTCTCTCTGAATATATAAATGTATTGTAAGCATCATTGTATTGCCATTATTGAACACTGCAGGCAGAAATGTGTATTACTTTATTCTACATATATTTAAAATTCATATAAGCCTTTTCAAAACTGGGTGATTTTCTCCCTTGAACATTGATTAGGGATGTCTGTTCAGACAGAAGACCATTTTGATCAATTATTTGGGAGGGTTTGTAATAGTTTTGGTAAGATAGATAATAATTTGATTTAATTATACATTTTCAGAAGACTGATTCCTTTTTGAGGTCACTGAATGTATTCTTGCTGATATTTTCTTTGCCTTGTTCATCTGGAGAGAGACAGAGAGGAGGAAAGAATGTTCCAAGAGCTTTCTGTGGTCCCACGGAATTGCAAAATCCACTGCTTTGGAGAAGGTTATTCCTCAGTTTTTCAAAGGAAAAATAAATTTCAGGGGCAGTAATAGTCAAAACCTTCATGTTACAGATATCTACAGTTTAAAGAAGAACTTCTACATTAATGTAGTTGCTTTCTTGAACTCTCCTTTCCCATTGCTGTCCTGCCATCAACAGCTTGCTGAACTCTCTTCCTGCTTTTATTTATTCTTTTCCTCTTTCCACCTATGTTTCCTTCAAGTTTCTTGTTTCAGAGCCTTATCTCCTAAAACTAAACATGTTTTCTGAAAGTTTTGGAACAAGTATGATGTTTCCAGACAACACATTGTTCTCACCACTTTTCTGTGCTGCCCTGCCCTCACTGCTGTGATAATGTGGGATGAGAGGAGAGAGGCTGGGGAACGTAATTTAAAAAGCTTTTATAATCTCAAATAATAGAAGAGGAAAAAACTGTTACACAATAGATTCTATAAAATAATGCTGGATTATGTAAAGAGGATGTTAACCTTCATTGTATGTATTGTCACTGGTTTAATTTTAATTTTTAAAAAAAATATATACCTAAAAATCCTTATTACACATGGCTGGTATATTATTTCTCCTGGTTTCCCAGAGAAGCTGTGGCTGCCCCATCCCTGGAAATGTTCATGGCCGGGTTGGATGGAGCTTGGAGCAAGCTGGTCTAGTGGAAGGGGTCCCTGCCCATGACAGGGAGTGGGACTGGATCCTTTTTTTAAGGTCTTTTCTAACCCAAACCATTCTAGGGTTCCAGGATTAGTGCCACAGCAAAAATAATCATGTGGTCCATAATTTCCTCTTCATGGCTCTTACCTCAGCCAAATAAAGGGTCCTTTGGGCCAGAGGAAGGAGCAAAGCTTCATCACCCGTGTGCTGGGTTTTGTGCAGCCATGCTGCCTGTGACAGTTATTTGTTCCAGGAGCTCCGTGGATCAATAACTCTGCAGCACTAAAAACATTTTAGTTTGAGGGAGACTTCAGTAAAGTCAGCTCTGCACAGCACTGCAGAGCTGCTGGGATGCTTCCAATGAGTCTGCTCTGGCATGAGTGAGAGATGGGAACGGAGAATGCACTGAGCACACACTTTTCCTCTCTTTAAATCTAAGCTTCCAAAGTTTGCTCTTCAAATCATGACTCTGGCTTTTCCCAAACGTAGCGCAGCTTGGGCAGGATTTTGTAAACCTTACCGATTTTGAGGATTTAATGCAAATATCAAATTTATGTTACAAAAGAGGCTGCGGGGGTTATGAGGGTTGTGGCTTTCCCATCCCTGGAAGTGTTAAAAGCCGAGTTGGATAAAGCCTTGAGCAACCTGGTCTAGTAGGAGATGTCCCTGCCCATCCAGGGGGGATTTCGACTAGATGGACTTTAGGGTCCATTCCAACCCCTTAACATTCTGTGATAAAATTGTGCTTACAGTAGTTTAAAACACAGTATTAATGTGCAAAATTCAACTCTTCCTCAACTGGATTAGTAACAAGAGATGAGTTTGTGGTAAACACCCAATTTCTGGGTAGGGGCAGGGGGCTGGAACTAGGTGATCTTCAAGATCCCTTCCAATCCAAACCAGTTTGTGATTCTGTGAAACGTACCTGTCATTTGTGGCACGTTTTCACCTCATCAACCTGTGATAAACACAATATTTTTACACAAAGAGAGCAAATTTCATTATTTAGTCCTCTTGTGGCAGAGGGAGGCTCAAAGCACAGGTGAAATTCAGCTGTTTAACATGGGGAGAACAGAAAACTGGGCACAAAAGTTGATTTTGAGCCCAGCTCCTTGGCCAGACTCTGCCCAGGGCCTGCCATAGGAGCAAGCCAGGAGAATCCAGGCACGTGGCCATGTGTGTTTGTGTTTTACAGCGACAAAGTGTGTGAGAGTCTGTGAGTAAAAAGCTGCAGTGGTTTGTGTTGATGCAGTTTGGGCAGTAATGTCCGTTTTCCTAGTTCTTGTAAGGGGCTGGTACACGGAGAGGCTTCCGGGTTCCCTGGGCTGGATCATTCCATCATCCATGCAATGGGAAATGAGTTGCTGTTTCCTCCAGCATTTTCCTTGGACACAGATAAATCTGTGTGTCTTTATGGGTGTATGCACAGACAAAGGTGTCTGTGTGTGTGTTGTAGTCAAATTGTTGTGTGAATTCAGATCTGCTGAAATAAAACCTTGTTCAGTTGGGTCATTAGGTGTTAATGACCCCTTGTTAGTAAAGATTCCTTTCAGAGCTCAAACTGAATTTCATAGCTGAAACCTTTTGCTAATCCATGGTAATTTTCTTTTATCAATGCCTTTTAATCTAAAGAAAACCCTTTTTTAATTAAAATACTAACTCATCTATAAATGGTTAAATGGTGTAATAGAAAATGCAGTAGAATTATGGAACTCAATAGGCTAAGGAGAACGCAGTGCTGCTGGAGATAAAGTGATTATTCCAAAAGAATAGGCACATCCAGATTTATTTTGGTTTGGTTTGATGTGGGAGTAGATGCTTGCATTGATCCCAGTACTACACGCCAGTGTTCAAAAGGATAAACCACCAGCAGCTCCTGGTCACAGTAGGGGTCACAGCTCTCCCAAACTGCTCATCCAGACTCTAGAGTGGGAGCCTCAGTGGCAACTAGTATGGGCATGCAAGTTTGAGGGATGTTATGAACGGGGCAGATTGTTTCAGTTTGCCAGGCAAAACCAGAACTTTTCCAGTGTTCTGAATCCCTGTTTCTAAAGAGAGTCTTAAAAAGTCAGGCTGCTGACATTGTAGTTACTAATGAAATACTTTCCCTAGTGTTAGTCTATCACAGAATCCCAGACCTGGTTTGGATGGGAAGGGACCTTAAAGCCCATCTGGTCCCATCTCCTGCCATGGCAGGGACACCTCCCACTGTCCCAGGCTGCTCCAAGCCCTGTCCAGCCTGTCCTGGGACACTGCCAGGGGTCCAGGGGCAGCCACAGCTGCTCTGGGCACCTGTGCCAGGGCCTCCCCCCTCCCACAAGGAGCATACTTTGTCCCCACTGGAAGATAGACAACCTGTTGCAGAAAGTGTCATAAACAAGCCAGCTAATTAAATTTTCTGACTGCTGGCCCTGCTAAGTATTTTGCGTTACATGGTTAATTCCTACCCCGGAATAAGCATCATTTTCCTCGCGCAGGAAGAGTTGCTGGCAAAGTCAAATGAGGATTTTATTTGCATCGACAGAAGGATTTTCAGTTTTGCTCTGCTGGCTTGGACGCCGGTGGGGATTAATCTCACTAAGAACTGCAGAACTGGCCCCAAAAATGTGCAGTATTGGTTTGAAATAATATCTCAGCCACTGAAATTGAAATTTCTTCTTCAGTAGTAGCAAGTCAGTTCCTCTGTGATGCAAACGTGTTTGTCATCAAGCCACTGGGCACAGGACTGGCCTGTGAGGTGGACACAGATCACGGGCTGCAGCCATCAGCTCCTGGGCTGCCATCAGGTGACAGCTGGTGGGACCCCAGGAACAAGGTTGTGACTTTAGGCTCCATGTAATCAATATGCTTTTCTGAATTAAATGCTAGTTTTGCAGTTCTAGAAAGCCAGCGTTGCCAGGGGCTGCCATCTTTACTCAATCCATTATATTTTTATAACTGGTTATTGCAGACATCCTTTTTCCTGGTGTTCTTGGAAGATGTAATTTTCTCTGCTCACAAAAACTCCAGTTGTGTAACATGAAGGGCTATTTTCATGCTGTTTAATGCCTGGAGTTGGTCAGTTTCATACAGAAAATCCTTACAGGAATAAGAGCCCTAAAGGACTGAGCAGGTACAGAATACTTCAAATAATTGTTTCATGCTTTTGTTAGTTTTTATAATTTGTGCCAGAAGCTCATCCCATGACTATGATCATAAGATTTGCCTTTGCTCTCAGGAAGGGGTTTGGGACCAAGGCAAACCGTCATGCCTTGAAAAGTCACTTTTATAAAAAGATCAGTGTTATCCATTAACATTTGGCTGTAGAGTGTCAAACCAGATTTTAGAGTTTATGATATTTTCATTTTCCATTTTGCCAGTAGAAGACTAATGCCCAAATCTGAGTCTGTCAGGATAATCTTCATTTGAACATGAGTCAGAGGTGTTTAATTCTTGTACATGAAAATCCTTTCCTGTAATCGAGTTATGGGTGAGTTAGGAGGAGTTTTTGTCTTTTCTACACTTAGGGTATTTGTAATAACAGAAACTCTTCCTTCTGTGATTTTCCCCCACCTGTATTTACATGGAGAGGATTGTATTGACTTGAGCCTTTTAAAGTAAACTGTTGTCTGTGAGTTGTGGTGACATGGTGTGTCTTGGCTGGTGGAAGTGTGTTTTTAAGGCTCAAGTCATGCTTTTGAGGGAGCAAAAACATAATTAAATAGATGCCAGGCCAGGCTGGACATTGCTCTGAGCAACCTGGTGTAGTGGAAGGTATCCCCTGCCCACTTCTAGGTAGTGGAACTGAATGAGCTTTAAATTCCCTTCCAACACAACCCAGTCTGTGATTTTGTGATGCTATGAAATGCATTAAAATTATGTGTATGGTTGAACTTGCAGTATATGGAGATTTCACCACATTGGTGATATGATGTTCTTTATTGCCCTCAAGAGAAAAAATGGTGGATCAGCTTGTTGGATCCATGAGCCAATCATGTCTACTGTCATCAGTCAGTTCTGTGGAGAAGGCAGGAATTAGTGAGGCAATGGGCACCTCAGTGAGGAGTAAAAGAGATCCAGAGTAAATGTAGAAATAAAACCCAATGGAATGGGAGATCAATTCCTTCCTTACAGGTGAGAGGCCAACTGTTCAGTGCTGATCTGTCAAAACATGCAGGTCCTGCATCTTCCACAGACCTGTGTGTCCACATAGCAAGTGGTGTAGTGATCACATTGTCCTCTCTATGTTTATTAAAATTCTCCTTCCTCTTTTTAAAAATACTTTTTAGTACAGAACCTTCTAGTGACAATCCCATCAGTCATTAACAATTCTTGAACTGTGAAAATTCTGTGAGTTCTGTATTTTAGAACACAGTCAGTACTGCCACATGTGCATGGGATGATATGTGGTCCTGGTGTCAGCCAGAAATGATAAAGAAAAGACAAGCTATTTTTAATATATATTATAGAAATGACTGTTACTGAGACTCTGGTAAAACATATTTATTAAAACTCCAATTACAAATTAAATATTAAAGGATTGACCAGTGCAGAATTATTATTTTAAACAATTTTCAGGCCATACCAATAATCTTTTCAGTATTAAAATGTTTTCATTACATCAGGATCTGGCACAAGATCGTTACTGGGAATGATTTTTCTCGGGTGTTGGCCAGTTTGTGGCTGTGGGGTGTTTGTGTGTGCACATGTGGGATTTTTTCCAGGGGGGATTATATAGAATTGACTGCTGGCTTGTAGTGTTTAGCATCAGGTTGTGTGTTTGAGTGGTGCTGCACATCCATGACCATCATGGGATGGGGAGGAGAAGGGGCTCCAGGCTGTCCTTGTGTTCCTGAGTTTCTCACATTCCTCCTGCCCTGCGTGGCTCCTGTTACACCGGCCTGATGGGCTTGCAGGGAGTGTGCTGGCAATATGTCTCATATTCATCCAGGATTTTCATGTGTAAAATGGAAGTGTGGTACCTGTTTTCCCTCAGCACATCTCCTGAGATGGGTCATGGGGGGGTAGAGAGGAGGGGTTTTAGCACACCTGTTTGGTGCAGAGATGGGGGGGGTTGATTCCTTGCCTTTCTTCTGCTTCACAGGGACTTTCTGTTGAAAAACCATGCCTCAATCTGCATCTCTGTTTTGCACACTCCATTTAAAAAAAAATTTGGGATCACTAATGTGTAGCTCAGTTTGAGTGATCTGGTTGTGCATTGTCTGTCAGGCTCCCCATCCTTGGACCTTCTCAGCCTTTCCTAGCACCACAGCAACTCCCTAAAACCAAGAGATTTATTGCTGCCTCAGAGATCATTCTCTGACCTGTTGAGCTTTTATTACAGGAGATGCAAAAGAAGAACTTCTCGGTCTTTAACTGCAGATCCCAAATTTAATTTGCAAGACAGGGAACTATAAAGATAAATTATGTAAATGGAGGGGCAGAAGCCACTGACCCCTGGAATCAGTGCTGAGGGGCTTTTCAAATTAGCCTTTTATTGTAATGGGCATGAGAGTTTAACTTGGAAATGCAATATGACAAAGATGGCATGTAACTTATTCTCTAGTTCTCTTTCTCTGGTCTGGAATATATTTAAAGACTTTTACTAAACCACTTTTATTAATTTTACTCCAAAAAAAATGTTGTACAGAATTTCATGTCTTTTAGAGTTCAGACTGTTAAAACATGGAGAAAATCCCATTTTTCTAGCACTAGTGGTCAGTGATGCTTTGTTACAGACACTTTTACCTTTTCCCCATCCTCTGTTAAGTCTCTTGGTCTTTTATAGATTTGCAAGGATAAAAGTGGAGTGCTTCTTTTTGGCTTGCACAGTGTTAGCTTTGCTCTGCTCTTTTGTGTTGAACACCAAACCTGTTTGGTCCAATAATGAGACTGTCTTGAAATTGAAATTTTATGTTCAAGGAAACAATTACTGAACATAGCATTTATGTGTTCAGTTCAGATATTTACAGTTTAATATCTTAAAACCTGATGGGCTCTGTGTACCTCTCTATGATCTTTGCTTTTTCACAGTTGCTGGATCCAGGCTCATTTGCTTCCTATAAAAATTTTAATAAAGTAGGAGAAAAGAAAATGTTTCAGAGTATCAGGAATGTGCCTCAGTGTTCACACACTTTAAAGTCAGCCTGTGCAGTTTGAAAGTTTAACCAAGAGCCGTCTCCTTTGTAAAGAATGCAGATAATTTTTTTTCCTGGCAAAAAAAAAAAAAAAAAAGGGGTAACCTGATATGAGTCTGACAGTGTCGTTTAGTTAAGTGCTTCCATCTGTTGCTTGCTATTTCCCTTACTCATGACCTCTCTCTTTCTCTCCCCCTCCTTCTCCTTTAGCCCCCCTGAGGAAAGCAAAGTTTGTTGAGAGCCCTCGAATCCCAGAGTCCGAGCTTGGCTCCCCAACCCTCTCTGCCCAGAAGCTGGACGTTGATGCATTCTGCCCTGGTAAGCTGCATGAGAAGGCTCTGTGCAAACAGGGGCAACAGGCAGAAAGACTTTTTAAGTGTATAATATGGCTCCTTTGGCTAGATGGTTGGTTGGACCTTCCCTAACCAAGTTTCACTGTCTTGGAAATTTGAATAAGCATTAATTTCTGATAATTGCCCGTTTACGTTTGTTTCTTGCAATTTTGCATGTGGCTGCTCTCCCCTCAGAATAATTTAGAAGGTCTAGAGAGTTGCTTTTGAGAAGATAAAAATGAGCCAATAAACATACTTGCTTTAAATTTAATTTTTAATGCTGGTCTGCAGAGAGGCTGGAATAAAACCACGTCTCAGAAACATCATTAAATCAGCTAAAGCAAAACTGTGGGACCTTGTTACTTGAATCCAAGAATATTGGGGTGTTTACTTTTATTTTGTTCAGAAATACCTTCTAATTGATGTATCCTGTAGCAGTTGCTCTGAAATGCATACATGTTGCTTGAGGCCTCTGGTTGAAAAATAAATAAAGTGGGTCATGTCCCTTCCTGGCTCAACCCTGTTCATGTCTGTCAGCTCAGGCAGGCTTTACCTAAATCCCCCAAGCCCTGGCAAACCCAGCACATGTGAGTGCCTGGAATCTGCAGCTCACTATCATTTCCCAGATTCTTCCTCACTTGGAAGTGGCAACCTGGGGAAGGCTAGAGACTGTGGAGGTGCTGGGAGAAGGCTGAAAACAGCAGCAAGTGTTTTGGTGGATTCTGTGCTGAATTCTGCAGATTCTTCCCCTGGCTTTCCTTGATAATGAACCAAAGAGATCCATACTCAGTATAGGCTTGGATGGAAAAAAGAATGTTTAATATGTTGAACTGGTGCATAAATGTGTGACATCTGCCTCTGAAATCTGTAGCTACAGTCGCCAAGGTCATATTAATAAATGACTGTGAAATCAGGATGTTGTTGTGGCTGATGAACTTGAAGAAAAACTTGTAGAGTACTCAAAATTGGAGGAATTAATTGAATGTTGTCCAGATTTTGAATGTGGGCTTTCTTGAATGTATTGTCTGAAAGAGAAATTGTTTCAGAAAATCAAAAGACAGTTCCTGTGCTTGGCAATGCCTAATTTGAGACCACAGTTGCCTTGAAAAGTGCTGCTCCTTTTTCAATCATCATGAATTACAATTAAAATTGTGCTGCTGTAGCCCTTTTTTCTAACTGAACAGCTTCAACTGTCATGTTTATAATTGTTAATAATTATAAACTTACTATGATTGCATCCACAGAGAATTATCATTGCACTGTAAGATTAAAAAAACATAAATTCCACATTCCCACACCCAGACATGTGCCTCCCCTCTTCCAGAGCTTTGGAGGGCAGGACTTCTGCCAAGCCCAGGGATGGGCTCTGACAATGAGATCTGCAACTTCTTAAATTTCTTTTTCTGCTATTTGATCTTCTCGTCTTGCTGATAGTTTAGTGATCTGAAAGGAAAGGTGGAGTTTTGTACTGCCTTGAAGTGTCATTAAAGGAACATGAAGCATCATTAAGGAAGGAAAAAAGTGACAATGGCAGAGTTGTCACAGTGGAACCAATAAGGTTGGAAAAGCCCTTTAGAGCTATCGAGTCCAACTGTAAACCTAGCTCTCCCAAGGCAACCATGAGACTGTGTCCCCATGTGCCATCTTGGTGTACTTGGAAAAGGGAAATGAGATAAGAGCAGAAGAGTCCATACCAGGGAAGAGCATGGACTTGGAGTCAAGGTAGAAACTGCAGGTTGGGGATTCAGTTTGTTTCAGTTTCCTTAAATGTGATCCCAGGGACCTGTTAGGGAGCCGCTCTCTTCATGTGTGCCCATGTCCAGGGACTGTGGCCAGGCTTATATTGGCAGTTGGGACAGGAGGGGGAAGAGGGGAGGATAGAATCCATTGGGGAAGGATTTCTGAAGCTGTTCAAGGAAGAAACTGCCCAAATTTATGGATCCTTCTGTAAAAGTAGCAGTAATGAGGGGGCTGGAGGTTTTGCTGATCTGGAAGGCTGGATTCCAAGCTCGAGATACACTACCTAGGAAGAAGCAGTTGGTTGGGGGAGGATACTTGTGTAAAGAGGGAAAGAAAGGAAGAAAGAAAGGAAGAAAGAAAAGGAAGAAAAGAAAAAAAAAAGGAAGAAAAGAAAAGAAATAAAAAGAAAAAAAAGAACTAAGTTGTGGTCAACTCACAGGAACCAAAGGGGACATAACATCCAGCTCCTGATGGGAAGGTGGAGGAAGAGTCCTACTCTGGATCATGGCAAAGCTTCAGGCACTGCCTGGAATCAGTTTTCCAAGGAAATACAACTCCTTTCTTCTGTGCTAGGCTTACATTAACTCTCTTCTAAAATGTGTGCATCCTGTGAAGATGTAGCACACAGTGCTAAATCCCAAGCGTTTCCAAGAATAACGGTGTGAGTTGAAAGAAGGAAAAAAATTAGGCTGATGATCTGCCTGGCAATGGGGGGAGGTGGAGTGGTTTTTAATGTGATCCCTGACAAAAAATGTAATTAATTATACACTTGAAAGCAGTTTAAAACACTAAATAGCAAAGAAAAAGAGAGCATTAGCTACTCTGCATATATAGGAATAACGATTGAGATGCCGAGAGGTGAAATTTTGCTCAGTATCAAAATGTTTATTTTAAGGCTTCAGGCAAATTTCAGCACATTCCAGGGAGGTGGTTTCCTGAGCAACTGCAGTGCCACTGCTCGGCCCCTCATGCTGCTGGGGGGAAGATTTGCTTCTGACATCTTCAGTGTGAGTCAGTGTGGGGGAGTGACGTGCTCCGACGTTCCAATGCCAAGGAAGGAAAAAGAAGATCACAATACAGAGTGGTATCGTGGAGGGAAGTTCTAATACCAAGCACAAATAAGTAAAGTTTTAAGCTTGGTATAATGTCTTTTTCTCATTACATTCAGTATATAGAGAAAATAATGTAGATACTTAAAAATTGATAAATCTTCTTAAATGAATTTAGAAATTGGCCCATATTTTATAGTTGTTGCAACTAAGATGATGGCAAAAAAAAAGCTTGTTCCATGTTCAAAGTTCCATGACTTTGAAAAACCCCTTTCTACCAGTATTATCACAGAATCTCAGAATAAGCTGAGTTGAAAGGGACCCACAAGGATCATTGAGTCAAATTATGTTTCTGTAGATGTTTTTGTAGTTGCAGAGGTTGTTCAGATTTCAGTCCTTGACTTGAAGTGTCCCTGGTGGAGAAAGAGTTCTTCCGTGTCTCTTCCCTGTGTGGGTAATGAGGCCCTAGCACAGGTCTCCCATCCCTGGAAATGTTCAAGGCCAGGTTGGACAGGGCTTAGAGCAACCTGGTCTAGTGGATGGTGAAACTGGATGAGCTAAAAGGTCTCCTCCAACCCAGACCATTCTGTGACTCTGTGACTTAGCAGAAACTTTATAAGGAGGGTCTTGGAAGGTTTCTGATCCATCTTCCCTCCTTGTCTCTGCTCCAATCCTGCACCCACTGTTCAACAGAGGCATTTGTGTTTTCCCTCCTGTCAGCCCTCTGAAGGCAGGGAGGCTGGGGATGACGCCCTCACATCCATCATTGCTCTTCAAGGAGGATAACGTAGAATAGCAGGAATTGACCTTCAAACCTCTGTTATTCAACTGTCAAACCTTTTCTGCAGTGATTCTAGTGACTCAGTTTAATATGTAGGGGTTTTCCCCCACTTTATCACACCTCATTCCTGCCAAGAGGCACTGCTTGTGTGGTAAACACTGTCCTGGCGTCTTGGTTCTTAGTTGTGGTCACGAGGGCATCTTTCTTTGAGCTGCTTTTTGTTTTTCATGGTAGCTAAAACATGTTTTGACTTCTGAATGCTCAGAAAATCTGTTGGAGATGGATGGTGCTTTCAGGTAGTGGCCTTTTGCCTCAGATTAATGTTTGCAGTTGAATTTTATGTAATTTATTACCTTGTCATTGTGTTCCAAAGGCTAAGTCTGTTATGACATTATCTTTTAATTTGATTAACTCCTTCTTCAGAAATTTTGGGACACAGATCTTGAGTGTCTGGTTTGCTTGTTGCACATTAGGCTGGCAGGCGTCTGTTTTCATCCGTGATTGAGTTAGGAATCACTGTGGTGCTCCCGCCACAGACAGGGAGGGGAGTGATTTACCATGGCAGCGGCACTTGTGTTCATCTCATCGCTCCTTTTTCTCTTCCTTTGGTTAAAGAATCGTTGAGCTTGACATCTGCTTGCTGCTGCTTCTCTCTTTTTATCATGTAAAATATGTATTTTTCATTTTACACTATCCACGTGTTTCTCCTAAACACAACAAAAGGCTTCTCAGGTCTTAGAAAAAGCCCTTTAAGAGGGAATGCAGGAACCAGCACTCCTCTCTGATTTTTCATTGTGAAAATACAGGCACTGAGCCAAAAAAATCCTACAAAACCCCAAACAAATTTAGCCAGCAGGATTCTGGTCCAACCTCTGTCATATTGAACAGTGATGAACTGGGGGGAAGGAGAGGAAATAATCAAACCAACCGTGATCTGACAAATGGTTTTACTGTTGAATCTTGTGGTTGTCCCAGCACTATAAAGCCCACTGACCTGAAGGGAATGGGAAATCATTGTGATCAGCCCTAATTGCAGAAGAGCCATAATTTGGCACATTGGTTGCTATGGAAGCGATTGACTTTTCTCATGCTGTTCCTGAGAGATTGCTGTTGGTTCCTTCTGCTAGATCAAGAGATGGAACCAGTTTCAGAATAAACCGGTGTATTACAAAACAAGCCCCAGTCTGGTCTGGAATTCTGGATTGGAGGGAGGAATATTGAAGGTGTTGCTAGAGTTCCAGGTGTGAATCTGTGTGGGATTGGCCACAGGCCAGTTGCCATTAGGGGTCATCAAGTTTGCTTGAACTGAAAGTTGCAACTTGGAGAATAGTGGTGGGGTCCGGAGTTTAGGGTTTATTGAATCTTACTAAAGCGGAGTTGCTCAAGATAAGAAGTGAAAATAATACAAATCCCATAGATTATTCCCATATGTTTTAACTGTTAAATAACTGGAGACAACATGCTTTTCTTGAAGCTTCCTGGTGCAATCTGTAAATACGCAACCCTTACAGGGTTTGAGTTCAATCTACCTGGAGGGGAAAAAAGAGGGAAAAAGGCTGTAAATTATCCAAATTCTGTTTTTGTGACGAACTGCCCAACTTTAAAGTGTTGGGACTGCTTTCATAGATGTAACCTAGATGGCTCCTGAGGTGTGTTTTGCTTCAGATACTTCAGCAGCAGCAGCAGCCTAGCACCTCGGGCTGCCCATCCGGAGGGATCCCAGGGAATCTAAGGAGTTGTTTTGCCGCAGCAAGCAGCAGTGCTTGCTTTCAGCTGATCTGTTGGGAAACAGTAACATTTTTGTGCTAATACTTTGGCTTTTTGAATATTTATAGCTTTCTGCCAGCGAATAAATATGTACATAAGCAAACCAACCCTGATGGTTTTGAAACTGTCAGTGTTGGGCCTGTGAGGATCAGTGTAAAACCTTTTTTTCCATATCTGAGCAGGTGGGGCAGATTCTCACTGATTGAGTGACTCTGGCAGAGGAGTTTCCTCTTCTAGCATATTATTTTTTGACAACAGGAGCAGCCCACACTGATGCTCTTGAATCCCAGCAGGGTTTGGGTTGGATGGCACCTTAAAGATCATCCAGTCCCACCCCCTGACATGAGTAGGGACACCTTCTAGAACAGGTTGCTCCAAGCTCTATTCAGCCTGGCCTTGAACACTTGCAGGGAGGGAGGCAGCCAGAGCTTCTCTGGGCGACCTGTTAGGAAGTGTGTGTGGGACTGTCAGGCACAGTCCCAGCAAGTGTCCATGCTCTGCTCTAAAGGAGCGGAAGTTTTTGTCATAAAAATGTAGCTGGAGGAGAGGGGAAAGAAAGCCAACTTTCTGCAAAAGTGCTGAGTCATTTTAGCAGTGCAGTCAATGGGTGATGCTTCCCTGGATCAATGTTGCACCTCCCTCAATAAACCAAACAAAATCCATAATTGTTCACCTTGTGATAGTTCTGTTCCTACTCAGTGTCTGTCAGGCTGGATTAGCTGTGTGTTGGCACTCAGTGGGTCCCAGCGCAATGACAACCTGACCTGTTGGTGATAGCACCATCCCGGTCATGTTTGGGCTCCTGCTTGTAATGCCCTTGATGTCTTAACACAAACTTAATTTTCCTTCTTAGTTCCCTGTTGAGTTCTGTAGGAGTTCTTTAGGTGGGGTTTAATTTGAAGTTAGCCTTCACTTTGTGTTTATGCCTGTCCTAAGTGGAAATACAGGGATGCTAAACGAGACAGAAAGGAAGGAGATGAGGGTTGCTGGAGGTCTTGGTCATGGTTGTGCTCATTAGTGACTAGAGTGACTAATCAGTCCTCCCTTTTTCAGTCTGGCTCAGATATTTATTCCCAAATACTTTAAGGTCTAGAGGAAGTGGTCAGTAATTCTACTTCTTTTTTTCCTACAGTGTTTTGAGATGCTATTATTTTGTTTCACCTCTTTATGGAGGCAACCCCCTCAGTATTCATTTTACCATTATTGTTAGCTGTAACAATAGAAGAAGGGGTGGTTGCATTTGTAGGAAACTGCTCCATTCTTTTATAGCCTGGTTCCCATGTCCCAATGCCTACAGATGAAAGTCCTTGAATTTCAGTGATGCTATGGAGAGCTGCCCATAAGTGAAAATATGCAGTGCTCTGAAAGCCACACCATGACTTGTGCTCTCTTGCCAGTTGCTGTGACTTCCTCACCCTCCCCAGGGCTGCAGAACAAGAACTTCTTTATTCTTATCCAGCGTGACTGTTGTTCCCCTGGTGAAATTGGCTTCAATCGTCAGCATTCCCTCTGTCCCATTTGCTCTGTTCTCCAGGGCAGCACAGCTGCCCTTGGACCCTAAAGAAAGGAGATCAACTTGTGCATAACCTCCTGTACCACAGTAGATTTTCCACCTCATTAAGCAGAATTTTTGACGTTTTATGTCACTAATTATTTAACTCCAAATCGCTTGAAAATAATTACCTTGAGTCCAAACATGACCATTTTGGCCAGCTGCCAGTTTGAAAGTGCAGCCCTGCTTGGAAGCACTGGTTGTACCAGCCTGGCTTCAAATTCCTCCAGTGCCCTGGAACTTACTGCAGGCTCCAAAATCCTAGTATTTGGACTGAGACTGTAGCAGCCTGCCTCCCTGACTCCTGTGCCTGCTGTTTTTGTTTCTCAGAGTTAAGTCCCCACTGGGCTCTTCCGTATGTTCCCATGAGGAACCCGATCCCTCTGAGGAAGCCTTGTCCCACCACATATGGTCAGCACTTCGAGCAGGTCCCTGCTGCTGCTCTCCACTGCTGGCTGCTGGCAGAGTCTGCCTGGGGTAGCATTCCTGGGCTCCCTGCTCTAGTCCCATCTATTCGTCTTGCCTGGCAAGAGGAGCTGTGGTGATGTGTGCAGTTACCTGCACGTCTGTCACCTGTATCTGCCCCCTTCAGCAGTGTTTCTCCACCTACATTTTACACATGAAATTACAGCTCCTACTCTGTATAACTTCAGGGCACTGTGAGGACAGTGTGGGTGATTTTATTTTATTTGAGTGGGTAAGATTTTCATAAATATAGTTTATGTTTTAGAGAAAGAACAAATTTTAAATTGATCTCATCCACATGAACAGTAGTCTTCCCTCTCCAATCACTGAAGATACACAATTAGCAATAGCCCTAGACATTGGTTCTGTTAGAAATTAGCCCCCAAAAGAATCAGAGAATAACAGACTACGTTGGGCTGGAAGGGACCATTCCACCTGCTGCCAAGGACAGGGAACCTTCCACTAGACCAGGCTGCTTTAAGTTAAGCCCTGTCCAATCTGACTTGTTATTTTAAAAGCTGGCAACAGTAAATTAGTCTATTTCTGTAGCAGTTATTACATCCAAACAGAACTTTTGAAGTCTTATTCAGGTATGTAATGGTAGGTTTTCAAGATTGTTGTCAGTGTTGTAAAAGCACAGACCATAATTTAGTCAGATTTGCTTTTAATAAATTTATCCTGGGAACGTGCTAATAGATCAGATCAGGTAAGGACAAGGTCTTTGTGCTGTCTTGTCTCTTGCTCGTGACCTCCCACTTAACCGTGGTTAGAGGTGACAGTAAAGTGTCATTTGCTTTGCTAAACGTTTGGCTCAGTTTAATGCTCGTTGTGTTTTGACCTGGCAAAGCTGCCTTGGAAGAAGGAAAGGTGTTTGTCAAAATCCTCTTCTACAGACTCTTCTCCCCAAGAAAATTACGGAAATACTGTTTTATATATGTACGTATATATTTCTGAAAGTCTCCTCCAACTTTGTGCCCCTGTTAGTTGGCCAGGGTTGGCCTTACCACAAAGGGAGCAGGTTTTTCAAAATTCTTGTCAGATTTCTATCACCTGATAGAAATAAATGATGTGAAAAATAAGAGGAAGGAATGTGAGAGATTTTGAAAGTGAGTTGCTGGAATTAAAGAGATTATTTGGGTGGTTGTGATGCAACATGCTGGTGGAGGTTAGGATTTTTTTTTTTCTTTTTTTTTTTTCTTTCTCTCGTGAAATTTTGTCCCATTTGTTGCTAAGAGACAATAACTACTGATACTTAACAGAACAAAAGATGTGGCTGGGAGGAGGAGGAGGAGGAGGAGGAGGGAGAAGCGTGCAGCTGGCTACTCTCTTACCTGAGGG
>VXBC01001309.1:28379-57669 GCA_013399945.1 Ploceus nigricollis | reverse complement strand
GTGGGTGAGCCTTTGCTTGTAAGAGCAGCTGGTTAACTGGGACCTTCTTACACGCGATCTGACTGGAAAGGACCTTCACCATCTATTCGGATGCCTGGGAGGAAAACCCGGGACCGCGGCCCCGTCCCCTTCCCGAAGGGCACATCTCGCCGGCTGAGGCAGATGCTACGGAGGAGCCCGGCTGCCGCTGCCTCGGGCTTTTTCGCTACCCTCAAACCCAGCACCCCGTGTCCATCCGACGCCCGCGGCTCCTGCTAAGGCTGCGGAATTGTCTGTTAACATNTTTGCCTGAAAGCCCCGTAATTTCGGATTACAATAATCCGGAGGAGGGAAGGGGGTCACGTTCTCCATTCCGAGGGAGATTCCCACCTTCCTTGGCAAACACCTGTCTTCCAAACCAAGACACATGCCTAATATTGCAAAATAAAAACAGGTTTTAGCAAACACAGTCTTTAAGGGAGCGTTTCTTCTTTTTTGATATTAAAAAAGCCTTCTGCATCAATAAGAGTGTAATATACTACCCTCAAACTTGTCTGGAACAAAAGGTCAGTTTAAGACCTAAAAATAAATACAAACAATTTTATTTACCAGCCAAGGCCTTTGATGGATGGCCTTTGACATCCAGTGTTGGATGTCCAGAGCTGGAGCACAGCCCCATATTCATTTTTTTGAGCTAAAGTGCCAAAAACTGTAAAGAAACAATTTCATCTCTGCTTTCGATCAGTGGGGAACTTACTGCTTCTGTCCTGGTGTCCTTGGTTTGTTAAAGAGCTCAGGAACATTTTCGGGGATCAAAGTGTAATCTTGCCTTCCAGGAGATATTCCAGATGCCCAGGCTCGTATTTATGATAACTGGCCTTTTATATATCTATATATGCTCAGTAATGAGTGCCCTCTCATTTCCCCCATTCTTTTTTCTTTGGTCCTCAATAGGGAGCTCAGGAAAATTCATCCCTAATGTGCATGAGGGGTTTTAATTCCAGAGCATGAAATGCATTGAACCAGGTCTTAAGATAGTAGTGAAGTTATGTTCATTAGCTGCTCTGGCTCAGAAGGGTTTGGGATTAAAAATAACTTTCTGACCATCCACTTGAAGGACTATTAAAGAGCATCATCAGGAAAAGCAGTGGGGAGGGAGCAGTATTTATGTGTTGTGCTAAGAAGAGTTTCTTTTGTTTGAGTTTATTCTCAGAGGGAAGGTCTTTGGAAGGAGTGCAAGAGGCTGATGTAGTGGGATTAATGGTGGGAATTTGTGCAGCTCCTTACAGAAATTTTTGGATGGAATAGGAGTCACTGAGGGAAGCTGTAGGAGCACAGGTTGAATTGGAGGTGCAGATTAACACCTCCACAGTTCAGTGTTGGGTTTTGGCTGATGAGAGGGCTCTGATGTCAATATCTAGGGAAAATATATTTACTTTGCCACTTCTCTGTGGTGGGATTGACTTTAGACCATTTTCCATTGCTGACAGAACTACTAATACTTGAATCACAGAAATGTTCAGGTTGGAAAAGACCCTTAAAATTATTAAGTCCGACCATTCCCCCAGCACCACCACCATGGTCACCACTAACCATGTCCCCAGGTGCCACATACACATGTTTTTTGAACACTTCTGGGGATGGGGACAGCACCACTGCCCTGGGCAGTTGCTGGGCAACCCTTTCCATGAAGAAATTTTCCCTAATATCCAATCTAAACCTCCCCTGGCCCAGCCTGAGGCTGTTCCCTCTTCTCCTGTCCCTGTTCCCTGGGAGCAGAGCCCGACCCCCCCGCTGTCCCCTCCTGTCAGGGAGTTGTGCAGAGCCACAAGGTCCCCCCTGAGCCTCCTTTGCTCCAGGCTGAGCCCCTTCCCAGCTCCCTCAGCCTCTCCTGGGGCTCCAAACCCTTCCCTGCTCCAGCCCCTCAATGTCTTCCCCAACACTGACCCCAGGATTGGAGGTGCAGTAGTACAAAAATTGACATTTTTAGAGATGCGTATAGGGCTGCCTTCATCCCTTAGTAGTTAAATTTTTAAAAATCTCTTCTTGATGTAAACAAGACTAATGAAAAAATCTTCCATTAATTCTGAGATTAGGGGGATATGCAGAAATGGTCAAGGATATTTTCCAAATACAGCTCAAGTGTATCCAGAATAATTTAAAGCAGATGTACATAATAATGGGACAGATTCAGGTCACATGGAGGCAGGGAAGTTGTTAGATAAAACTCTGCAGTTATGTAATTGAAGATCAGGGTCCTAAATGGTGTCATTTATTTCTGCCCTTCCATAGGTGCTTGCTTTTTGCACATAGCTATTCTTTTTTCTCATTGCTAATTCAAGAATTTTTGATTTCCTAAAGGCAAATCAGTTTCTTACTCAGGCAGGGACGGGTGCCTCTAAGGGAACTGTTACCCACTTCTTGTTAGACACTCACTGAAATAGATTTCAGCTGGTTTGAAAGTAAAAGTGCAGCAATTAAACTGAAAATATTCTGTGGACTACAGATGCATTGTTAATGTCTCTCAGGGGCACTACCCTCCGCCATTTATCTAGAATTAGATGAGGGTGGCTATCAAACCAGTCACAGAATTACCAAATAAATCATGAAGAAATTTCATTTGCTTGTAAGCAATTGCAGCTGAAATATGTGGCAGCTTTCATACAGGAATTGAAAGGAGGTAACAGAAACACTATTTGAAAATGACAATACACAGAAAAACATTGGACATTTGAATGTTACGGTTTCTTGAGAAGAGCAAACCTAATAACTCTGCCATAAAATGATATATTTGGTTTTCAGTGAATACTCTAAACATTTATGAGCACTTATGAACTCCGTCCTGCTGCATGTGATGCTTACAGAGGTGTTAGAGTTGACCCTTTCAGAAATCCAAATGGTATTTCTAGATAAGACATCTGAGAGAGCTGCCAGGCTCTGTAAAATTGCTCCTAAATGGCCTAAATCAGGTAAATTCCGGGTGAATTGCAGATATCTGCTGACATATTTAAAGTGGGTTGAATTTTTTGAAGGGAGGATCAGAGGTATTAAATTGCTTGACAAGCTCAGGTTGTATTTCTAATTTGCATTTTTGCAGTTCAGTCAAAGTAAAAGTCATTAACTAAAAAAGAGGCAGAAGTAGATGGAAAGTATGGGGGTGTTCACTGCTGGGATCTGCTAAAATTGTTCAAAATGAAGAGAAAAAGGTATCTGTGTGAGCCTTAGGTGGCTCTGGTGTCCTTTCCAGTGCCATTTCACTGCAGAGGGGCTTGACATTAAACTCTCTTGCTGACAGCAAACCAAGGCTTGCTGGGGTCCACCAGTAGAGGGAAAGGATGGGCTCTGCTTTACTGGGCAACAAGTACTGGGCAAAGCACTTCAGTTGCCCAAGTTCTATCATGCCAACAAAAGAATGGCCTTTTTTTCATTTTCCCTTTAGAATTCAGCCTTCCCTGCCATGGTTAAGTTGGTTCATAGTGGCTTTACCAGCAGCTGAGGGGTGTATTCAAGATGTGTTTATGCTAAAGCACTTGGAAGACCTGGACAGACAAATGTAGCTGACTTGGAGATGTGGCAGTGTGCTGGGATACAGCATTTACCTGGCTGTGAATGTTGGGAGACAGTTACTGAGTGATTCCATGAGACATAAATGACAGGAACAGCCAAGTAAAGCTCTCAGCTGGTGTGAAAGCCCAAGTTACATGGTTTGGTGGCCAAGAGGAAGCTGACCCACCACCCACCTGGCTTGGTGGGTGGCTAGTCACCTTGCAGCACAGCAGCTCCCAAGAACCCTTTTCTTCCTGTTGTTTTGTGTGTGCATTTATATAAAAACATAAGCTTCCTGCTGAACATAAAGGGATATCAAGTTACACAGCCCATAGAACTTTTTAAAATACTAGTGCACATGCAATGAGTCAGGGAGGGGGTTTTATTCTTCTTTAAAATTCCTGGCACTAAGCATTTGGTTGTTGCTTTTAGTGTTAGTGAGTTTGATGCAGAAGCACATGAGCTCATGCAGTAAGTGCAGCAGCTTCAGACCATCAGCATGGTGGGAGCTCTTTAATCCACTGTTTGGCTTTGGGTTTGCGTGTACACAGCTGGGCAGTGTGTTATTGATACACCACTACTGTTGGAATTAACTGGGGGGAGTGTTGGAGCTGTTGTAGCTGGTTATAGCAGTGGTGTCAAAACAGTTAAAAATATCTCAGGCGAGTTCTGTTATCAGTTCTGTGCTCAGATTTCTTGGGGAGACAGGAGTGTGCTGAAGTTAGAGTAAAATGTGGTTGCAGCACCAACTGGATAACACACAGGAGAAGGGAGAAAAAACCAGTTATGCCCTTTCACTGAACTCAGGAAGAGAGTATTAGGTCTTACTGTCAGCCCTGAAAGGCAACATACAGCTTTTTTCCATAATACCCATTCACAGGCACTTCAGAGCTGTTATGTCTGTTCTTTGACATTCAGTTAAATGATTCCACTTATTTTTAAAGACTTTAGGAGGGGATAATCCAGTACAATGGTGCTTTGCTTAAATTCAGAGTTATCTGTACTTTGAAAGCCAGGTTATAATAAAATAATTGATA
The DNA here is from genome assembly GCA_013399945.1 of Ploceus nigricollis. NCBI lineage: Eukaryota > Metazoa > Chordata > Aves > Passeriformes > Ploceidae > Ploceus > Ploceus nigricollis. The sequence continues at coordinate 53,107 of VXBC01001309.1, read as the reverse complement.
GTTCTGTATGAAATATGGAGGTTTCACAGCTTCACTGCTGTGGTTCAGCTGGTGATACCTTGTACCATGACCAGCATCTCACAGGGAATGAACATGGAGTGACAAGACAAGGCAGAAGAACCTTAAGCTGAAGGAGGTCAGAGTTGGATCAGATATGAGGGAGAAATTATTCCCTGTGAGGCTGGTGAGGTCCTGGCACAGGGTGCCCAGAGCAGCTGTTGCTGCCCCATCCCGGGGAGTGTCCAAGGACAGGTTGTATGGGGCTTGGAGCCACCTGGGATAGTGCAAGGTGTCTCTGCCACGGCAGGGGTGGGAATGGATAGGCTTTAAGGTTCTTCCCATGCCAGACCTTTCCATAATTCTGTGAATTACAGTCACAAACTGGTTTGGGTTGAAGGGATCTTGAAGATGTGGTTCCAACACCCTGCCTTTGGGACTGTTATCAAAGCTCATAATTATTATACTCTATATCTTCAATGTATCTATACAATCACTTGAGGCAAGATTGTAGTTTTCTGTATTTTACAGGTGACAGCCATGTTCGTGCCCCTTGGAGATGTTTTAAGGGTAGTTTAAAAGAAGTGGGGGGTTGAGGACAAGGTTTAACTCAACCTCCAATGAGTGAATTTTGATTGGGAGTTGTTCCCAGCACTAAGCCAAAGGAAACTGGCTGTGCCCAGCGCCCTGTGGCTGCCTCACCTGGGCACTCCTAAATCCTCCCAGGTGGGCACTATAGAGGTAGATCCAGCTGTTCCTTTCTGCCCCAGATGTGTAAGTCAGCATAACTTGAATATTTTTAATATCATGGTTGTGAAGACAGAATGGGAACGCACAATAAGCTGTGGAGCCATATCCAGGGAATGGCTTTTAAAAAAAAATCTACCTTTAAAAAGGTAGTCTACCTTCTAAAGAAAGAAATAACCTTGGAAATAAAAGTCTCTCTAGTTTTCATTTTACATAAATGTCTCTGTTCTGGCTTGGGCTCCTAGAGCCAGTAAATGCCCACAGATTGCCTGTGGGTGGTCAGCAGTTCTGCAAATTCGGCCATCCGTTTAAATTTGTCTCTCTTAAATCTATCGCACTCACGTCAGCGTTGGTTCAGGCAGTACAATGGGGATTCAGTAACTTAGCTTCTGTGGACCTGCTGTTTCATCCATTTTCATAGCAGCGAAGCCACGGTGGAAGGACAGCTCCAGATGCTCAACTCCCAGAGCTGGTGGTGCTTAGGAATGCAGTCGTGGTTGCATGGGAGATGCTCCCGGGTTTTTAATTTGCAGTAGTGCAGATGAGACATCCAGAAATTGCTGTAAGCTTCTGTGAGCTGTACTCTGTGAGATTAAATGCAAATTTCTGGAAGCAACTGGCTGAAATTTCCTGAGGTTTTGTACATATCCCAGGTTCCATGATTTGTGGGTTTCAGTTACAGTTATCAAAAAGCAATATTTTATTTAAAGTAGCATCCTTTTACTGTTGCTGCAGGCTGAGTGCTGGAGGAGCCCAAACCGGGACAGAGCTAGGAAATGGAGATGGGCTCTATTCCAGATTGTACATTATCAGATGAATAATTAACTGCAGACTAATTGCAAATCCTAATTAGTCTCCTATAACTGCACTAAGCACAGTATTACTTCAGTGTAAAGTGGTAAGAACTTGACCTTCAGGCTTTAACCCTGCTATTGGTGTGAGCAGGAAGGAACTTGACTTTCAGAACCCAAATTACGTGTGTGATACTACAAGTCAAAAACCTCCTCAGGTTTTTGTTCCTCCTTTTTTGTTATAAAATTAAAAGGATACAGAAATGCCAGTATACGTGCCAGGCCTTTTCCCAGTGTGCATTGCTAGCTAGAAGCTCATCTGTGCTGCTTTCCCTGCAGGTGGTGGGAAAAAAATAGAAAAAATCAGTAGGAATGTTGGGTTTGGCCTGTTTTGCAGACTTGATGGGGAATTGGCAGGCAGGCTACTTTGTGGCATGGCCCATAGGGTGAGTGCAGAAAGTGAGTTGTATTTGGAGAGACTTGATTTCGGTATGACTGTGAGTGTGTTGGGGACAGCAGGTGACAGTGGAAGTTGCACACGTATTTTCTGTCTTGGTCTTTCCTGTTGACTACTCAGTAGCACAGGCTGGTTGCTCTGCAGCTAGTGGAGCACCTTCCAAATGGCTCTTGTAGCCTTGTTTTCTCTGTGAGTAACTTCTCTGTGAGAAACAGAGGGAAGAGAGCAAACACTCTTCCCCAGTGCTGGTCCAGCTAATCTTGTTCCCTGGTAGCTCCGGTGCTTCTTCTACAGGGACAAGATACCTAGGTGTGCTTCCATGGGAAGGGCTGAGAAAATAATGAGCAGTGAGAGGAGAAGCAACAGTTAACATTGGAGAAAACTTTATATCTATGGTACATGACGTAAAATTAACGACCAGCATGGAATGGTAAAACAGACTTGAATAACGTGAATAACCTGAAAACCCGGATACTGAGAGTACACAATAGGTACAGGTGTTGTGTTGGTAAAACCACTGAGCAGCAGCCAAAAGTAAACAATTCCTGTCTGAATCTGGTTTTCTTGTGTTTAGGTGATACTGAGCAAGAGCTGGGACCCCCTCCATCCGTAGATGAGGCAGCGAACACACTCATGACTCGCCTGGGCTTCCTCCTCGGAGAGAAAGTCACGGAGGTTCAGCCAGGGCCCCAGTACAGCATGGAGGTGCAGGACGAGAACCAGGTATGGCCCCCGCCCCGACCCCCAGGGGCACGGGTTGGGATCGCCGGGGAGTTTGGGAGAGGGTGGTTGTTGTCCAATTCCATGGCAACCAGGTGTCTCATAACGATGAAATGATGGTGCTGAGGTAAAGGTTGTATCTCCTCGTCACGCCGTGACTCATCCTCACAGAACAGCAGGCCGTGGTTCAGGGATCAGCCATGTGAGACAGCTTCTGTTGTTTTTCTGTTTCTGCAAATGTAGGAGTGGGCAGTGTTTCTAATCAGATTATAGTGACCAAAATAATCTGTACTTGCCTGGCATCTTCTCTGTGATATTTCAGAAGTACTTCAGTAGTGTTACATAAAGACGTACGGTCTCTGCAGAAGGGAGGGGGAAATAGTAATAGCCTCATTTTACAGATAGTCATGGTTCTTGCTCATATTTGCCCAACAAGGTGATTTCATGCTTGAAAACAGATAAAGAAGGCAAATCATAAAATCTTTTTTGTGATGGAGCTTGTTACACCCCTGGCTGGCTGGAAAGCTTTCAGCTATGATCTAGGTTTTGTAGAAACTGTCTGAGCCTGAGTTTCTCCCTCCTTTTCCTCAGGTATGGACAATTAGCAGTTTTGCTGAGAGTGAAAATAGAAGGCCTTTCCCCCCCACCCCTTTTTGTATTTAAATTGACAGATGGCTAGTTCAGTGTGTAGCAGAAGAGCGCAAAACTCATCAACCACTTCCAATTCTCCGTTCTTTTAATTGTGATTGGATGACTCTGCATGAGTCACTCAAATATTTAGCATAAATGTAATTCAGAGAACCTGAATTCCTTAAAAAGAGAGTCAGTGAAAGACTGAAAGAGAGAGTCTGGCCTGTCCTCAGCACAGAACAGATGTGGACCTGTTGGAGCAAGTCCAGAGGAGGCCACAGAGTTGGTCCAAATGCTGGAGCCCCTCTGCTCTGGAGCGAGGCTGGGAGAGCTGGGAATGTTCAGACTGGAGAACAGAAGGCTCCAGGGAGACCTTAGAGCCTCCTCCAGTGCCTAAAGGGGCTCCAGGAGAGCTGGAGAGGGAGGTTGGACAAAGGCCTGGAGTGACATGAATGTCTTCCCACTGCCAGAGGGCAGGGTTAGATAGATGGGGTATTGGGAAGGAATTCCTCCGTGTGGGGGTGGTGAGCCCCTGGCACAGGGTGCCCAGAGAAGCTGTGGCTGCCCCTGGATCCCTGGCAGTGTCCAGGGCCAGGCTGGGTTGACTGACTGACACAAGACGTTTTTGATCTCCTGCATGAGCTAGTTTGATTGAGAGCCAAGAAATGTGATTTTGTAAAGTTTTTGCCTTTAACACATATGTTACACTTTTAACACTTCCCATTCAATTTCTTAAAGCAAGTTGTGGATTTAAAATGGACCGTACTATACATTGGGCTAGAAAATGTCCTTTTAACAGGCGCCTATTTCAACTGAATACTTCAAAGCCAAGCAGAGCTTTCTACTATAAACGGTTCCTTTTGTTGTTACCTTTTGACAGAAATTAAAATCCAATCTTTTCTCTAAAGCCAAAGATGTCTTTGGAGAATAAATAAAAGAAAAAATCTAAAGAGAAATAGCAGACTTGTCCTCTAAACTAGATTGGTATCTTGGGCTGTGTGCTAATTTTTGCATGAAAAAGTTTTCCAGGGCCTTTGAATGCTATTCATGTTCAGGAGAATAAAGAGAGGCTGGTTCCTCAATTACCAAGTTAATTTTTTCCTTCCTTTGTAAGGGTCTCCTGATGTCAGCACTTGCCTTGAATCCTGGAATACTCAAGGTTGGAAGTGACCTCGTGGGGTCAACCCATCCATGCACCCCCGGAGGCAGGGCTGGCTTCAGGGAGGGACCGTGGTTCTTCATCCAGGCAGGGTCTGGAGATCTCCACTGATGGAGGTCAGTGGGCTCTCCTGACAGCCTGTCTTGGGGCTCACCAACTTTAACTGTGAAAAACATTTTTCTTCTACCTAATAGAAAATGTCCTCCATGGAACCTGTGACTGTAGCTCCTTGTCCTTTCCCTTTCCAGTTCTGAGAGGAGCGTGGTTGTGTCTTCTCTCCAGGCCCTGCAGATAGTGGAAGGGTGCAGCTGTCCTTGGATCCAGTGTACATGTCCTTTCTGTAGGCTGAATGAACCTTCTCCATCAGCCTCTCCTCCTCCTCTCCATCAGCCCTCCACCTCAGCCCCAGCCATCTCACAGTTTTGGGGCTCTCTTCTGACTCTGCCATCTCTCACTGGCTGTGTCAGCAAACAAATCCTGTCCAAGCTAAAGCTGCTTCTGAATTGCAGCACATTTTGGGAAAACCTCTCCAGATCTCCATCCCAAACTGAATTTCTTCCACTACCTTCCTTCCAGTCATGTTGAAAATCACGCAATGAGACGTTTGTGGGATTTGCATTAATTAAATTAATTCTTCTATTAGCCATTGATTAATTAAAATCTGATTGAGACTTTGACCAGTCGTTTGCGCTTGAATCTAAAAATTAGAAATTGAATCTAAAAATTAGAAAACATTCTTTGTATCAAAAGCTGCTGCTTGGTATTCCAGCCATGCTTTGCCTTCTCAGGCAAGACAATAATTATTTGCCATCTCACCAGTGCTTAAGCTGAAAGGAAGATAAGGAATGGGAGTATTTGCACTGAAACTGCCCAATCTGTACATCTCTACAATGCCTTTTCCCCCGGTTGCCTTATTTTGAAAATATCCAAGGATAAATTCTCTAATCCAGATTGTAATAAAATAGTATGTTTTCTGTGCTTTTAATAATGATTTCCTTGATGGGAGATCCCAAATGCTGAGGATTAAATCCTTTTTCTCCTACTTTTTGGGAAATTCTTTCTAACTGTGTTGTCTGCCAGAGCAGCACAAAGGACACTCAGGTTCTGGCAGAACAGAGTAATTTTTCAAAGTTCAGTGAAAATGTGACAGATGAAACAGCAGCAATAATAATACAGAATGTTCTGTCAATGGAAATTTATATTTAAAACTCACACAGAGGAACATTCTTCTATATCAATACAAAAATAAAACATGTCAATCAATGCCAAGTGATATACTGTGTTATTTCATAATTTCCAGTTGCAAGGAGCTTGTTCTTCAGGAGCTGCATTGATAACACAGCAAATAAAGGAACTTCTATCACTTCTGGCATTTCATGAAACAATAGTTTTATCAGCTGGAGGGAAGATAAGTATACCATCCTTGCACTGAATTTTAATTTGCTTTAAAGTGTAGTGATTTCTATGTTTTAAAGTTAGTGGATGTTATTTTGTACTGAGATAGGTTTCAGTGGGGATTTGTTTAAAATGACAGTTAAAACAAAGACATAGAAAAACTCCACCATGAAGAATTTATAATAATAATAAAGCTTTACATTCTTGAAGATCCCATATGTAAGCTGATCAAATGCTGTGTTTGAGATTGGCAGGCACTTCTGGAGATCATCTAAACCAGCCTTCTGCTTCAAGCAGGGCCAGGTGAGATTGGGTTGTGTTATTCCCCACCTGGAATTCTCTGTACAATTCTGGTGCCTCCAACATAAAAAGGACATGGAACTGGGCAGAGCTGGGCACAGGAGAAGCATCACCCCCTTCCCCTGCCAGCACGACTCTTCCACATGCAGCCCAGGATACCCTTGGCCTTCCTTGTCCAAAGCTCCCCAGTTATATTACCTTAAACTTGATGCAGTTCATTGGACTGTCAGTGAGTTAAAGAAAATACTGGGAAAAACTGATTAAATGGCTGAGGTGTGCTGATGGAGTTCCATCAGCTATGATAAATCAGAAGATAGTCCCACTGTGATGGGTAGCTCAGTGAAAACATCTGTGTGACACAAGCCAAACAGCAATCCAAAAAGAGCTCTGTATTAGGTTATATTAATAATAATAAAAAACCCTGTCAATTTTAAAGGGAAAGATAATTTGGCCACTGCAATGAATGAGCTAGAAATAATTTTGTAAAACTAAAAGCAGATTTAGAAAAATCAGTAGTGTATTTAAACATCTGAAAAACTTGCAAGTATGAGGATATGGAAAAGGTTCATGGAGAGAGAAAGTGCATGACAGGTAATGTAATGAATGTGTGAAACCAGAATATTCAGAGAGCCAAAATTACTAGAGTAGTCGATTTGCCTGCAGTTCCTAGAAGGCACTGGAGGGAAAGCAGAGGTACTGATAAGTGCCTAGAATGTGAAAGAATGGAAAATAACAATAATTGGGATTTACCAGTGGCACTTTAAATAGGATGGAAAGAGGAAAGCATTGCTTTGCTTGTCCCAGGTACTTCAGTAGAGATGACCATGTGTTGGGAGCCATCAGGGTACACTGCGGGTATTTTAGAATCACTACATCATTAAGGTTGGAAAAGACCTGCAAGATAATCAAGTCCAGCCTTTGACTGAATCCCACCATATCGCTAAGCCGCGTCACAAAGTGCCACATCTCCTTGTTGTTTGAACGCTTCCAGGGATGGTGACTCCACCACTGCCTTGGGCAGCCTGTTCCAGTGCCTGACCACTCTGTCAGCGAAGAAATTTTCCCTGATATCCAACCTGAACCTCCCCTGGCCCAACTTCAGGCAATTTCCCCTTGTCCTGATGCATGTTGCTTGGAAGAAGAGACCAACCCTGATGGATACCACAGGGAGATTATAAATTAACATGGAAATACTCACCCAGTTCATTTTCTGCTGTGTTGGGATGTCTGTGGTAATACACAAACCTGCCGGCGGAGCTGTGACATTGGCACTGTGTCCCTGGTTTGCTGATGCACTGATCCATGTTGGGGATACGCTGTAATTAGGCTGAGATCGATTCAGCTCCCTCTGGCATGAGAGCAGAGCTGTGGGGTGGCCAAGGGGCTGCCCCATCCCCCCTGCCAGGGATGCTCTGTGTTGCCTCCAGCACCAGGGCAGTTACACTCTGAGTAAGGATTTTTACAAAATCCATGGGGATACTTGGACAAAGTAGGCTTTTTCCTGGTGGCTTCACGTGGTAGCTACCATTATGGTGTCCTAATATAAAACACCATGTTCAACTTAAAAAAAGTCCCTCCCAGACATTTTTTAAGTTCTAAATATGGAATAAGGAGGAGGAAAAAAAATTACAGGTCAAGCCTGTTATGCAGTTTGCAGGTATGATGCTTTCTGTGGTCTCCTTCAAATGCCACAGAGAAGGGGATACAAAGCCACACAATTACATGGGGATGTGCACACAGAATAAAATAAATCTCATTTAATCAAATTCCTGATGGGGAATGAACCTCTGCTGTTCCTTGGGACGAGGCTCATTGTATGGTGGATGAAGTGCTGCCTGCTGAGCCCAGCTTCAGCCAACAGCAGCAGTGCAGGAGAACCTGCTGTGCTCTGCACTGTCCTCTGAGCCAGGGAGATGTGGGGTCACCTCCCTCTGCAGAACCCTAAAGATGAACTTAGGGGAGGATGACATGCTGAAACGCCCATTTTTTAATGCTTACTTTTTGCCCATCCTCCAGGGGCGATGGACTGACCCTCTTGAGGGTGTGGCTCCTCCAGTGCCCACCCTGTGAGTGGGTGCCTGTTCTGTCACTCAGTCCTGTGCAAGGCAACTGTTGAAATTGCCTGTTTATTAAAAAAAGAAAAAGCTCTGAAGTCCAGTGTAAGGGTGATGAAGTTGGTGTGTTTGGTGCACAAGAAGCCACCTGCGCCTTGACCCTGCGTAGCAGTTTTGTCCCCTGCAGATGCTCCAGGATGTGTCTTCAGCAGGGAGAAGCTTTTTCCAGAGGAGCTTCTGTATCCAGTAGCCTGCAGTTAAAACAAGGACTCTGTCATATATCAAGTTGAATTCAAGAATTATTTTGGATTTTTAATAAATCTATTTCCCTGCATAAGATCAGATGGATAAACTCCTCCAGGTTCATTGCACACAGTATCCTCTAGGGTCTTACCAAAAATCACTTTTAAAACAGCATCTTCTTTGTGCTGCTTTATTTTCCATATTATTGAGGGTTTGTTTAAACTTTATCTGGTGGGGAAAGCATGCCTGGGCAGGGAAGGGCCATCTGGTATCTAGATAAAGGATCTCTGTTGTTTTCCTGGAATGGAGGAAACATTTATAGAGCAAAATAAAAACTGCAGCCCCACAAGGATTCTGAGCAGATGGAAATGGCCCAGAGCTCTTTGTAGGATTTCCTGGATATGGTGATTGTAACTGTAAGTAAAGGTGAGATCACACTGTGTGTTTCCTGCTCCAGAGCACTCCACTTCAACAGAGGCACCAAATTTACCTTTCTGTCACAGTTTTTGCTTATTTGTGCTTTTTTCTTTTAAGCTTTCAGTTCAGTGCTAACAAAACAACCAGAACTCCTGATCAAGTATGGAATCAGGCTTTTGATAAATACTGCTATTTATGTTTCCTGTGGCTCCCATTGAGCATGGAGGCTGGGATCTCTGAAGCGTGAAGGAGAAAACGAGCCCAGTGTCTGCCACAGGTGGGGGGTGGCCTAGCGGATGTTTTCATTTCCAACTGTAAAGCACTTTTTAACCTCACCAGACAAAGCAAATCCTCAAGTGTGAGCTATAGAAAGACTCTCCCCCTCGCAGTGCCTGTGGCGAGTGATGTGTTCTGCTTCCCCGTTTTCCAGAGCTCGGCAGTGACGCAGCGCATCAGCCCCTGCTCCACCCTGACGAGCAGCACGGCCTCGCCGCCGGCCAGCAGCCCCTGCTCCACCCTGCCACCCGTCAGCGCCAGCGTCACGGCCAAGGACTGCACCTATGGGGCCGTCACCAGCCCCACGTCCACGCTGGAGAGCAGAGACAGCGGCATCATCGGTGAGTGCCGGGCCANGAGCCTTCTGTTCTCCAGTCTGAAAAACCCCTGCTCTCCCAGCCTCACTCCAGAGCAGAGGGATTCCAGGCATGTCATCAACTCGGTGACCTGCTCTGGACTCACCCCAGCTGTTTCATGTCCCTTGGGGACCCCAGAGCTAGATGCAGTGCTCTATNACGGCCAAGGACTGCACCTATGGGGCCGTCACCAGCCCCACGTCCACGCTGGAGAGCAGAGACAGCGGCATCATCGGTGAGTGCCGGGCCATGCTCTGCCTCTTCCTCCTCCTCATCGCTGCTGCTGGCTGAGCCCCAGTGTGCTGGGCTGGTCTAACAAGGCTTGGTTTATAGTCAGAGAATCCCAGGATGGTTTGAGTTGGAAGGGATCTTAAAGACCATCCAGTGCCACTCCCTGCCATGGGCAGGGACACCTTCCACTATCGCAGGTGAAGTCCTGTCCAGCCTGGCCTTGGGCACTGACAGGGATCCAGGGGCAGCCACAGCTGCTCTGGGCACCCTGTGCCAGGTCCTCCCTACCCTCACAGGGAACAATCCCTTCCCAATATCCCCTCTAACCCTGCCCTCTGTCAGTGGGAAGCCATTCCCCCTTGTCCTGTCACTCCAGGCCGTTGTCCCAAGTCCCTCTCCAGCTCTCTTGGAGCCTCTTTAGACACCGGGAGGGGCTCTAAGGTCTCCCTGGAGCCTTCTGTTCTCCAGTCTGAAAAACCCCTGCTCTCCCAGCCTCACTCCAGAGCAGAGGGATTCCAGGCATGTCATCAACTCGGTGACCTGCTCTGGACTCACCCCAGCTGTTTCATGTCCCTTGGGGACCCCAGAGCTAGATGCAGTGCTCTATTTAGATAATATTATTTATCTGTGTTTGCTAATTAGGGGAATGGTTTTGCATTATTCAGGTTTATACTGCAGTGACCAAGGTGATCTGTACCCCTCCATCTTCATTCCTCATAGGTAAAACTACATAGTAGTTGGTGAAAGTTGGGGTGTATGAGGTTGATAACTTCGCATCAATTAATTTACTTTTGGAAATTGTTTAAATGGTGCAAGAGGAAGCCTTGGGCAGGAGCTGAACTAAATTATCACAAATTTCAGTGGATTTCTGTAGGTGCTGTAGCAGGTTTTTCATTTGAGTGATCTGTGGGTTGCAGGTGTAAAGAATCTGGAGAAAATATACACAGATTAATTTAGTTCAGTAACTGTACAGGCACAATGGGAAAACATTAATGTTTGTATGATATCAAACAGGATGATTGTCACTTGGGTGTCTTTGCCACATGTTCTATGTTGAGTATTTCCCCAGCTTAAGAAGATTTTATTTTGCTAACAATTTATGTAGTGTTAAAAAAAAAAAAAAAAGGCAGGTTGATAATTTAGGGAGGTTAGTTGCACTAGTGGTTAACATTTTGCTTGGCTGATCGGGGAATCTGGGCTTAGTTCAGCTCCTGGATGCCACAGCAACCCTTGCAGCACTTCTGCCTGCGTGATCTTAAAATGCAAATGGATGAGCTATTCTGAGCTGTGTGCCGAAGTAGGTTAATGAATCCTGGGCAAAGTCACTGCAGGATCCCACCCCCTCACTTCCCTGCTCACCATATCCCACGAGCCAAGCTGCACCTTCTCCCACATCCAAGCCCAAAGCTGGGCTGGGCTGGAGGGTCACAGTGAGTACAAGTGAGTGTTTGATCCCAGCTGGGTCCTGCCTCTGCCCAAGCTGTCAGTCACTTCTAAGAGCTGAGCAAAGGTTGAAAGGATAAAAAAAAGTTACAAGGTCCAGATCTTCAAATTCAGATATTCTTTATTTGTGAAAGAAAAGCAATGAGGAATGGGGGAGAAGGTGAGACAAGAGCAGAGGTAGGAGTAAGTCAGCCCTTTCTCCTGGATGCCATGGAATCCTTTCCATATAAAAAGAATGGCTGGTGAAAATCCTGACCTGACTGTAACCTCTGAATAGCTTCCAGGATTTTTTGGCTCTCACTATGTAAGAGCAGCCAACTGTTAATGTTCAAAAATCTGCTACTGAAAAGAAAACTGGTCAAAGAATCATGTGCTGCTCTGAGGGAACTTTGCACCTCACAGCTGCTCCAGTTGGAAGAGCTTGGAAGCTTTGCTGCTGGAATGCAGCAGAATACAGGAAAACCTCCACCAGTTTTAGCAATCCTTTGAAATAACCATCAAACTTTTCTTGCCAGTATGCAAAGCTTATCCAAGTGATGTTCAAGCAGCACTTTATATCATTAGCAGCAATCTCCTTGGGCATGGCCGTTTTCCGTGTGGCACCTTCCTGTAGAAGTAGGTTCACACACCCTTTCAAGGGTGAAATGGGGCCACACTTTTTCCCTGTGATGATCTGCACTCTGTTCCCTGCTGAAGTGTCAGGGGATTAATCCTGTGCAGGGACACAGGTATGAGGGGAAAGCAGCTTAAAAAGGAAAGCAGTGAGCAGTGGAAATCCTCTGGCCCCACTGCTGCAGTGAAGTGCACAGGTCTGGTACTGTATGGACAAGATGTCTTCACTTAGATTCTGTGGATTTATTTGATGGAAAATAACATATAAAGGAGCCCTATTCCCTCCTGGGAATCCCTGGCCTGTAGCTTCTTCCAGTTACTCTTTTTTCTGCTATTTTTTTCCTTTTATTCCTAAGCTTTTATCAAGATGCTACCTTCTACAGATGTATGTGTTTCTGGGGTAAAAGTAGGTTTGTTAATAAATTTGTCTAAGTGTCTGCTAAGCAAAATAGATGCTGCTAAGCAGAATAGATGCTGCTGACAATGAAACAAGATGGATTTGTTTCCAACTTCATCTGCTTTGAGGAGGGAACAAAGCTCAAAAGGCGCATCAAGATAAATTTAACTCAGGTTAAATATTTTTGTGATCTTGCAGTTAAAGCATTTGAATTCTGACATTCTTATCAGTATTATGAAATGCTCTGTTAATAATGAATAACATTTCTGAGAATTACAGATCATTTTTTTGAATCTCAATGTCTTCTAGTTGGGCTCATTCCCCAAAGAGTTGATGTTTTGGTAAAGATTATTAAGGCTGCTACCTCTGTATTAGATTTGGGACCTTTTTAACAGATTTCTTTCATGTTTACAATAGTGGAATGTGCTTCATTAATTACCTTGTTTCTGCATCTGATAAACTGCAGTTTCTAAATGGAGGCTTTGCTGAGCTGTTCTGTCGCACAGTGTTTGCAGGGAGCTGGGCCCAGGAGGTGGGAGGGTCTCGCTCTGTTGCAGTACTGTTTTACCCAGACCTTGCATTTCTAGCCTGAGTAGCAGCCAGGATAGAGCCCTGCAAGGCAAATCATCCCATTTGTCATCCCATTCTTTATCCCATTTCTCATCCTGCTTGTCAGCTGGTGCAGCAGGGAATTCAGATCTAGCACAGAACGGATTTAGGGTCAGGTGATGCTACTGTCGAGGTATTTTTCATTTTGTTTTAAGACCTTTTGCTGCTCACCATGATTTATAACACTCCCAGGCCTGACACAGAAATGGCTTTACCTGTTTAATGTCTGTCTATTTGTGGGATTGTTTATGTGAATTAAGCCAATGGTCATAATTTTCTTTTTCTCCTATTTGAGACCACTGTTGATAGAGAAGTTAAACATCCAGCAAGTGGTGTGGATTTTGGCCTCAAGCCTTGAGCAGGACCTCAGGGGTTTTGGGATTGTGGTTTTTTTGTGTGGAGATGCCATGAACTTACTGCCTGGTGGTGTCCAGCAGAGAATAATGTTCTAAAGGTGCACCAAGGTTGTTGGGGCACAGACTGCGTGTGACTGCACGAGGCTGCTGCCTGCCCTTGGGAACGGTTTGGACTTACACTTTCTGCCTGCCAAATTTTTCTGTTTGGCAGCTGGAGTAGTCTGGGGTGATGTGGCTATATTTAGGTGTATCCTTCTGTGGCTGAGTTTATGGAGGCTTATGTAGATTAGGGTAAAAAATTTATTTCACTCCTTGCCAACTTGTACGTGTTAGCTGGGACATCTCTAATGGAATGAGGCAAGAGGTGCTGAAGTGAAATGAGGTTAATTCAGGCTGGGTTTGTAGCTCGTTGCAGTGCAGCATATGAAAGCTCATTGCTTTGCCACAGTTATTTCTTTAAATCAGCAAAATCCCTGTTTCTTACTTGAGGCACTGTATAATTAATGATACAGCTGTTGGTCATTGTCACGTGGGACCTACAAAAACTGATTCTCCCACAGTTACAGCTGGAAGGTGAATGTAAAGGTTGATGTTTTCCAGGCATGGTCTTTGCCATGAGGAGAATTGGATGGGATGGTAAAAATTCCCTTGTGTGTTTGACTAGAGACACATTCAGTTGAAAACCTCCCAGGGCATAGGGCAACTTGCAGCTAAATGAGAAATAGTATTTGTGGCCTGTACATATACAAAACTGTCTTGAGAAGTGTAGTGCTGTTTGTAGTGCTGAGGTGCTGTCTTTGGGGGGCTACTGCTGCTTCAGTACAGCTCTGTTATTTCCCCAAAGAAATTAAAATATTTCACCCATGTTATTTGCAAAAAGTTCTAATCAGAACTTTTGTTTCCAAGAGAAACAAGCCACGCTGGAAAAGGAAAGTTTGACAGAGGAAACACAGGAGTAAATCTTGAGTGCTCAAAGCAGAGTGGGATTGTGAAGTGACTCTAGCACTTGTGGAGTGTATTCCCTCCTGGCACCACAGTCCATCTGCCTGCAAAGCTGCTTGAAGCTGGTGCAGGTGGTGCTGGTGCTGTGAGTGAGTTGGGATTATGGGAACAGAGATTCAGCAAGTCCCAGGAAAAAGCTGCAGACAGGATTGCGGACGGGCAGCGCACTGCCTGCGCACTGCTCCAAGGGGCTTTCCATGGGATATCATTCATTATGTGTTTTCCAGCAGTCAGATGATCTGAATGCCCCCAATTCTGTCTGTGCTCACATGAAATAGCGTGAGACTGCACCAGTGGAGACTGGAGACACAGCTATGTATCTATAAATATACAGATCTATATGCACACGTGCCTATATTTATGTTCCTGTGGTATTACTTCAGTGCTATAGAGAACCTCAGCTGTTTGTGCATGTCAGGTTTCTCTTGTTCTGTGTGTGACTCACACACTGTTCCATCCTTCTCCATCCTTGCAGTGTCTTGTTTGCTCCCGGCAGCCACCAGCAGGCACTGTGGTCAGCATGATCTGATGGAGCGGGGCCCAGGCATGGCAAGGTTCTGATTTTTTTTCACCAGAGTTGTGCTTTTTTGCCTGGATTTAGCAATTGAAGAGCCTTAAGTGTTCTTCTGTAGCCTGTTGTGCCCCGGTGGGTTCCTGCTGTGGCACCCCCAGCATGTCCCCCCTGTGCCCTGATGTGCTGGGTCCCTTGGAGACTGGGGTTGAAGGATCTGCCTCTCTGCAGATGGCTTAAGGCAAAAATCCCTGCTCTTTGATTGATTTGAGTTCATCAGTTTATCTCTTCCCAGTCTCTTGAACGCTGTCAGTTCAAAGGTTGCATTTTTTTTTTTGAGCTCTTGATTAATGAGATGTGCTTGTGTTTAAGAACCATAGAATTATAGAGTGGTTTGTGTTGGAAGGGACCTTTAAGGACCAGCTAATTCCAGTCCCCTTGCACTGTCCCCAGGTACCACATCCACATGGTTTTTGAATGCTTCCAGGATGGTTATTTCATCACTGGCCTGGACAGCCTGTTCCAGGACTTCACCATCCTTTCAATGAAGAAATTTTCCCTAATGTCCAACCTTCACCTTCCTTGGTGCAACTTGAGGCTCTTTCCTCTCATCCTGTCAGAATGGAATGGAATGGAAAAGAAGGGAATGGGAATGGGAATGGGAATGGGAATGGGAATGGGAATGGGAATGGGATAGAATAGAATAGAATATTTCAGTGTGAAGGGACCTACAATGATCACCTGATCCAACTCCCTGACCATTTCAGGGCTGCCCAATTCTTTGCACTTTCATTGTATTTATCTGCCAATCTGGCGTTCACAACTTTTCTCCCTTGAATATCACTCTGCATCTTAGGAGTTACAGGTAACATAAATTTTCTGAAATTATCTTTCTGAAATATGCTTTCTGCAGTTGTCACTGTGAAGGTGTAGTGTCTGAGCAGCTCTGGGGGTCACACTATGGGAGATGTGCTCAGTGTGTCAGTTCATGTTGCTGACTCACAGCCAACCTGATGCTTTTGCTTTTTAACTGAAGTTAAAATTATTTTGGTTTAAAATAGCTCCTAGAAGAGATTAAATCCATAGAGCCATCACTTCAGCATGTGTAGCAGCACTTAGATCATCCAGGTCTGTTCAGCAGGTAAATTAATCCACAGGGAACAGTCCTAAATATCTGATTCAATGATGAGTTTGCACATAAAATAGCTTTAGTGTAAACCAGAGAAAATTATGTTTAAAATGAACACAAATTGTTGATTAGAAAAAGGGGCAGCAGGACTTAATAGCTGTTTTTTCTTTTTTGTTGTTTCACTTAAAGAAACCTTATTTTGACACATGGTTATTTTGTTTTTCCTCAGTTTGATGTGTTGGAAGATGACTGATATCAGCTGCTGATTTGTTTCTACAAAGACTAATTAGACACATACTGAGATAGGCTTTTAAAATTAACGGATTCTGATGGATCCTAATGGATCAATGGGGATTTTTTTCTGTGAATAGAAAACATGGCATGTCTTGCCCTGCAAACCCAGTCTTTGATATGGAGTTTTTTAATAGAGAATAATTTCAAAGATATTTCTCAGACAATTTGAGGGGGCAAGAGAAGTGTGTGAATAGCTGTTTTCTGGTTTTTTCTGATTTTCTTATCCTAAATCATAAATATGTTTACCTGACAGCAAGCCTATGTATAAATGCCAACAAATAAATACCAGTTTTTAGCAGTTTCATGTGTTGGTTTTAAATTCAAAATATGTTGCAAGCAACTAAATTTTGGAACATTTGACGGGATGCAAAGATACTGAGCCCACTCCTTAGAAAGAAACCCAGTACTGACCAAGCCACAGAAATAGGGGTGGAGGTTGAAGCTGTTGTGGAGTCTGTTAGGATGGATAAAGAAAAGGTTTCCCAGAGAAGCTGTGGTTTCCACTATCCTAGGTTGCTTCTGCCTTGTTCTAGCAGTGTCTAAGGCCAGGCTGGGCAGGGCTTGGACCACCCTGGGATGGTGGAAGGTGTCCCTGCCCATGGCAGGGGGTGGGACTGGATGGTCTGTAAGGTCCCTCCCAACCCAAACCATTCTGTGATTCTCCAACACACTCAGATAAGCTGGTGTGAGTGTTGGGACCTTGTCCCAACTTGTGACTAAGAATATGACCTTGAATTAATATATTGGGGACTAAAGATGAGAGAAAAGTCAATAGCCCAAAGGGATTTACAGCCAGGGGGTAACTATGCTGGAATCTAGAAGAGAAAATACAAGTGGGGAGAACATGGGGATGTTCTGGATCAGTTGGGTGTTGTCACTTCCCAGTAGGAAAGTCAATATAGCAACAATCCTCATCTGTAAAATGAAATAATATAGGGGAAACTGACTGGATCACAGTTAAAGCTTCATAAAAACTTACTGTCAGTCAAATGAGATAAGGGGTTCAGTTTCTGAACCAAACTAATCCATGGGAGCTGGTTGTTCAGGCAGGTCAGTGGAGGCTTCTCAGTGTCAGACCTTGCAAACTTCTGCAAACATTTCCTGGAAAAGGAAAGGTAGAAACTATGATACCAATTAAAAGACATGAGGAGCCATGGTAATGTTTCCTCCTAAATAATTTCTGTTCTTTCTGGAATGGTGTATTTGAATACAATGCAGCACAGAATTTTTAATACTCTTTGTAATTACAAATGGCTTTTAACAGTATGAGCCAAAACATTAGAGCTTAAATGTTCTTTTAGAAGTCGTAAGCAGAAACAGTATCATTAAACTAAAATCCATAATCTCTGATTTATGTGGATATGGAAAATATGATGAAGATCATTTTTGGCTCTTGCATGGCTCAGCTCAGCATTGAGCAGCGTGTGTTCAAGCCATTCTTTCTTTGTTACTCATTTTGTTTATAATTTCTTCCTTCAAGCTACACTGACAAGTTACTCTGAAAATGTGGAACGTACTAAATATGGAGGGGAAAGCAGTAAGGAACTTGGATCTGGGGGAAACCTGAAACAGTGGCAATCCCAGAAATCCAGCATGGACTCCTGCCTGTACCGCGTGGATGAGAACATGTCAGCCTCCACCTACAGCCTCAACAAAATCCCCGAGAGGAACCTGGAGACAGTCCTGTCCCAGTCAGTGCAGTCAATTCCTCTGTACCTTATGCCACGGCCAAATTCAGTAGCAGGTAAGAAATTCATGTTTGTGCCTTTAGGTCAGAGCCAGACACAGCACACAGATACCACAGCCCTTCTTGTGTTTCCTTATCCAAGAAGAAATCTCCTTCTTGGAGTTGTCATCCTTAAGAATGACAAAAATTGGTTTTTTGTTTGACTTATTGGTTCTAAATGAAAAATTCTTCCGTGGAAAACTGTTTCTGACTGTGTTTAATGGTTATTTCAGCAGTTTATGATCCCTTTCTTACAAAACTGTACAACAAGATTACAGGAGAATATGTTTAAAAAGAAAAAGCCAGTTTCTTTACTGTCATTACAATGCAAATGTCTTGGGTTTAAGGTGCCACGGCATCATAGCCATTTCTACTATTTCAAAGGATTCATTGCAAGTAAAATAACCTATCTCATGTTCTCTGAAGAGCTTAAGAGCTCTGGAGTTAAGAGAATGGTGGTACTTTCTGTCTACAGAAGATCTGCTCTGAGTCCCATTGCTCCTGGTGGACTGTGCCCCAAACATCTCACACCTCACAGCACCTGGCGTTTGCTAGTGACTGACATTTTTTGTCTTGGCATAAAATCAACTTCATTGATCAATTTCATTTAAACTCATGTTTGTTCTTTGAAACATTTCTAAATGATGCTGTGCCATACCTTATTGATGTCTTTTACCAGCCTGCTGAGCGTTCCCCTGAAGCTGGTAACAGCAGGGCAGAAAAAAGAGATGGGATTAGAAATATTAAAGCTTTGCTGCAAAGCTGCTTGCCTGGAATTACTCCCTGTTCCTTTATTGTCCCATATTTTTTTCTTGCTGGGTAACTTCTCTGGAATAAAACGTGTTGTCTATGTGTCTGTGTGGACATGTGGAGAAATCCACACTTTGAATTCTGAGTCCTGGCGGATGCTGCTCCAGAAAACCCAGAGACGATTCTGAGAGATACCCCCAAAGAGCCTGGGATGTTGTCTATTAAATCAGCATCCCTTGGTGAACCGAGCTGCATTGCATAACTGGATTAGTTTTCCTTTTTAATCCCACTTTGGCTGGTCACAGACCTAAAAGCGATGCAGAAATTAGACTTATAGATGGTGAAGTACAATCCCAGAGCATGGAGGTGCAGCACAGACTGAAAAGCTGAGATTTCAGACTGAAGAGAGGGGATAGAAAAAACTCGAAAACTCTGCTTCCATAGCGTGCTTGCTTTAGATGAATTCCTTATAAATGACGCTGTGTAAACATCTTCCAAAACAAACAGAGTAGGCTGGGCACCATAAATTTAAAGACATGTGTGTTCATTTAATTGTCTTTGGAAGTTGTTGACTTGCTTGGTGCACTTAGAGGCAAATACTATTTCAAGAGGAAGCTGTTTATCCAGTAAAGTTCAGGAACAACTTTTCCTTCTAGATATTTATTTTTTGGTAGAGATTTTGCTGCTTTGAAGTGCTATGTCAGCTAACACAGTTCATGGCCTAAGTTAAATCGTGGAAGTAAGTATGATGAGAATTCAAGATTTGGCTTAACATTTTATCATCAAATGATCACATATTAGCTTCTATATGCTTATGGCACCAGAAAATTATGGGGTTTAGCTAGTGGATTTATATGGGTGGTTTTCACCAAAGAGTTTAACCTCATTATCTTTGTGCCTGAATGATGAGAAAGGGAAACCAAGTGTCGTTTCAGAGTTAAGTCTGTCTGCAAATGTGACAGTGCTCAAAGAGTCAATGCTGAGCTGCCAGTTCCATGTCCTTGCTCCAGTGACACACGTTGGGTAACCACTTGATAAACCAGATTAGTTGATTAATCCAACTGAAAATTAACCCACCAGAAAATAGGTATATTAATTTTGAGCCTCAAGGTCATCAGTGTGGAGACAGTGTAGCTGAGAATGGGGCAAAAAACTGCCTTTCTTTTAGTGGTATTCCAAGGTATTGCACATTTTAAGGTAATCATGAATTCACAGCTTTGGTAAAACAGGCTCTTCTTCTCGTTTGGTTTTTTTTTTTTTTTTAAAATATAGTTGAGTTTGTATACAGTCTGTTTTTGGGAAGCAAAGCATAGCAGCACTTACACCTTCTGGCACTTTTTTTCTTCTTTTTTTCTTCTTTTTTTCTTTTTAGGTTTTTGGTTTTTTTTTTTAAGATTCTCCCCAAATATCCAGAACAAAAATACCCATTTTTATAGCAGCCTACAAAGTACAGGCACTGAATGTATTGTGTCACTGAGCAGTTTACACCTGGGAGCAGTTCTTACAACACATTCTTCCCTGAGAGGGCAGTGAGGCACAGGGTGCCCAGAGAAGCTGTGGCCTGGATCCCTGGCAGTGCCCAAGGCTGGGTTGCAGAGGG
The DNA here is from genome assembly GCA_013399945.1 of Ploceus nigricollis. Classification (NCBI taxonomy): domain Eukaryota; kingdom Metazoa; phylum Chordata; class Aves; order Passeriformes; family Ploceidae; genus Ploceus; species Ploceus nigricollis. Next base: position 32,905 of record VXBC01001309.1, on the reverse strand, counting down.
CTTGGAGCAGCCTGGGACAGTGGAAGGTATCTTCTTTTATTTGAGCACACCAACAGGAGACCAGACCAGAGCAAATACCAATGAAGCAGGAGAAAAAGTCACCAAAACACTTTACTTCTTCCTAGAGGAAATGGTACTTGGTTCACGTCAGCTCTGTTGTCTCACGGTAGTTACATCTCCATGTATTTTCATTAAAAATGGAAAAAATACAGTAACCAGAGCATGAGATCCAAAAGCCAGGTGTGATGTGCTTCTTTGCTTTCTCGTGGCAGCCACCAGCTCAGCCCACCTGGAAGATCTGGCTTACCTGGACGAGCAGAGGCACACTCCCCTGCGCACGTCGCTGCGGATGCCGCGGCAGAGCGTGGCCAGCGCCCGGGCACAGCAGGACCTGCGAGGTAGGAGCACAGCGAGGCCCTTGGGGCTGCCCCATCCTGGGGGTGTCTGCGTGGGCAGCTCGGGCAGCAGCCACTTCACCCATGTCCCTGTGAAAACCAGAATCTCAGAATGTTTTGGGTTGAAAAGGACCTTAAAGCTCATCCAGTGCTACCCCTGCCATGGACGGGGACACCTTCCACTGTCCCAGGGTGCTCCAAGCCCCGTCCAGCCTGGCCTTGGATACTTGCAGGGATCCAGGGACAGCCACAGCTTCTCTGGGATCCTGTGCCAGGGCCTGCCCAGCCTCACAGGGAACAGTTCCTTCCTAATATCTCGTCCAACCCTGCCCTCTGTTCTGTCCCTTCAGGCCCTTGTGCAAAGTCCCTCTCCTGCTCTCTTGGAGCATCTTTAGGCACTGAAGGGCTGCAATAAGGTCATCCCAGAGCCTTCTCTTGTCTCTTCTGCAGGATGAATACCCCCAGCTCTCAGCTCCTTGGGCTTAATAATTTGATAAGTTATTAAAAATGAGAAATTTTATGGACTACTACTGTTTTGTCTTATTTTCTCAATCAAGGCCAGGGATTGCAGTTCCCCCTTGCATTCTGCAGTGTGCCAGTGGGGAAGGAGCCCAGTGCAGTGACGAGGCCGCCAGCTCAGCCACTGCTTGAAGGGTTGCTCACAATGCTCATATTCAGGCAGCTCTTTGAGTTCTAAAAAGCCTTTTGAAGGGGAAATTTTTGTGGTTCTTTGTGGCAAATTCCACAAACAAGGCATTAGCAATGAGAAGAGGACCCAGGGCTGACATTTCAGTGTTTTGTTTATTATTCCCAAGCAGCTCTTGCTCGATTTGCTCCATCTCCTTGGGATTTCAGCCCACCCTTCAATTTACATCCCTCTTTTAATCTGAGCTCAGTCTTCCACCACGTGCTTAAGCTGTCACTGTGACAGTCCTGAGTCTGCAGCAGATCACCAGGCTAATGCTTCAGCCCCATCATTTTTTGTTGCACAGATGAGTAAGTGGCTGAGAAAGCTCATTTGGGATATTTTCAGGTTGTTTCTGTGCCATGAGACTGGTTTATTCTCCCCTGTGCATAGAAGAGGGGTTTCTTTTGGCCATACCTGAAAGTTTCCTGTTCTCTAGGGGGTTTTTTTTTGAGCCCACCATCTTAGGGTGAGGTGCTGGGGAGCTGGAAGGCACAGGCTGGGTTTTCACCCAACATGCTCGACCCGGTACAGCCTGGCTGGACTTTGTACCAAACACGTGAGCCCCCCAAAGAGTTTGTGAGCTTTGGATGGCAGTCTGCAATGAGATCCTCCTGGCTGCTGAGGCAGTTCTAGAAGTGCATTAGCAGGCAGTAAGTGAAGAAAGCAAAGTTTGACAGACCAAATTTCCATATGTTCAGAGGCAGCAGCTTGCCAAGGCTGTGTAATTTGCAGTGATTGCATCCAAAACATTCAACTTTATTGTAGGAACAGAATCAAATTGTTTTCCAGACACACTTTTGAAACCCTTGTAGCAGTACATATTTTCCTTCTGTGCTTTGTGGGGTTTTTTTCCCCTTTTTGTGACAGTTGCATGAGAATAGCAGCAGTGTTTCAATTTTTTAAGTTTGTTTCTTATCCTACCTGAGATGCTGTGCTGTTTTTAAAGATAGAGAGAGAAGAAGATGTGAAAAAGCAAACCATCACTATTTGGAAATATTTTCATGTCATTGCATATGCAGTGGGAGGCTCTTCCCTGAAATGCTGCATTTTGCAGCTATTGCTGTGAAGTTGCATCAATCTGGGCTGTTACAAACTGCAACTCTTTGTTCCAGCTGGAAATCCTAAACTTGTGTTTAATTTTAATATCCCTAGTCTTGGCACTGGGCTGAAATAGTGAAGACATTCATGGCCCTGTGCTGGGGGACACATTACAGCCCACTGTCTGTTCCCAGTGTTCCAAAATCCCAGTGAGAGAGACTAAATGGGAGATTGTCTCTGCTATTTTTTGTTAAATCAATTATTTTAAGCAGGGGAGCAGTAGAAGAATCCCAGCACTGAGAGTGTGACAAGGATTCATCCCAGTGGCAGCTTTTTAATAGGATGGGGAAGGCAATTTTTGCTTTCCCCATTCTCATCCCTGGGGATTTGGGGCTTTTCAGGTTGCTGTAACCCAAGGCACAAGCTGATGGCTGTGATGTACCATGGGTTTTCTCCTCCAGAAAGCAAATGTCAGCAGTGCTGCAGGATGGGAAGAACCAAGATTTTTGGGTGAGGTTTGGGATGGAGGAGAGGATAGTTCCAACTCCCCCAATATATTGTGGATCTGTGTATGTAATATGGCAGTGGTATGCTTTCCTTAAGTTGTTTTTATAATTTTCAAGGGATTTTCCTCACAGTATATGTTTAATACTGTTGCCTTGTGGGTAAGAGAGTTTCATGTGCTTCTTAGAAACACTAAAAAATAGTTTAGCCTTTTTAGGCACAGAGGCTGTGGAAAAAAAAGGAACTGGTTTCATCCCAGTGGATGCAGATGTTTAAGATGACACTTGAAAGAATCACAGAATCATAAAGGTTTGAAATGCATCCAGTAAGTTCATCAAATGCAACCATTCCCCCAGCACTGCTTAAGGCCACCACTGAGCCATGTCCACAAGTGCCACATCCTTTTAAATCCCTCCAGGCATGGGGATTCCACCACTGCCCTGGGCAGCCTGTGCCAGGGCTGAACAGCCCTTTAAGTGAAGAAATTTTCCCTACTATCCAAAAGTTGCAGTCTAAAGCAAGGAAAGGAAATAAACTCAGACATCTGCTTAGTTTAACATAATACACCCAGATCTGGGTTGCTTGAATTGAAGTTTTCAGCAACAGGGAAGAGCCCAGTTGCATATGGTGGGGAGTGTTTCAGTTCAGTATTTTAATTTGTTGCTACAGAAGTTGCACAGTATTTCTTTAGCACCAGTACACATGGTCTGTTGGGGGGGTATTTCTTGCGCTTCTTGATAACTTTATGGTGCTTTAAAGCATCATTTTTCATTGTGAAAAGAGAAGATGTTTTAATTGCCAAACAGGAATATCCTGTCAACAATCTGACTTAATTTACTTACTCCAGAAGAACTGAAGTAACTTTGCTTAGATTGAATTAACACTTGTAGGTGCTGAGATTGTTGTGGGCTCATTGGATTGAGCAGGTGAGCATTCATTGTGTGTCTCCATGTTCAACCATCAGTCCTGTCTCCCAGGAGGTGCTGTGCAGAGTGCAGCATTCTGCCCAGGGCCTTCAAAGGTGATAGATTTAAGAAGAAAATTAATTTCTCCAGCCACAATTTTTCCCCAGCTCTGAGCTACTCCCTGTAAAATCCTCAATGCCTTTGGCGGAAAATACTGCGGATGAGACAGATGCTTTCACAACAAACCTGTGGGTGATACAGAATTGTGTTTTCACCTTTCATAACAGAAAGATTTCTGTGTGAGATAAACATCCGTTTCCAAACTCTGCTTTCCCATCTGGCGTGGCCGTTGATGTTCTTCCCGTGTCTCCCTTTGCAGTGCGCTTCGCGCCCTACAGACCCCCCGACATCTCCCTGAAGCCGCTGCTCTTCGAGGTGCCCAGCATCACCACCGAGTCCGTGTTCGTGGGCCGGGACTGGGTGTTCCACGAGATCGATGCCCAGCTGCAGAGCTCCAACGCCAGCGTCAACCGCGGCGTGGTGATCGTCGGCAACATCGGCTTCGGCAAAACTGCCATCATCTCCAGGCTGGTGGCGCTCAGCTGCCACGGCACGAGGATGAGGCAGATTGCTTCAGATAGCCCCCACGCCTCTCCAAAACGTAAGGACAGCAGCACATGGGTCTCCAAAACTCAGAGCTTTTACATCAGCTTTCAGAGTGGTCTTGGCTGAAGTAACCCCATTTCTCTTCAGGCCCAAGGAATCAGCTTAGTCTTTGTTGTCAGGCAAAGGAAGGACCTTTGAGAAATATGTCATAGAAGCCCTGAATGATTTGGGTTGGAAAGGACTTTAAAGATTATCTCATTCCAATCCCCTGCCATAGGCAGAGGCACCTTCCACTATCCCAGGTTGCTCCAAGCCTCATCCAGCGTGGCCTTGGATACTTCCAGAGGTGGGGCAGCCAAAGCTTCCCTGGGCAACCTGTGCCAGGGCCTC
>VXBC01001309.1:0-28326 GCA_013399945.1 Ploceus nigricollis | reverse complement strand
TCCAACCTGGCCTTGGATACTTCCAGAGATGGGGCAGCCAAAGCTTCCCTGGGCAACCTGTGCCAGGGCCTCCCCCCCCCCCACAGAACAATTTCTTCCTAATACCTCATCTAAATTCTTCCTAATCGAAATCTACCTTCCTTCAGCTTGAGGCCATTCCCTCTTGTCCTGTCCCTCCATGCCCTTGTGTAAAGTCCCTCTTCAGCTCTCTTGGAGTCCCTCTAGGTACTGCTACAGGCAGCTTTTATACTGCTCCTGTTCCAAAGCTGCTTTTTGAAGAGTCAGAGTAGTCTGACTTGTCTGGCTTAGAAACATCACAGACTTTCTCTGGCTGGGAAGACTCCAATTTTAGAATCATAGAATTACAGAATGGTTTGGGTTTGAAGGGACCTTTAAAGGTCATGTAGTCCAATCCCCCTGCTCACGACATCTCCAGCCGGATCAGGCAGCTAGTATTCTATGATTATGAATCCATGCCAATGCATTCTTCTTCCCATACGGATTGTTTATCTCATTGAATCATGGTGTAAATATTCCATGCAGGTCACGAGCCCCTGTAGGCTCAGGGCCCAAGATTGCTCTACCTCCTCTGGTCCCATCCAATTGCCATCACTACACACTGGCAGGTTTGCAGGTAGAGATGACAACATTTTAAAATCACTCAGCTTTCAGTGAGTGAGTAAGACAGGACTAAAAATACTGAGTTAGGTACCTGAAGGTATCTTTAAGGATGTAGGTCACTGTATCTCAGTGAAGCTGTAGTTAAATCTGTTTACTGGAAATGCTGTGCTCTTGCCCTATTGGAGGAGCTGAAATGTCACCGGGATTGGCATGTTGAACAGTGTCACTTGTCAGAGCTAAATAAACAATGTGTACTGAAAGGCAGGGCTTGTTTCTGTATTTTAACTGCAGCTCTGCAGTGTACCAGCTGCGAGTGTGTGTCCCCAGTCTCCTTAGGATGATGGTGGACATTAAAGATACGGCTGTGCTAAACTCCTTCTGGACTAAAAGCTGGATTTCTCACATGGGTTGCCTTGCACCCTTTGTCCACAGATGATGAAGATCCTTGGTCCCATCTAACACATTGTTTAGTTCACTCTGGTGTGTCCATGGAGTTGAAAGCTGAATGATTCCTCAGTGTTAGTTATTAGGATGGAAACCTTCAGAATCAGTAATTAATTAGACTTGATTTCCTAAAGAGATCACAAGTCTAGCTATAGAAGATAATAATTATTCTGCAAGATCCTTGTGGGTCCCTTCCAGTTCAGGATATTGTATGATTCATCTCTGATTTTGTGATAAGTTTCTTTGTCATTTCTTTTTCCACATGCTGAAAAAAAAAATCTATTATGCTTATTAAATCTATGTTAATTAATATGTGCTAATCACGTGGTCTGACTCTGCTACAGCAATTGTGCAATCAGCTAATTAAACTGGCTTCAATACAGCCTCATACTTCTAATTCCTCTCTCAGAAAATTAATACAGGTGACAGTGGTGTTATGGTCAGAATCAAGAATGTGCCTCATTCTAGCACATTCAGGGTTTAGTTACGGAGGCAGCAGTCATTCTCCTCTGTTGTTTGCCATTAAATGGGTCATTGTTTGCATGATTATTTCCAGTCAAGATCAGGGATGCACTGCAGCAATCCAGTCAGGAGAATCCTCTGCCAGCACAGACTGCACTTCAGAGTGGTGTTGTTCTTAAAATAATCAATAATTAGACATCACCAAATGCTACATGTTGTGGTGTCATTCAAAAACCCTCCATATGAGTACTTTGAAATGAAAGTAAAAATGGTTTGGGAATGTTATCCACAAAGGCCAGGTGGATGAGCTTCTGTAGCAATCTGCTGGTAAAGCCAATTTCTGCTTTACCAGGCAAAAGAAGCAGCTAAAATGCACTAGGACACAGTTAAACTTGCCGGAGATGATTCCAGGATAATTTATTATTTGCTTGCAAGCCGTTTCCAGATCCTTGTGCTGCTCCTGCTCCTCTCCCCCTGATTAAATTAATGGGCTTCAGATGGCTGTATTAGCTGGGACTCTTCGTTTATTTATGTTAGAAAATAGGCCTGTAATTCAGAAAAATTGGCTGTCTCTGCTGAAGGAGGACTTGGAACCAAATTAACCAGCGATTGTTCATAACGAGGGAAGGTCGGTTGGCAGAAGTGGAGAGCAGGAGAGCTCTGCACTCAAATCCACCAAACCTGAAGGCAGAGCCTGCCAGAGGGCCCAGTTCACTCCATTATTGTCATTATTTTGAAGTCAGTGAAATTACAGTGGGGAAGATGAGTAAGACAAGCTCAAGGCTTTTTCTTAGCGGTACTTTTCTGCTTCCAAAAGAACTTTCTTGAGAAGCCTCTGGCCTGGAAATCCCTGAAGTCCCAACCAGAGTATTTGTGGGAAGTATTTTGTTGCATCGCTCCCCTCTAAGAGGGGAACGGGGCACAAACTTTTCATGAAGATTTGCTGTCAGAGGCTGAAAGAGCTGCAGAGAGAGAAAAACATCTCTTATCTCTGTTCTCCCTGTGGAATGTGAAATGGAGATTGTTTATCTTCAGTGACCAATCCTGATCCAGCTGTGTCTGGACTCTGAGAAGGTCACAAGACTAAGTTTAGTTAGTCTAAGATAGGTAAGTTAGAAGTAAGTATGTAGCGTAGCCTCTCTTCATGTATTATTAATGTATTTTAGTATAGATTTAATAAAGTATATTCAGCACATCAAAAGCCTTCTGATATCCTCGGACATCCTTCACGTCTCATCTCCCATGGGGTCGCCCTGCTAATACAATAGTATTTTAACTGCCATGCGTAGGAAACAGCAGCTGCCTGGTTTTTAATAATAATGTCAGTGCTTGTCCTGACCTCTTTCCCTGGACAGATGTGGATGCCAACCGAGAGCTGCCCCTGGCGCAGCCGGCCTCTGCCCACGCGTCCATCGCGAGCGGGAGCTGCCCGGGGACGCCCGAGATGCGCCGGCGCCAGGAGGAGGCCATGCGCAGATTGGCCTCGCAGGTACGGCAGCGCCCAGCCCGGGCCTCGCTGCTCCCTGGGGAGAGGGCAGCCTCACTGGGACTCCTCGGAGCTCCTCCTGCTTGACGTCACTTGGAAAAATCCGTGCGTTCAAGTGCTCACTTGGGGAGCCTCGGGAGAGGCTTCTGGGAGGAGTTTTAGTACCCGGGAAAGGTATTTCTCTGAAATGAAACTCCCTCTACATCAAATACTCTTCCCTGTTACTCTGAGGGTTTGTCTTTCACAGCCACCCTGCTTTCTCATTACAAATGTTAGGATACGACAGAATTATTGAAATAATTGTGGTTTTTCTTCAGCACTGAGAACAAAATTGCCCAGTGTTTGAGCAGTGTTTTGTTTGAAAAGGGCAGGTACTGTACTTGGGGAAGGCACAAGCTGAGTGTTAATGCTGTGTGTGCACTTGGGAATTTTTTGGAAAATTCTCCAAAGTAGACCATAGCTTTTGGAACAATACACAAATTACTTGCTGTTTTGGCAGGAATGGTTTGTATGGAACATATGGAACACTGTCACTTATGTACGTAAGATTTACAGCTTGAATTTTATTGTATTACTGAGATTTAACCTTGATTTTGTGGTGGTGGGAAGGTGCCATTCTATTGCTTTGAAATCCAAGGAGTTTGCTCTTGCTTCTCCTCCACCTTTTGGGAGGGTGGGAGCAGGTAATCTTTCCTGTCACCTGCTCCCACTTTGGAGAGGAAAATAGCAAGAAAAGTCTCTGTTCTAAGTTATTACCAGGACGTGTTTTACTTGGCTTTTTGTGCCAGATACTGTCTTGTCCTGTCTGCTTTCCTGCTGCACACAAATGGCCAGGCAGGTAGCATGAGCTGCATAAACAAATACTAAGATTTGATACTCTCCTCTTCCACATGGAGTTCTTGAAAGGAATGCATTGCCCAGGTCTGGTTTTGTTCAGGTTGCATTAGTCATTGTATTCCTTGCAAATCTGAAGCTCTGCAGACTACCAGAAAGGGCAGTAAAGTGTGCTATCTCTGCTTAAAATACCTCATCTATCACTTCCCCTGAGTGCTTAAGTCATCCTGCTGGGTATGTAATTGATAAATGGATGCTGTTTTAGCTTCAGTTTCCTCCTGGAAAAGGTAAGGAATATGGCTCTTTCAAACACTGTGTCACATCCACGGCATAGATCGCTCACTGAAGCTTTTTTGGCATATCTGATCACTGGAGAAAGAGCTAAAAACAATCCTTACAGCCAAAATTAAAGTAAAAAATAGGTGGTTGTACCTTGGCTGCAGACTCTTTAGGAAGGGTTTTAAGGTCCTTCGGCCTATCTGGATGGAAAAGTATTTCTTGGATGTGTGTGTTTTATAGCTGTGTTTACACTGAAGTCAGAATTGAAGCACAGAAGAAAGTGTTGACAGTGATGGACAACCACAATTGTCAGGGTTATTTTAGGAGCTAGATGAACCATATGTGAGGAGCTGGATAAAGCTGTGTGCAGATGTTCCACCTCTGCCTGCACTGAGCAGAGCAGAATGTTCTCTGATGGGGCTGAGGTCCCTGTGCTGGAGAAATGCAGATGGTTACAAAAGCAGATTAATAATGTACAAACAGTCTTTGGTAATGGCTGGTGCAGGCTCCAGAATGCTGGTGGGAAGCTCGTTGTCCTCTCACCCACTCCCCTTCCCTCTGAAAATGTCACTTATCCCAATATTCAGAAGTTGTGTATCTGTGATGACAGAAATGAAAGGTGAGCAAACAGTTGCTTTTCCTCCTCTGGATTACTCAGGGTTGTACTTTTATTCCTGGTTTTTGTACAGTAAATTCTTGGGGGCAAAGTTTGCATTTATCTCTTAATGTCAGAGATGAACAAATCGTTAATTTTAGAACTAAGTAACTGCTGACTGGCAAGCAGGAGCTCGACTCGGTCCTGCCATGCTGACCTTTCCTTTTCCCTGAAGGTTTATCCTTTACTCACAGAGGATTTTTAATGGACTGGCTACCCAGTTTTAACTAACCCATTGAACAGCTTTATTCTTTGGGTTTCTGGATGCTGTGTGGTAGCTTGTGGTAGCAGCACTTAAACAAATGGACCTGAAACCCAGCTCAGCTGCACTAATGGTTGTACCCCTTGCAGAGCAGCTGGTGCAGGAGCTGCACATCCATTGCATTAGTTCATTTTTCTGATGCTGAACACAGCTGGTGGCTCCAGAGGCTCTTCTCCCCATCCTCCAAGCCATATCCAAAGCATCACTAACATTGCTGCAGGCACATAAAAAGAGAGTGCTCCTACCTTACACCGAGGTGGAGGGATTCATTGCTGCTGAGCCTTGATGCCCTGGGCCACTAATGAGTTTCAGAAAGCATTTACCAGCATACTCAGCTATGGGAAGGTAATGAACACTCCCAATAAACTGGGTCACCACGTGCCACATCCTGGGTCACAGTCGCATGCAGTGCTAATGGCCATTTCCATTATCACAGCCAGCATTGTGCCTGGCATGTGGCATAGTGGCAGGTCAAAGTGTTACACTGCATTTATTTGAAGCTATTTTGTATGGGTCAAAAAAAAAAATCTTGTTAAAGGTTAAAATACAATGCTGAAGCCCTTTAAGAGCACTGGAGGGAATGGGGTGTTGCTGTGAGCTCGGGGGTCTGGGAGGTTGGTCCAAGGGGGGTTGGCTGTCCTTGCACAACACACTTCCAGAAGGAAGCCAAGACAAACCACAGAGGAGGTGTGATGGCAAAGGAATGCTGCCTAAATGGAGTAGATTCTGTTTCAGAAGCCTTGCTGGAGAACTGCATAAAATTGGCCTGTGCTAATAATTAAAAATAACTTATTTCCCTTGAGACATCTCCAGACCCTCCCACTCCTTTGATGTTCATGCTGTCCTTCCAGCCTTTCCTGTTACTGTCATCTTCTCCCTCTCCTGCCATGTGACTTGTTCCCCTTCTCTTTCTTTTCTTCTCCTCCCTCACAGTTCAGTCCCTTCTCACCCTCTGTACTTGATGACTGATACACAGTCTCTTTTGTGTCTCATTTTTTCCCCCTCCTTCGCCCTCTCACCCTCGTCCTCTTGCTCCATTCATGTGGCTCTTGCCCGCTCATCCACCAGCATTTTCCACTATCCTCAGAATAGCTGTTTTGCTTTTAACATCCTTTATCCAGCAGCTGTTTCTCTCGGACAGCAGGAAGGTGGAGGTTACATGAGGCTGGATGAAGGCAGAATTGAGAAGTGATTGTGGCAAAAAGGGAGAGTAAGAATGACTGGTGTTGGAGGGGTTGGGAGAAGAGACTCCTGAAGACTTACTGGGTTAAACACCTAGAGAGAATACAAATAATGTCTTTGTCATTCTGCTTTGGCAGTTACAAAGATGAAGTTTATGTCATTTCAGAGTAAATGAGCAGGTACTTTGAGCACTTGACTGGATATAGGTGTTACTTTTCCCATCCTTTGTTGTAACCCACTTCTTGCTTTAGGGTTGCTTATAGTGTGCTTTGCAATCCAGTGATTTGAATTTAGTCAAACTTTAAAACCAGGAAATCATTTAACAAACCTGATAGCTGAATAAAGGTTTAAAAGTTTTGGAAGTCTAATTTAGTGTTTACAGCATTTAGTGCAATGGGATGACAAAGTTCAAATTGAAACTACGCTTAGAAAAATTATGTCTTAAATTGTATCAGACACAAATAACAATTTGCTGAACACAACATCCAGGCATGCCCATACTTTTGGAACCACATGATGTTCCCTGCTGATTTAATTTTTTGTAGTAGTTTCTAGATAAAATGAAATGTTTAACTCAAGGATTTGTTTATGATAAGGCATGGTTGGAACTTGTTCAAACATTATTTTAAGGCAAAATAGTTAGATCTGTGGAAAATTAAGCTTTTATTGAGAGAGAGCACACCTTTTCCAGTGAAAAGTTAATTTCCAGGGTATACAAGGGGTTTTTATGTTTGTTTTTTGGCTTATCCAGTCAACAAAAAGGAGGAGAGACCAAAATCACCTCAGAATCATGACTAGAACAGAGAGTGGTCATTTCAGATGCTGAGCAAAGTCTGCATGTGGTCTCGCATATCATAGAAGAGAATCCTTAGCAGTGAAGCTGGTAATCCATCCCTCTCCCTGGAGAAATTAACCTTGAACAATTAATGAAGTATTTAAGGTGAAATAATTGGAAAGGGACCTTTCCCAGAGCATTACTGGCATTCAGCAAATACAGGGTAGAAAGAACAGTTTGAACCTGTTTGGGATGAGTCCCATCCACACCAGCCCCTGGCCGTCCTGGAGGCTCTTACACTCACTTCTCACATTAACCTGGTCTCATTCCCAAGGGTGGAACAGGATTGGAAACCTTGAAAAGTTTCACAGTGTGAGAAAACTGCTTCCCACCCAGCTCCATCTAAGTGAGGAGCCTGATTCTCAGCCCGATCTCCAGCACCAGGCTCCACTCGCAGCACTGGCTTTTGGCAGCCTCTCTGTGATTTGAAGATAGAGAAAATGTCACAGAGAATAAATAACATCAAGATGAAATTCTGGTATGGGTCGCATTTTCTAAGAATGTCATTCTGCCTTTCCTTTGCTTGACTTCCCAGAATCTTCCTTTGCTTACTTCTTTAGCTTCAGATCCACCGATTAAGCATTATGTTTATCCTACTGGTTATAAGGCTTAGTTGATACACCAGTAAATCAAGCACAGGGATCAGGAATCATGGAATCATAGAATTGCTAAAGTTTGAAAAGACCTCTTAAAATCATCAAGTCCAGCTGAAATGCATGGGAAGCAGCTGAAATTAATTGGGTTGTAATTGCATGTGTGTCCCAGTATCTGATGGTGATGATGATTATGTGTGACCCTTTTTCCATGACATGACTCTTCAGATTCCTGGAAGAAATTAATTGGCCTCTCATTAAAAGAGACTTTATTTTTGTGTCTACACACAAATTTCATAGGAAATCAGAGTAATTTCTGTTAGTGGAACCTCATATCAAGGAATGGCAACTTGCGAACTTCATTCTGTGAAATGCACAAGTTATAATCCCCAAATAAATAGGATTGATGAAAAGAAATCATTACCTCTATAATTACTTTACATAGTGCTGTTCTCTAAGGGAATTCATTATATTTTAACTGTCTGTTAGGAAAAATTCTGTAAGGAATTTGGAGGTATCCATTAAAACTTAAATACATGTATTAGAGCTTGATGCTTGAAATAACAGCCCAGCTTTCTCATCGCTGCATGTGTCACACCTCATTTTGACTGGGAGAGGAAATTACTGCATTATATCCCATGGGTAATTTCATATTGAAAATTAAAAGCCAGTGCTGAACCAGCAATGGGTGAGGACCCCACAGCCTGATGTGTTCATTCCTTGGTACCATCCTTCACTGCCCTAGCCACCCTGGAGCCTCCTGCAACCTAAGGGACAGGTTTTGCAGGTGGAGAGACAGAAAGCCTTCATCATGTCCAAAGCCATGGGCACATTTCATCCCAGCTGCCCTGAGCTCCAGAGGAGCTTTTCCTTTTCACAATGTCCTCAGCTATATTGTCCTTCCCAAGTTCAAAAATGCAATTTATTTTGCAACATTCTGTGCTACAGTGCTCCAGGGCAGTGGCGGTTTTGGTACAGAACTGCTCCCACCTGCCTTGCTGGGATATTTTTGGATACTCAGTGATATTTGAAAAGAAAACCCAGTCCAGAATGGGAGCTGGAGAAAAGCTTTGTGCCCTGGCAGAGGCTCACTCCAAATGGGCAGGCAGTGCCTGAGGCTGGAGGCAGCAAGGGAGCAGGAGAAGCTGGGCTGGAGTGGTGCCAGAACAGCTTCCCAGGGGATTCACAAGTAAAGACAGATTTTTGAGGGCCTTTGTTATGTTGCAAAAGAAAACAAGAAAGTTGGCAGCATGGCCTGAGAAGATATCACTGGTTTTCTGCTTATTTTAATAAGTGGGCAGAATGTAGCAGGGTTCTAGCAGAGTTTGCTGAGCTGGAAAAATCAGGGGAAAGCTGGGAAAAGGTGAACTTTTTTTTTCTTTTTTCCTTTTTTTTAATTGAATTTATTTTTTTAATGAAGTGTGGGATCACAATGTATGAGTAAAGTACAGCGAGCCTGCCATCGCCCCCAGCTCAGGGGAATCTTCTGTACCCGCGGTGCTGCCTCGCTGTGACGGACTCAGGGAGTGCTGTCTGTCCACTTCCACACAACTTGACATGTGAAAACAAAGCAAATAATAAGTTCAAGAAAACAATCACAAGTTTTTACTGGCACCGTGTCCTTAAACAGAACTCAGAGCACAATCCAAGCTCAGCACAGCATTTCGGAGATGTCAGCCACTGTCACTGTCTGTCTCTGCAAACAACTGTGGCTTAATTTCATTTATTCCTCAAGTGGGAGTCCAGTCATTTTTCAGGATCAGTGCCTGTTTTTACCAACTGATTTGTCTGGACTCTTGTCATAGGTAGTTAACACTCATTGCTCTTAAAGACTTCACGTGCCAGAACAGATCAAACTCACCAAAGGAAAAACCGCTGCTTTTGCAACTGTCCCAGCGTGGCTCTGATGAAGACACGGAGTTTTTCATTCTTTTCTCTTTGCTAGGTCGTAGCTTACCACTACTGCCAGGCTGACAACGCCTACACCTGCCTGGTGCCCGAGTTCGTGCACAACGTGGCCGCGCTGCTCTGCCGCTCGCCGCAGTTCGTGGCGTACCGGGAGCAGCTGCTGCGCGAGCCGCACCTGCAGAGCCTGCTCAGCCTCCGCTCCTGCGTGCAGGACCCCATGGCCTCCTTCCGCAGGGGGGTCCTGGAGCCCCTGGAGAGCCTGCACAAAGGTAACCACCTTCCTCGCGCTTGCCCCAGCCTCCCATGCACCGTCTTTTATTATGGTTTTTAAAATGATGGTTAATTGGATTCTGGGCGTTGAAATGAAGCGATGGATTAATCTGTCTGCATCGCTTCTCAAGCTGAAGACAAGAGGTGGGATCTGGAGAAGCTGGGAAGACTGAGAATATTGGGATGGTTTGTTGGAAGGGACCTTAAAGCTCATCCCATTCCACCCCCTGCCATGGGCAGGGACACCTTCCACTGTCCCAGGCTGCTCCAAGCCCCATTCAGTCTGCCCTTGGGCACTGCCAGGGACCCAGGGACAGCCCCAGCTGCTCCGGGCACCCTGTGCCAGGGCCTCCCCACCCTCACAGGGAGGAATTTTTTCCCAGTATCCCCTTTGGCCTTCCCTTTTCTTGCTTCTTTCATATCCCAAACCTGTCCTTGCAGTTCTCAAGATGAAAACAAGCAACCAGTTCCATTCACAGCACTGCTTACAGCAAAATGTTCTGATTTATTTGTGTAGGGGTGACTTTTTTCCCTTTCCCTGTCACTGTTTAGTGGGTTTTTGAGAATCTGAAGCTTTCACCAAAGGACTGGTATCATAAAAGTCCATAGACACCCTGTGTAAAGCTTCTGGGGGAGCTGGTGACAAGCCTTATCCTGATAACAGACTTAGAGCTTTTTCTAATACAGCATTGATTTTGTCTTCTTTTCTTTCTCCCCTCTGCAAGTTATAAGTAATTCATTGTGACAGTCACTAAATTTAAGATCTTTGCTCGTTGCCATGAAAACTGTCAGAGCATTGCAGAGTTCAAGACTGTTGTCCTGCAGAATCATGTTTATTACTGTGCCTGTGCTGCATCTTGGCTGCAAAAATAGTTCAGTTAATTTTGTTACCACCCTACACACTACAGTGTAAGATCCAACATGAAGTAAATGCAGCTTCTGCCAGATTCAAAGCCCTGATGTTCAAATCAGCTCTTCAAAACTGTGTCCAAGCTCTGAGCAGCAGCATCTGGGTCCAACCTGCCCTGTTCCACCAGGCACAAAGCGTATATAGAGCCAGCACAGCATGACAGTGGTTGGTTTTCCTGGCATGGAGAAATGTCACTGTGGAGGGAGCGTGGTTGCTCTTTCCTGTCGTCACTCTTGGCAAAAAGAAAAAGGATACATTTAGGAACCGCTGCTCTAGAGGAAAATAATTCTTGGTTATTACAGTAGCTCCTTGGGAGATGTTTCAGCTCTTGATTTCAGAGTGTTTTGGAGGATTCTTATTTTTCTTGTCAAGGAGGTTGACCCCCATCTGGCCCTGAATTCTGAGAGGTGGAAAAATTTTATGTGAAACCTTTTTTTTCCTTTTCTCTTGGGCTCTGCACTCAGCACAGCTCCAGTGGAGCCACTGACCAAGACTCCCACTTTTCAAACCTGTTGGTTAAGAGTGCTGGCAAGCTAATTTGCACCAAGTGTTGTCTAACAAGATG
This sequence comes from Ploceus nigricollis, assembly GCA_013399945.1. NCBI lineage: Eukaryota > Metazoa > Chordata > Aves > Passeriformes > Ploceidae > Ploceus > Ploceus nigricollis. The sequence goes on along the minus strand of VXBC01001309.1, from coordinate 17,020 downwards.
AACAGTATTTGGAAATTGGTTCTGAAATATACAATATTTAAGACTATGTAAATATGTCAGCAGGTCTTTTACAAGGTGCTGTTGAAGCTTCAGTGCTACTGGGACAAAACTATTGCACAGGTGTTAATGGTGAACGTCCCTGAGAAAGATTGATGTTTCTCAAATACATATATATATATACATATTTAATGTCAAGGAATCTAAATAATATATAGGAGAACAAAGTTCTGATTCTTCCCTTACTCCCTCTTTCTTCTCTCTCCCTTAGGCTTTGTCAGGAACATGAGATGTGGGTATAAAACTCAGGCACTAGGTTCACTCCAAGATTTCAAAGAGGAATAAAGTATATTTTCTAGTGTACCCAAAAATCTTACTGAGAAGTTAACTGAAAAAGCAGCTATGGTAATTGTAGTGCAAAATACGTATTTTTCATGTGTATGTTTACAGTGCAGTTGATGTAAGGCAAGGACAAGATGCTCAGCAGTCCCAAACACATGGTGTTTGCACATGTCTGTTCTCCCTGGAATACCACAGGGACCACAGGATCTCATCATCAATGACCATTTTGTGCTGGGGTTTTGCAGAAAAGTTTCTGGTGCAATTAAAAGGCAAAGAGGAGAGCTCACCTGCTGCCAGGAATATTGACCTTTTTGATAGCAGGAGTTTATCTGTAGTACTTTACAGATCAGGACTTGTAGTACATGTGAATAGCATATGCCATTAATAGACTCAGATTTCACATTTTACACCTGGTTTTGAGTCTTATTAGGCAAAATTACCGTTGAGAAAGGTACCCCTTGAGCTGAAGATACAAGTCCAAAGGTGTCTCTACCATTAGTTGTAAAGCCATACTCAGCTCTCAGTGCCTGACATAGAAAAAAATGACTGCATTGTCAGCATCACCTGGGTTAGTGTATTCTCCAGCAGCAAAAAAATCCTGTTTAAACAGTCCATGATTTACTTCTTGTAGGATTTTCAAGGCCAGGTTGGAACAACAACAGGATGTCCCTGTCCCCAGCTGGAGGGTGGAACGAGATGACCTGTAAAGGTCAATATGCAATTAATGTATCATTAAAAAGGTGCTGCTACTGTAGGTGTTTTCTTCTTTGGCAATATCTGGTCATGGTTTAAAACTCTGTAGTGACATTGCAGTTCATTATGGTTGCATGTCTATGGCCTATCCAATAAATGCTTTTTCTCTTTCTCTCAGAGAGGAAGATCCCTGATGAAGATTTCATTATATTAATTGATGGTTTAAATGAGGCTGAATTTCACAAGCCAGATTATGGAGACACCATAGTATCGTTCCTGAGCAAAATGATTGGAAAATTCCCTTCCTGGCTGAAGCTGGTAGTGACAGTCAGGACAAGTCTACAGGTATGTTGAGACCCAAAACAGGGATAAACTGTGGTGTTGTCATGATGGACTTAGGTAAAGAAGATCTTACTGGATGTTCTGGATTTGCTCGAGACCCTTTATTTCAGGTTATCCTTTTGGCTTTTTTATTCTTGGATTTGCATCCATGTCCCTAGGCTCACTCTACAGCTTTGGAAGGATCTAATCCATCATTACTTATTCATGTAAGTGAATATTCATCAGCAAATAGCTCAGATCATTTTGTGAGACTGTTCACACGCCAGTAGGGCCCGACTCATGGAGCCATTAGGAAGGCAGGGCCTGGTGTCTGGCAGCCTGTGCAGCTAAAGATTGTCCTCAGCTCCATGTGGAAGGGCAAAGGAATTTGGGTCTTCATTCCTTTCAGCGTGACCCAGAGCATGATGATTTCAGTCTGATTGAGCTGAGGTTACTCAGCTCAAGACTGTTGTGAGCAGGTCAGCAGGGAGCTGAGTCTGGTTCCAGCCCCATTAGGGCAGCCAGCCTCCACATAGTCATTGTCACTGGGAATGGCAGCTGCTTCCCAAGATCTAGGAGAGCACTATTTGCTGTTCAGTGCTGGGGTCCATTTTTTGCTCAGTCATGGAGTAAATGAAATACCATTTGGAAGAAATGTTTTTGCAATTGTAGGTGAATTGGATCCCAATGACTTGAATTCCTCATTTAATTAGGGCTTTTGCATCCGTAAAATCTTCACTGCCGCTTGAGTTCGCACTGTGCTCTCCCTCTCTGTTTTGTTATGGCTTTCCTGGAGTTGGCCTTGTACAGATCTGTTGCATCACTTCTCTTCTCCTCACAGCAGCTGAGAGTGTGTGAGGCAAGAATTTCTTTGGAGAGGCCTTTGGTGACCTTTGGTTTATGTTGAACCAGGGAGTTCAGTAGATGAGCATTCCCTGAGCACAGTGGCCTGCAGCAGACAGACACAGTTGCTTTGCACTGGAAAATACTCACTATTATCTGTCCTGATGTTTCTGTGCATCTGTGGATGTAGAATGCAGAAGGATGCCCCCGGAGAGGTTCTTGGTCTCAGTTTCAGCAAGTTTCTTGTGACCTCAGATCTGTCATCTGGATGTCCTGGACAGCAGAAGGAATGGGAGGTCAATCCATGGTTGGGAGAGATAGGAATAACAAGGGCACTGCTCTGTGTGTATTTACCAGCCCTTTCCATGGATGTACTGTTAGGAAGTGTCCCTTGCTTTTATATCAGTCGTGTGTCACATATAACCTGCTTGATTATAGATGGAACTGTGAGGCCCTGAGGGCACAAACTGCTGTTTGTGTTCTTGCCCTGATGGAAAGTCTTAAAGGAGTCTCAAAGGTGCTATTGTAATAGAAACTAAGTTTACTTAATGAATAGTAAACACTGCCAGCATGAGTATCTTTTTTTCTTTCTTTCTTTGTAGGAAATAATTAAGCTGTTGCCCTTCCACAGAATATTTTTGGATAGACTGGAAGAGAATGAAGCCATCGACCAGGACCTGCAGGCATACATCCTTCACCGGATACACAGCAGCTCGGAGATCCAGAACAACATCTCACTCAATGGCAAAATGGACAACACTACATTTGGCAAACTCAGTTCTCACCTCAAGACCTTGAGCCAAGGATCCTACCTGTACCTGAAACTTACTTTTGATCTCATAGAGAAAGGATACCTAGTTCTAAAAAGCTCCAGCTACAAAGTGGTCCCAGTGTCCCTGTCCGAAGTGTACCTGCTGCAGTGCAATATGAAGTTCCCAACACAGTCTTCCTTTGATCGGGTCATGCCTCTCTTGAACGTAGCAGTGGCTTCTCTGCACCCATTAACAGATGAACATATTTTTCAGGCCATTAATGCAGGTAACATTAAGGGCACTTTGGAGTGGGAGGACTTTCAGCAGAGGATGGAGAACCTTTCTATGTTTCTTATCAAACGTAGAGACATGACGCGAATGTTTGTTCATCCCTCTTTCCGAGAATGGCTTATTTGGAGAGAAGAAGGTGAAAAAACCAAGTTTCTTTGTGATCCAAGGTAAGCAAATGCTCTGAGAAATCAGAGCTTACCAGTGTGTTACTCTACACTGTTACCTGAATCATGTTATTTTATGAGGTTGCACATGGCTGCAGTTACTCTGTGCAGAGTTTGCTCTGTGTGCACTCTAGGTGTCTACGTCCTGTCCTGATCACCTGAGGTCTTTATGTTGTTCATGGAAAGAAACAACCACCCTGGGCACACACCTGACTTGGCAAACCTAACAGTCATCTTTAGAATGAGATGAGCTGTTTCTCAGAAGGCCCCAGGCTGCCTAGCTCAGTTATCACCAGGGGCAGGTAACTCCTGCCAGCTCAGTCCTGGAGAAGGGCCATCGTCGTCCCTTTTTCTCCAAAGGTATCAAAAGCACAGGAAGTAGAAGATACGAAGTGCAAAGATGAGTAGTGTGGATGCATCTTTTGTAGTTGCTTATTTTTCAAGTTGTATTCCTCGTAGTTCAACTAAAGGTTTTTTTTTGAAAACAAAATAAAGAGCAGAATTGTTCTGTAGTGATTTCAGACTGTAAATGCATCTGTAATCTCTATCCTGACAGCAGCTGAGTTCCTGGCTTAACTCACAGGGAACAGAATTTAATCATGGTTAGATTTATATTCTCTAAGCCCAATGATCTCTATCAACAACATGACTTTTGTTTCTAGTGACAAGTGGAAACAGACCATCCGACTGTAATTCTCATCGTTTACCCTCATAAGTTTTGCTCCATTTTTCTGCCCATTTCTTAAAATGCTGCATTTTAGATGTTTTTGCACTGAAACAGAGCGTGTAATCAACATGGAGGCACAAATCAGACTGTGTTCACTCAACAAGTCACCAGAAAGATTTTTTGCTCAACATTTGGGTTTGGTGCTGCCTTTCCTGAGCATCACAAACACATTGTGCTGCCCTCAAGACTATTTAGGAGATTTTCAGATATCACTTTCCATCTCATATGTACCATTAATGTGAGGAAATTAATGGTGACTTTATGGGGACCACTCATGCTCTATGCAAGCAGGGTATCCCCACAGAGCTGACCTGGCTTAGCTCCTTCCCACAGGCAAAAAGAAGTTGCAGTGCATCAGCAGGCTCTCACTACCACGGGCCTGAGCCCATACATACATACTAATATATATCTCTGATGTATAATGTGCACTAATTGCATTATGCTCTGATGGTAACTAATGAAACCAGATACAATCCAGAGATTAGTAGAGAGGGATCCCTGAGCTACGACACTCCACAAAATCCTCCTGTCCAGCTGATACTGAGCTCAGAGCATGGGAAGCCCTGAGCAACAATTAAGATAAGTCATGATTTTTCATTTTATTTCTTGGAAGAGAAGCAGAGCTGGCCACTGACAGAGCTCACAGCAGTAGCCTGTGAAAATTTGTCTGCATCTGGTTTGTTCACAGCCAGATGGATTTCTTTCTGCTCACTTGGGAGTTGAGAAGACATGACAACTGTACAGAGCAGTCCTCGGGACTGTCGTACGTGAAGCAGTTTGACCCTGTCAGTAAGGTGAAGAGTAAGGTTGCTGAGGCTGATGATTTTCCCTGCAAGAAGAGCTTTGAAGTGAAATGCGGGTTTGTGAAGCTGCTTTTAATTGACTGACCCTGACACAGTGTCCAGGTGTGAGACCATTAGAAGGAAATTGGGATAATGGGCCTCGTGTCCACTCATATCCCAGCACTGCAGCTGGGATAATCTTCCTGATTTCATTAGTGAGAGCGAGTTCTCATGTTCTCAGAAGCATGGAGAAGAGGGGAGGGGAGAGGAGGAACACAGTGTCCAGGAATTATCACATTTTTCTATGCTTTTAAGAAAAACAGCAGATCTCCACCCTCTGGGGTTTTGGTTAGCCCGTTGAGATGCTGACCCTCTTCTCTGAACCCTTCTCACGCGTTTGCTGTCCAAAGCAAAGGCTAATTGGCTCTGAAGGGTAACGTTCTCACTGCTGGTCTCCCCAGAGAGGAGCCCCTCCCAGCCCCTCCATTTTTTAACGCAGGGCTCCAGTGAGGCACTTGTCAGAGCACTTAACCAGCATTGCAGTAACGACCTCCCCAGCCTGTCAGGCCAGCACATCAGCCAAGTGGCTTCCTTGACAAATAACATAAAACATTTAGGGAAAGACCCAATCCTTTGTGACTGGTGCTTGGAGAAAATAGTTCTAACTACACATTCCTCCTACACTTGTATTTCTAAACCTAAATTCTGCTCTAATGCAGTGCTTTTTTCTGCCCAGACTTAATCAGAAACTTCTATGCAATTATTTTCCATGTTTTTACAACATTAATAAAATGTTTTATCCTTGTGCTGCTGCTGAAGGGGCTGTGAGCAAGACAGAAATGAAGGGATTTGCCCTGGCAAGGCAGTAAGAGAGCTGTAGTCAGATATGGACCCCAGAAGTGAAATTATCCAGGTTTAAGTGTAAACATCTGAGTTACTTGTCTAGACTTGCTCTATAGTCAGAGGAGAGAAATTGGAGTGATTAATTTCATCCTGAGCTAAGAGGCTATAGTAGGTCAGATGGGGAGTGCCTGGGAAGCATCTCCTGCAGCTGAGTTATGAGGAATGTCAGGATGATGGGCTCCCCTGGAGATGTTTCCAGTACTGACAAGGCTGGATGAAGTGAATCTCTCCAGGCTGCTCCTCTACCCCACACACAGGGTTTTGAAGCAGATTCACAGATTTTCTTTCCTTGTTCAGGAAGGCTAAGGTGGAATAAAGATACTCTCAGTGCTGTTGCCTGTATGAGTATCCCAGTTTGGGCTTGTGTGTCTCAGGGTGGCACTGGACCAACCAACGCTGTGTGTGCTGCTGGTGGTGGCTGAGGAAAGAGGCTCTTTGTGCTGCATGGGGGTGTCCCAGCATCCATGGGACCATAGCAAAATGAAGCATTTTAGATCTTCAGCTCAGGTGCTTCACCTCTGGCTTGGTGAAGCCAAAACTCACCTAATTTTAGGGGCCTGCCATCCAGGTGTCTGTTGCTCAGGCACTCACTCCCATCTCCTTGAGTCCTTGGAGCAGTTCATCTGGCCTGTTCTAGCTGCTGACTGAGGTGAGCTGAAACCCAAACCCCAGTCCCTGGCCTGGCCTCCAGGGTCACTGAGGCACAGACATGCTGCCCCAGGGAGGTGACCTGGGGACTGGAACGTGGCAGAGATGGGAAGCAGCAGAGGTGGTGCCTTTGGTGTAGGTTTGCTCCTGGTTGCTGCACCCAGGGCAGTGGGTTTTGAAGGGTAAGCATTTTATGAACCTACAAGGCCATTTCCTCACTTCTTCCCTCCTCTTCTACATCCAGAAACCAAACTGTTTGTCAAACCCCAAATCAAGATACGCTGCATGGATAAACATGCAGCAGCCATCCAGGCTGAAGGATGCAGCTCTCATCTAACACCCCAGTTGCCATGGTTTCTGGCAGAGCTGTCTTTCAGTACAATATTCTGTAGGTATTTTACATTTTCCTTTTTCTCTCTTGGGATCACATTGCAACAGGAGACTTTTCCTACACAAAATTAATGTTTTTATGTATTACCCAGCAAAATGATAGAGTGAAGGCTTTAGAGCAGAATTGGGGGTTTTGTTTTATTTTGATGGAATGCTGAATCTGATTGACAAATAACAGTCCTCAGTGTAAAGATAATTCATTTAGAAAGTTGGGAGAAAAAGAAGTTGGTGAAAGTGGCGTTTCTAACAATTCAGGAATACAACAAACAGCTTTCAATGGGGAGTTGGTCCTTGCATTACACGTCTTAACTTCTTAGAAATTACCCCAGCTCAGTCCTCCATATGGCGCTCACTTGGGCATTATGGTGCATGGATTAATTGATTTTCTTTCTGTTCTTTATTGTAAGACTCTCAAAAGCTCTTAAAATACACTCAGATTGATTGTTAGCTGAAATGATCAAGTGTTCACCAAAACCCAGGGTAGGTCTTAATTGTTTTTTCCACATCCATGAGGGATGGATTTTACTCAGCAAAGCAAAGGCATTGTTTGAATTCAAGGTGAAGCAGAATAATGGGTTTAGAATTCATTTTAATTCCTTATATATTAGGCAGAAAATCAAAAATAATTCAGTGCCCACTAGTACCTTGTGGGGCCAGAGATGGAATAATCAGGTTTTCCAAATTGGTTGGCAGCAGTGCCAGCTCTCAAGGGGCGGCTGTCATTATTTAGCATTGCTTTACACTTGGCATTACCTCCCTTAATGTCTTTTTCATTGCTCCAGAGTGCCAGTTTTGTAGCTCTGCAAGTGTTGTAGCTCACGGTGGGCTTTCTGAGTGCCCCAGGCAGAGGTACAGGCAGCACTCACCACATCAGCACAGCCACAAGGGACATGTTGTCAGTTGTTTTGCCACCCCCAGCCACAGGCTGGATGCCACATGCCACCAAAATACATGAGGTCAGGTTATTTCCTTGCCCAGTCTGCTGTCTGGTCATCTGCACTCGTGCAAGGCCCGTTCTCAGTTAGTGCAATTAATGACCAGATCACCATGGGGTCTGGTTGTTCAAGATCATTTCCACAGCTCTAATTTTGGCAGAAGTGTGGAGTGTGGTAGAAGTGGTGGCTGAGCTGTCATTTTGGGCAGAGCTTCCTCTGCACCCATTGCAAGGCAAGGAGAGTACAACATTTCTCACTCTTTTAATTTACCCCTCAAGCCATATTTATTGAGTGCCATATTTGTGAATCACAGAGATGAGTCCATCATCATGTCCTCCAGTAAATTGGAGAGGCAAACCCAATCTGTTCACCAAGTATGGAGTGCTGACTCTGAGAATACAACTTTTAGGCATCTCATATGTCTTCCAGAAAAAAATTTTTTGATTGCATGACTTGGAACCCAGTAATTTTGAAATGTAAAAAGAATGGGTAATAACTCAACAAAGTGAGTGTAGGAAACTTACCATATGCAAATTCCACATCTCCAGCATTTCAAGACGTTAACTCTAGTCAGAGAATCATGGAGTGATTTGTGTTGAAAGGACTTCAAGGCCCATCCAGTTCCACCCCTGCCGTGGGCCAGGACACTTTCCACTACACCAGGTTGGTGCAACCCCCATCCAGCCTGGCCTGGGACACTTCCACTGCCTCTGGGCAGCCTGTGCAAGGACCTCACCAATCTCAGGGGGAACAATTTCTTCCCAATATCCCACCTAACCCTGCCCTCTGGCAGTGGAAAGCCATTCCCTCTTGTCCTGTTACTCCAGGCCCTTGTCCAGTGTCTCTCTCCAGCTCTCTTGGAGTCCCTTTCTAATCTCATGCAGAAAGCAGAGGTCAAAAATAAATTACTAAAGCCACTGGTAGCAAGCTGGGAATCTGTAGCAGGGATTTAGCAGTGCAGTGAAGTGACTTTTCTGCAGGTTTTCCCCTGAACTGCAGCTGCAGTGTCAGTTGGAAGAAACAATGAGAAAAGGCAGGGATTATAAATGATGACAGATGAGGTGGAGAGCAGATGTGATCACTGCCACCATAAAGGACATCAGTAGAGCAGCTTGTTTTAACTGGCTCATCAGGCATGCAAACCTCAGCACTGGGATGCAGCGAGGGGTTGAATATATTCAGTATCTTAACTTACTGTCCTCATAAAATCTGCTCTTTTTCTTTTCTTCTGGACTTGTCTGCTGGGCCATTTCCACATCTAAATGGAAGAAAATATTCACAGAGTAATTCATCCTGTGGCACTGAGCCACCAAGAAGAGAGGAGTAGAGTTAACCAGAAACTGATTGAAGAAAGAAATGTTACTGAATTTCTTCCTGTTACTTTATTCCTCAAATATTAAGACCCACTTTTAGAGCAAAATCGTCTTCCAGCAGTGCAGGAGAGTAGCCTTGACTATTTTTTTTTGCATTTTTTTTAATAATGTGAATTCCTTCCAAGTTAATTTGCAGTTATAACATCAGAGGGAAACTACATTACAAAGAAATCAATAAATCAATTTAGATGATAAACTGTTCCTTTGAGAGGGGCTCGTGGAGCTGAGCTTGGCCTTTGTGCAGGACAGACATCCAGATATCCTTCTGCAGGGGAAGAGGCTCTGGGCTTTGTCAGAGCACACATCAGTCTCTGCACTGCAGTTATGACATTACACTTGGCAGAGCTGAATAAAATGTGAACACACATCTTTTGAAGAGCAGATTCACTGGGCACAGTGTCAAATCTCTTGATTTGGGAATGTTTTCATGGGATTAGCTGGAAGAAGGGAGATGTGGGTATAAATCAGGGAATTTGGACGTTGGTAGGTTCAGAAGTGAACAGGACTGATTCTCATTTATTTTTCACTTGTCTTTTACTCTGGTGTTGTAATGCCTTAACACCAGAGTAATTTTATACTCCTTAGAATCTTTTTTACCTGAGAACTGGAAGAGTTTAGATGATGCACAGATCTGGAAGCTTTTAATATTTTCTTTTGTGTTTAATCATTCTCCTTCACTGCTCTTTGGTCACACCAGTATTTTGTCAGTGAGACTTTGTCCTTTTCCATCTGTCACCTGTGCTGGAGGTACCAACATCCTGCATCATCCTGCTCTGCACCCAGAGCTGTGTGTGCCTCATGTTTGGGTGGATAAGGGACAGTTGTGTAGAGATCAGATCCAGCATCTATTTTTAAGTGCGTGAAGTGACAGGACAAGGGGGAATGGCTTCAAACTGACTGAGAGTAGGTTTAAATTGGATATTAGGAAAATATTCTTTCCTGAGAGGGTGGTCAGGCCCGGGCACAGATTGCCCAGAGAAGCTGTGGCTGCCACTAGATCCCTGTAAGTGTCCAGGGCCAGGCTGGACAGGGCTTGGAGCAGCCTGAGACAGTGGAAGGTGTCCCTACCATGGCAGGAGGTTGGACTGGATGGGCTTTAGGGTCCCTTCCAATCCAAACCATTCCGTAATTCCACATAACCTCATGTGCAGCCTTCTCTTACCTTCCTTAGAGCTGCTGTAGGTGTGGACTGGTTCGTGCTGTGCAGGGTGTTGGAATGATTAGAGACTCATTTTTATGCCTTTTTTACATATATAGATATATATATATGCTTACACATAGATAATTATTTATCTATATAGACAGTGTATATGTGCATGTACGTGCACACACACACACCCATCTAGGCAGGCTCCTGACCATGACAGGAGTTGATACAGGCACGGAGAGCAGATTAAAGCTGCAGGAGCTGAGCTGGCAGGGCTATTAATTTTTCACACAAAAAAAAATCTTACATTAAAAATAGAAAAATCTCTGATGATAAACTCTGCAGTGGTGAAATTCAAAGCATATCATTCCACTGAGCTCCTTGATGTAGAAATCATTACTGCCACTCTGCTGTATTAAAGAAAAAAAAAAGCCTGTGCTGTTGCAGTCTGGTTTAGTTTCCAATTAATGTTGACAGAACAAGTATTTATCAAGCAGCCGAAAGCCAAGGTCTGAGGAGCATTGCAGAGGTAATGTATTACTCATGCACACTGTACCTTACTCTGGAGTAGTTCATACATGCCTTATTCATAACACAGAGCCATGTCTGTGATGAAATTTAGGTAAATACCCTTCCAACTGCAGCTGAAGAGCAATTGAGGAGCTGACTGGACTGGTGTGTCAGGCAGGAGCTGCTCTTCAGCTCTCACTGCAAAGAACTGGCACCTCAGAAGCTTCTGGATTTTCAGTTCATGCTTAGGGTTAATGCAGTTACAGATCCATTCAGAGCCTTCCTAAACATTCTCAAAGAGTTTTTCACCCACAAGCAAAAACCTGGTATTATTTGCTCTCCTGTGCTGTGGAGCACAGAGGCAGAGAGGCATGGCTGAAGAGTCCCTGAGGGTCTAAGCGCTGCTCACAGTCTGGAGCACAAAGATGCAGCTCCTGATCCCCTGCCTGGGGATCTCCCCAGAAAGGGAAGGAGCTGATGGCTCTCCATCATGGAATCATAAAACCTTAGAATGGTTTGTGTTGGAAAGGACCTTAGAGGCCATCCAGTCCAGCCCCCTGCCATGGGCAGGGACACTTTCCACTGTCTCAGGTTGTTCCAAACCCAGTCCAACCTGGCCTTGGACATTTCCAGGATGGGGCAGCCACAGCTTCTCTGGGAAACCTATGCCAGGACCTCACCACCCTCACAGGGAAGCATGTTTTCCTAATGTCTAATCTATACCTACTCTATGTCAGTTTGAAGCTATTTCCCCTTGCTCTGTCACTGCAGACCCTTGTCCAAAGTCTCTCTCCAGCTCCCTGGTCAGTGACCTACAAGTTCTTGAACTTGCACCACCAACCTTTGGGTGGAGCTGAACACCTTGGCCTCTCTCAGAACCTGTCACAGCATTGTGAGTCTGATGACTTAATGGGATGGACCAAGTGTATTACAGCAATTACAGGTTTTCATAATCTGGCAGAATGGGGCCGGGTTCAATCCGGCAATTGCCGTTCCACTTGACTTCCAGCAGTATCTGGCAACACTCAAGCTGTGTTTCCTAGTCACTTGTTTTCTTCTGATCTGTATCTCCTTCCTTCCCATGGACATTCCCAGAGGTTAAGCAGTGTAATGAGCAAATGCATTTGTCTGTCTTCTCTAATAGGAGACCTGCCATTCTCCTCCCATTCCAAAGAGGGGGAGAGCCAAAGGAAGGCAAGGCAACAAGCTGGGGTTAACTCAAGGTGCCATAACCACTTTCAGGGCCCTTCTGTTCCAGTTTTTTATGTGTTGTCCCTTCTGTTGGTGCTATATGGAGAATTCTCACAGCACAGATGCATGGGATTGGAGGCACTCCCTGTGCACTAGGGCATCGTGATGGGTTTTCAGCACTCAGCTGAGGCATCAGAGCTGTGTTGTGATGGGCAGAGTCACCATCTGGAGAGGCTTTTCCTCCAGTCAAGGGAAGCATGGAGCAATGGGATCCCAGCACGGGCCGTGTGCCAGGCCAAGGTGTGGAGAGCAGCTTGACAGGCAAAAAAAGGGGGTCTTCTTCAATTTTTTTTTATGACCTAAGAGTGAAAGTACTGTAAGTAAATAAAAACATTTCAGAAAACAGTTATTTGAGTTGATGGTGCCTCTATAAACAGAGCTGCGTTTTGGAATGAAGCACAACAGAATTCCCCACCAGTGCAACAGTTTTATTACCTGTAAATGGGATGTGGTGCTCTCTCACCTGTCCAAACCTGGGGATCAAGTCCTGCCTCGTAAGAAAAATATGATTTATTTTTCCAGCAGGCACATTCTTGTCCTCCCAGCACCATGAGGGCTGACAGAACATCACTGGGCTCTGCTCACACAAATCCATGTGTTACCAATCCAAAAGGAGGTTCATTGGCAGGGCTCAGGGAACGTCTTGCCAAAAACCTGGCCAGGGCATTAGAAGTCATTCACTTTTTTTCTGAGTTTATTTTGAGATGGATAGTATTCATCCCTGAATGGGGATGAGCTGGTAAATCCCCACTGCTGTGAAAGCCTCCATCTTGTGTAATATTTACTAGATGTTTGGCCATCCAAGGTATTTCTTTGCTTTGCCAGACAGGGATGAGCTAATAACATTTCCTGTCCTTAAAAGCCCTTTTAAAGCCACAGTTGATATCATATTTTATTTTCCTTGGCTGGAAGGGGTTCGGTTGCTTTTAGTGCAGTCACATTTTTATGTACTTCCAGAAATGAAGTGGCTTAAAAGGACTCCCTTGGGAGCAGCCAGGGGCTTAAGGAAGAATATAATTTTGTTGGTAAAACTAAAAAAAACATCACACAGACCACTGAGGTCCCGGGGTGGAGCCTCTCTGGCTTCTGCCCTGTTTGCTGCGTGTCCTCCTGTGGCATCCACATGTGCCTGGGGGCACCTGCAGGAGCAGGTATTTGCTGATCTCATCCAGAAGTGGTGTTAAAACTTCACACTTTAGCATCATGTGCATTTTGTGTGTCTGTGGAGAATCATCTTCTCACATCTTTGAGAAGATTCAGCCATGTTGAACTTGCAGCATTACAAGATGGAAATCTGTACATGTTTAAAGGTTTAAAAATGTCCGTAAAATCATCTTTAGCAACAGAAGTTATTGTCTGATTTTTTTTTTTTTTTTTNAGGATTTTTTTTTTTTTTTTTTTTTTTTTTTTTTTTTTTTTTTTTTTTGCCTTAAACAGGACTTGGTGTGTAGTTCAGTTAATTTGCTGTGGTTGTCAATCTGGTAGGGCATTACCAGAAGCATCTTTATTACTGGAAAAGCTGGAGAACGTGTTTAGAAGGAGTTTTACAAAGAAATAAAGTTGTTTCATTCCATGGGACTGTGCACAGGGTACTGAGTGCAGCTGTCATTTAAAGGACAATTTATTCAAAGTGTGGATATTTTAAATATGGCATTTTCTGGTGGCTTCAGGTTGGTTACATGCTTTGCAAATGTGGTTTGCCTCTGTGAAATGACTATAAAAGTAGCACTTCAGCTTTCATTACGTTGTACCTCTGGTGTTTCTAAATGTACATCTACTCATAGAAAATATATTGGGGTTTGTTTTTTTGTTGCCTGCCCATGTCTGAGGGGTTTTGAGCTGTCAGTGGTCACCAATAATAAAGGATGCAATTAGTTGTTGGTTTACAAGTGAGAATTCAGCCAGCTCTGTTTCCCAAAGCTGGATGTGTTGAAGGATTAGCATTTTTGTCTTCGAGAGTTGTTTTTTTGGTGTAATGAGAAATACTAACATACTTTTTCTTCTGATTTTAGGAGTGGCCACACACTACTTGCCTTCTGGTTTTCTCGACAAGAAGGAAAATTAAATAGACAGCAGACTATTGAACTGGGACATCACATTCTCAAAGCACATATTTTTAAGGTAACAGAAATTCAAATGAAGGCTCACGCCAACCTCATCCGCGGCACCGGCAGCGCTCGGTCTCGTCTTGTCGTGGGGCTGGTGTAAGAAGTGTGATTGCTTGAGGCTGCTGGAGCGTGGAGAAGTCAGCTTTAGAAAATTGGCTGTGGTACCTAAGAAATCCTTAAAATTAAACCCTCCTTCAGATGGTAAATTCAGCAGATAGCCTCCTTACCTAAAATTGCTCTCTACCATAAGATGCTTCTTGCCCTGAAAGATTAATTCCTGTAGCAGCATCTAGAAAAAAAGAAAATCTTTTAAAAAGAGCGGTTTTGAAGGAGCTAATGAAAATTTAGGTTGTAACGGGAAAATCTGATCGTTGTTGAAATTGGCTGATTGGTCCACCCTACTCTTCACAGTGACATTTAAGACCTGGGTAATTGAAAGGCAGACTTGGATGTGAGTATCAATATGACCCATAAACTAAGTGTCATTCTTCCTGCTGGCCCTGGCACCAGAAGGTGGGAATGAGAGGGTGGATTTGTAAAGTCACAGGAAGTACAGATTTTCTTAAAACTGTTAGGACCTGTGGGTGCTTAACACCAGTAAAAACAAGGCTGTATTTTCATCTGGTCTCTGTATGATTTTATAGACTTGTGGTTTCTGTTCCTAGAGCTAACAGGTGATTTCTGCCTTGTGTCAGTCCTGTTGGATTTATTTATTGTATTTCCTATGGCAGATTCACCATCAGGTGTAGCAGCAAAGTCTCCTTGTTTGGGAAGACAATGGCTGGAGTCAAGGGGAAGAACCCCAGACTGATGCAGTACCCCTCAGGGTATCAATTTCCCATTTTCAGCTATATTCCCAAAGCCAAATTCAAATTCTGAGTTTACAGTTCAGCTGCCATTTACATCTGAATCTGGTTCCAAACCTTCTTCATTTCACATGTCCATAGTGGGAACCAGTAACAGGGATTCAGACTCAGAGCAAATGACAATTTTCATTAAGTGAAATAGTTTCCAATAGATTCCAGGTTTAATTGAGTGATATTTACAATAACAGAAAATGCCAGTTAGCATATGACAAATGTCAGTCCAGCCTTCTGTTCCACATCACTCAGCAAAATCCTTGGGTTTACAACACTGCAGGAAGACCAGTGTCACAGTGACTGATAAGCATAACAGAATGGTGTTTACAAGTACTACAAAGTTTTGAAAGGGTTTGAATTAGCCAGATTAGAAATTGTAACTTAGTATTTTGCTTTTCCTTGAATAGATTTATTTTTATTGCTTATTTTAACAAGTGTTTACTGAGGATTTGTGAGTGTGTACTGAGTGAAACAAGAGCTGCATTAGTTTCTGAAGGAGACACTAGGCTGAAATATTGCAGACCATATTTAAGAGCTCGAGCATTCTTTAAAGAAAATATTTCCAAGAGTACATGCATGGACTCTTTGCCCGTTGTTACTGACTGTATTTGTTTTCAAACAAGCATTTTTCCCATTCAGGCTTTTCATTCTGGCTGATCTTTTGCTGAAGCCATTACCAATGTGGCCATGGTCTTTCTGCCAAGTAGGGAGCATGTCAGGTCATCAATTCAGGGTGGTTTTCCTCAAGTTGCCATGTTACAGCAGCAGACACAAAGATCGTTCTGCAGACACAAAGGTCCTAATTTTAGAGGTATTTATGAAGGCCTGGTGCCATTATAATTCCATTTTATGGACTCACCAGGAAGCCAGGAGAATATTAGACCAGAGCTAAAGCGTTTTGTCCAGCCAGGGAGTACTGAGAGCTGGGTATAGAGGCAAACTTGGATAAAACAGAGCAGAAAATTTGTTTGTCTTTCTCCAGTCTTTCCTAGCTTGAATCCACTGGTACCTTAGCAAGGTGATGATGGAACACTTGGAATTTCCAGGTGTAAAAAAAGTAAGTGATGCACAGACACAAAGTGCTGACCTGACACGTGGGTGGGAAGACATTTTCACATTCCCATCTTCTCTTGCTGGCTGAGATCTGATGGTTTGTCTTCTCTTTTAAGCACAAACATCCTCAAACAGTTTAGGGGGAGAAAAAAGTGCAAATATTTTAGTCTTTTAAATCAGTTGCCAGTCTTAACAGGAGCATATAGAAAGCCAACTTGAAAAGCCTGGCATGGAATAAAAAGGCACAAAGAGAAATGGGCAGTTGTGATACAGGAGGACCCAAACTTCAGGCTGATGTATGTTTTGCAAATCAACAAAAGAGAAGGCTTTAATTTAATCTTAAATTAGTTAAAATATCAATAATACAGAAGTGGGTGATGCTTGCAGCAACCTGGTCTAGTGGAAGGTGTCACTGCCCATGGCAGGGGGATGGAATGAGATGGACTTTAAGGTTCCTTCTAACCCAAACCAGTCTGGAATTCTGGGATTCTGTAAGGTGCCAATGGCCAAATAGCAGAGGAGGTGATAAGGTAAAAATTAAAGATGCTGACAGCTTGCATACAAGACAGGACAGAAAAAACCAACTGTTTGAACACTGGGGTTGTGGGGGCTGGAAAAATTGCTGAAATTGTCAGGCCATACGCTGGTCTCATGTTGGATGGTCCCAATGAAGTGGGAACCACTGATGGTATTATGATTAGATGTTGTATGAAGCTGGGATTTGTTTTTGCTGAAGGATTCACCTTGCCCCACAGTTCTGAAGAGGGAATTAGAAAAGGAAGATATAAGCTAAAAAATGAGAAATAGAGCAGGTTTTTGCTTGAATGGTAACTGAATGATAATAGTGTTGAATGTACTTTTTCTTTAAGGGGTAAATGTCACCTTTTGTCTTGCACTAATATCTAAGTATATATATCTATATATATAGAT